>CM042852.1:4637235-5099735 GCA_023658055.1 Thaleichthys pacificus
ACAACATGACTCACTACAGCAGTTTTAACACGCTGGCACAGTGACAGAGTGCTCTAGCGCTGCTGGTTATACCTGGCCTAGATGCTATTGTGTCACAGTCTGTGCTGAATAGTAGTTCATCCGGTTATTAAGCTGTGCTCGTTTCTGCGTGGTTGGCATGCTGCGTTCACCCCACCAGTTAATCACTTCATTTGTACCTGACAAGCTAAATCAAACATAGTTCACGTTTTGTAAATATTGGAATAGTGTGTATGACCCAGATCTGGGTAGCTGGGCTTGAAATGCAGAGTAGGGGATAATTAAAAAAAAAAATCTAATAATAATAATAAATAATAATTAAAAAAATATATTAATTTGAGTTAGATGGCTGACTGTGTGTGTGTGTGTTGACCATGCTGATCAACACAGCCACAGGGTGTGTATGATATCAAAACATGTATGGTCCCTGTCTTGACTCTGCTCTCTGCTGCTGGCCCGAGTGCGAGAAGTTATTCTCTCACACCCAGTCAGCCCTGCCCTGGTCACACTCTGCCTCCTCCTCATGACTCTGAGGGCTTGAACCTGCTTCCTCCTACTACTGACTCCAGCTCTGACTCTGAGAGTGTTCTCTTTCTACAGACTCCAGCTCTGACTCTGAGAGTGTTCTCTTTCTACAGACTCCAGCTCTGACTCTGAGAGTGTTCTCTTTCTACAGACTCCAGCTCTGACTCTGAGAGTGTTCTCTTTCTACAGACTCCAGCTCTGACTCTGAGAGTGTTCTCCTTCTACAGACTCCAGCTCTGACTCTGAGAGTGTTCTCTTCCAGGCTGCCTCAGTGCTGCCTCTCCAGCCTCCCTCACCATGCTGTCTCTGAGTGTCTCTGTCTCTCCATGCTGCCTTTCCAGGCTGCCTCTCTGTACTGCCGCTGTCTTGATGCCTCAGTGCTGCCTCTACATGCTGCCTCTCCATGCTAACCCTAAGAACTGCCTCTCTTCTACCTCTCAGCACGGCCTCTCCATGCTGCCTCTGACTGCTGCCTCTGAGGCGCCAGGCTCATTAAACAGTATTAATTACTGAGGCTAGTAACGCCTATCACCACTGATGAATCTCAAGGCTTAATGCGACGCTTGTCGCTGTCTTGTTGACTAGATGTTCCGGTTGATCGTCTCCCTGGCTCTTCTGTTGTCTGCCCGCCTGCCGCTCCACCCTCCCTGCCGCTCCACCCTCCCTGCCGCTCCACCCTCCCTGCCGCTCCACCCTCCCTGCCGCTCCACCCTCCCTGCCGCTCCACCCTCCCTGCCGCTCCACCCTCCCTGCCGCTCCACCCTCCCTGCCCCTCGTCCCCTTGTCCCCGCCCGAACCCCCGAGAGTCGCTGACTGTAGACCAATCAGAGGCTTCTTCTGCCTCGCTGGCCGTGTCTGTGCCTGTAAGGTTTTGTATGAGTGTCTGTGTATGCATGTGGGTGTGTACGTGTGTGTGTACGTGTGTGTCTGTGTGCGTGTGTGTGGGTGTGTACACGTGTGTGTGTGCGTGCGAATGAGACATGCTTGTGTAATGCGTCCCGGTGTGTGTCAGACAGACCATCTCCAGTGGGACGGAGGTTCTCTCTGGAGGGAGAGAACCGCCTGGCTGGGGCTGGGGCGGGGGCTGGGGCCGGGGCTGGGTTTGGGGCTGGAGCTAGGGTTGATATCTGCTTTCGTGATCATCCACAGTGAGCCTCCAACTCAGTAGGGGCCAGAAGATTTGTGGTTCCTCTGCTCTCCCCTCTTATCTCTGGCAGATGGAAATGAAAGCAGGAGCAAAACTGTGTGTTTGTGTGTCTGTGTGTGTGAGAGACAGAGTGGTAGAGTGTGTCCACCACTGATGGATTGTGCCTGTCTAAATGGAGACAAGGACCCAATGAGGCGTGGAGACGCAGGGCATCTGACTGATTATCCCAGTCAATGCACTTGTGCATTGACTCCAGGGCCGGCCTTATGCCAAAGTCAGGGTCTATAGGGGGGAGTCAGGGGGGAGGTAGTGGGTGAGGGTGCGTGGAGAGTACCGTAAGTGATTTGTAGACTAGCTGTCAGTCAGATGGCGTGAGGAGAGATGGAGAATGTACACAACCATAACAGGTGGACACAAATAAACACACCTGTTATGGTTTCTGGAACTTAGATGTGAGTGACTGAGAGAGAGAAAGCCAAAGAGTTACAGTACTTGTATGACAGGGAAAGAGAGTTAGGAGAGAGAGAAAGCGAGAGAGGGAGAGAATGAGGGGAGAAAGAAAGGGAGAGGGAGGTAGAGAGGAGAGAGAGGGAGAGTGAAAGAGGAAGAGAGAACGATTGAATTGAGAGAGAGGAAGAGAGATAAAGAGAAAAGGAGAGTGAGGGAGAGAGAGAAAGAAAGAGGTAGAGAGAGAGAATGATTGGAGAGAGGGAGGGGAAGAGAGAGAAAGACAAAAGGAGAGAGGGAGAGAGAAAGAGGTAAAGAGAGAGAGAATGATTTTAGAGAGAGAGGGGAAGATTGAGAAAGACAAAATGAGAGAGAGGGAGAGAGAGTGAGGAAGAGAGAGAGAGAGAGAGAGCCTTGGTGACGAGGGGGTCTTGTGTTGTGTAAGAGGGAATCCAGCTGTGACAGCCAGTAAAGTGACCCAGAGGAACGAACCCAGCAGGAGTGTTCTGAGTTCTGTTCTCCTCGGTGCTCCTGTGCCCTCCGGAGCGCGCACACACACACACTCATTTTCACTCTCTCGCTCACTCAAACACTCACACACACACAAAAACTCTCTCACACGCACACAAATACAGCAGTTTATCTGAGGTCAACTTCCAGCAGGACTACCTTGAGATTGGTACATCATCCATCGTTTCCCGCTCCTGTAGTCTTGATTTAATCCCTTACAGGGCGATTTTCCCCCTCGCAACAATCAGTATGACCCCTTATAACAGCCATTACTCTGATGATAGACTAAATCTCCCTGGAAGCACATACTCTGCCCTATTGTACTGGCCAACAGCCAATAAAGCACCGCACTGGGAACTGATCTCACAATACCCCATATTGTCTTGCTTGGAGATTAATAAAGTGTTGTCTTGTCATGTGTCCAGCTAACCTCTCTGCTCTTTTGTCTCATCTTCTCTCTCCTTCTCACCTATTTATTTTGTATCCTCTTTTCACTCTTCCCCTTCCTCTTCTTTCCTCTTCTCTCTCCTCTCCTCCATCCCCCTCCCTCCCCCTCTACCCCCCTCCCCCTCCAGCATTTCCCTGCAGTGAGCGGAGCCTTCATGGATTCCCCGTACAACGGCAACACGTCCCTGCAGACGTCCACCTCCAACCTGAACGCCAGCTTCTCGCGGCCCCCGGAGCCGGAGGACGACGGCAAGGTGTCCAGCGAGACCATCTGGCTGTGGGTGGCCGTCATCGCCACCATCGGCAACATAGTGGTGGTGGCCGTGGTCTGCGCCTGTGCCTTCTGATCGCCACACGCTCCCACTTTTACGTTCCGACCTGCCCCAGACCACTAGCACACAGCCTGGATCTCCTAACTCAAAGCCTCCCCCCCCCCCCCCTCCCCCCAGCCCCGCCCCTCCCACTGTCACCGCCACCCACCCCCAGGACACCAGCACATAACCCAGTATCCACCCCTCCCCCGTCGCCTCCCAACCACCCGCCAGCCTGCCGCTCTCTTCACCCGGCCCCGCTGCTACAGCAGATGACAGCTATGGCTACACACCCCTGCAGACAGATATCACACCTCACTGTTCTCTAGACCATAGGCGGGCTGACACCCCGTTCGTTCCTAGCCTCCTTTCCTTCTTCCTCTCCTCCCCTCCTCTCCGCTCCAGCCTCCTCTGGTTAGCGTGGGAGGCCCCGCCCCCCTCTGACTCTGCTGCCAACAAGGTCACTGTGATGGAGAGAGGGAGGAGAGGAAGGGAATGCTATTGTATACAAAGGGGAGACGGAGAGAGATGAGGAGGGGAGTACAAGGGAGGAGAGAGTGAGCGCTAGAGAGATGGAGAGAAAGATGGAGGAGACACAGAAGCAGAAAGCGATGGAGCGGGATGAGAAAGAGAGATGGAGGGATGGAGAGAGAAAGAGAGGGCACTGGTAGAGGATTGTCTCTAGTACTCACACAGCAGCAGTGGAGAAAGAGAGGGCAAATCCTTCAGTAGCACGTCTTCACAGAGTCTCATACAGGATTGATCGCAGTGCACTGCTCAGGACATAGACACCCTTATGACCATTCAAGATGATGTGGATGTGTGGGTGTGTAATGTAACAATAATGTTTTCATCAGCAGACGTTTCAATCCAAGGGCGAGTGGAGTTGAACCCGGGATCGTTTTGATCTCTGTAGTATAGTTTTAGAAGCTAGTGTAAGAGAACGATATAGCTGGCGAGGGAGAGAGGGATGTAGAAGGAGAAAAAGAGAGAGGGAGAGTGTGCGTGTCAGAGTGTGTTACGCAAGGGGACCTTATATAAACCTTGTCAATCTGCCTTCTGCTTTCCAATAGAGAGGTGACCAGGGTTGAGCCTAGAGGATCAGAGAGCCTCGTGCCAGCTGTGTGAGCCTTCTGAGGGATCTTTCCAACATATGATCTGTCCTCTGCTGCACACTATACTGCCCATCCACAGGGCTGTGTGTGTGGGTGTGTGTGTTTGTGTGTGTGTGTGTGTCTTTGTTGATGGATGCTGGGAGTGGATTTAGTATCAATCTTGCTTAAAAGTGTGATTAAGCCATGTGTGGATGTGTGTGTGGGGGGGAAGGGGGGCTAGTGAACTAACTGGGCTATAAACCTGTCAAACTACAAAGGACTGTAATGAGACTTAATGCTTCCTGCTCTCTCTACCCCTGTCTCTCTCTCTGTCTGTCCCTCTCTCTCTCTCTCTCTCTCTCTCTCTCTCTCTCTCTCTCTCTCTCTCTCTCTCTCTCTCTCTCTCTCTCTCTCTCTCTGTCTGTCCCTCTCTCTCTCTCCCTCCCCGTCTCTCACTCTCTCTCTTCCCCTAGCTTCTGTAGTTCTCCTTCCCTCTCTCCATCTCCTCCGGGCCCTGTCTCCGCGATCATGACAAATCGTATCACTGCTCTTCATTGCTTTGAACAAAGATCCTCCTTCCAAGCATCTTCCTTCAGAGCGTGACTTCCTCTTTTAATCTGGACTTGTGGAGTGGTGGGGGGGTGATGTGGTGGTGGTGGTGGTGGTGGGGGGGGGGGGGGGGGGGGGCTAGGGTAAAATGTCAGCTGGCGGGAAGAGAGGAGAAGAGGGAGGGCAGAGAGCGGAGGGCGGGGGAGGTCATGTCATCAGTGTGAAATTCTTATTTTCAATGAAGCCAGTGAAGTGGAATAAGAGGTTTTCAGGATG
This sequence comes from Thaleichthys pacificus, assembly GCA_023658055.1. NCBI lineage: Eukaryota > Metazoa > Chordata > Actinopteri > Osmeriformes > Osmeridae > Thaleichthys > Thaleichthys pacificus. The sequence goes on from CM042852.1 coordinate 4,642,560, forward strand.
TAAGAATGAGGATCTGGGGCCCATGGAAAGCAGAGTAATTAAGAGTGGAGAGACAGAGAGAGAGAGGGAGAGAGCAGCAGAGAGGGGAGAACATAAAAGAGAGAGAGAGCGAGAGGGAGAGATCCATGCGGGTAGCCCTCAGTGAGGGTTCAACAGAAGTCTATTCTGTGTCCTTGGAGAGGTGAGGCTCTGCTCTGCAGGGAGATCTCCTGCCAGTCCCGATCCCACCCAGAGCTAGTCCACATCGCACAATGACTCCTGCAGCTCTACCAGGCACATCTACACATTAGAATAAGAGTCTAGAAGTCTCTCTGCTCCACTCACAACACAGGAGCTTTTTCAGAGCAAATCCACTTAAACCAGAGAGTGAATCGAAGTTATAAAAGTTAGATAAGACATTGAGAGTCTGATGTATTTTTTATATCTAATGTCTTATGTTACTTGACTAGCACTGGTGTAGATGAGTTATTATCCTTGAATCTAAGCAGACATTCTCAGTCTTTAGCCCAGAACGGCCATAAAGTTATCTACCCCCTTGCCAGAAACCCTACTTGTCCTCGCTTGACGTAGCCCACGCTACCACTTTGTTTGCCAGTTTCAGTCTGTTGCCCCCGGACAGGAAGCCCTACTACCAGGTCTCACTCTCCTGCCCCACCCTGGCCCCATAACCACCACTCAGAACCAAGACCTCTGACCCCCAGGCCTGTCTCCACCCCCAGGCCTGTCTCCACCCCCAGGCCTGTCTCCACCCCCAGGCCTGTCTCCACCCCCAGGCCTGTCTCCACCCCCAGGCCTGTCCATCCACCAGGCCTGTCTCCACCTCCAGGCCTGTCTCCACCCCCAGGCCTGTCTCCATCCCCAGGCTTGCCCAGGGCTGTGTGCTGTGATCTGGGCTTGGTTGAGGCCCAGGTGCCCACCGTCCACCACTCAGATTATGTGCCTGAACTCTGGGGACGCTCCCACCTACCGCCCTCTCAAGGAGCCCCCTCCCTGAGTGTCTCCGCTGGTCTCCTGGCTTCCACTGGCTGGACCTTCCGATGCTCCTACGATTCGACAGGCCCTCGCTGGGCCCATGACTCTTTCTGTAGCTGAGACTCTCTAGCCCGAGCGTGAGGCTAGCCTAGCCCTGCAGTCGCCAGCTAAACTAATGTAGCCTGGCTTAACTAGCTATCTTATCTTAGCTAGCTATCTGTCGCATCGGCTAACCCTAATGTTAGCCTAATCCTAGCATATGCTAATCTAGAGAGGGGAGGTTTCTCCCATGTTAGTTTGAGCTAGACTAGCATCTCCTGGCTACTACTGCCCCTCGGATTATTCACTGAACTGCTGACAGCTGGCTTAACTTCAAGGCAAGATTGTACTCTCTGGCCTGCATGGACCCAGCCAGCCAAGCCATTAAAGCACTGATGAAGATGGGAACTGAACCAAGGAAATACATTGGAAACAAACCCCTTTGCCCTTCAGGTAAGAGCAACCTTAGTAGTTTTATTTTTCCCTGACCTGTGATTGTGCCTTCTGTAGAGAGCATATCTACACCCCAAGGTCTCTCCTGATGTTTGAACCCAGGGGAAGCCTATCACTTGCATTGTGGCATATCTGTTAAGGCTTTCATAGTCAATATACAGAACCTTTGTAACATTGTGTATCTCATTATTTTCAACAATTCCAATTTTTGTAATAATGTAATAATGTATAATATTTAACAGACACAGTACAGACATGTTGTTTTTATTATATATTGGTTAATGTGAAGCACTGTGGTGAAATGTATTTGGGTTACTTAGAGTAGAGGATGTCTTTTAGGGCTCAGTTAGTGAAGCTTCAGTAATGTCTCATTATATGCCGTCGTCTTGCAGTACAACACTCCCAGAATGCCAGGTCAACTATCAGAGCCACATCATTGTTTGTCCACCAACACCATGGAAAACACACACTAATTAGTATAATACTGTACTGGTAATAACTCACAGCCTAACTTAACTTAAATGTTGAAGATTTGCAAATGTGGGGTCCTGACAGTCAAACCCAGGGCCAGACCAGAGAGAAGGAAGCCTCGGAACCCCTGACCCCTGACCACTGACCCCTGACCCCTGACCCCTTATCCCTGATCCCTTCTCCTTTTGCCTGTCTGTCTGTCTGTCTGTGTTTGTGTCTCCACAGCCTGGTTCCTCCAGCTGGCCCTGGAAGGACTTGTGACAGCTGACTGCAGATCACCCCAGCCAGCTGTCACCCACAGGGGAAGGATGGATGGAGGGATGGATGGGAACTGCAAATGCATAATCCATCCAATGTGTTGTTTGGATGGATGAATGGATTGATGGATGGTTAGATGGATGTTATTGACTGATGTAAAACATGGAGGAAGCGATAAATGCATGATGCTAGATGATGATAGTGCTGGAGATGTGAATCCTCTAAGAGCTCAACTCTAGCTGGTACAAAGGGAAGAGGGAGGAATGGATGAAGGAGGCTGGAGAGGTTGGTGAACAGAGAGATGGACGGAACCCTGCACATTGGATGGAGGGATGAGAAGGAGTCAAAGTAGACATTTATTTTATGACTTTGACGTACAGGAACCATACTGGGTTTCATGATGTATGAGGAACCAGCAACACCATCTCGAGATCCTTGGGAGAAGGTCTCTACAGTGTTAAACCAGCAAAAAACGGAACCACTGATACACAGATTCAAATAAATGAACTTACAGCTCTGATATTAGACTCTGAAGCCATGGAAACATGGCATCCGTAACACAGCTGTGGTTGCTGCTTCTTTCCTGCAGGGGGCGACGTGACAGCAAGAAAAGGCAGGCCTGCAAGGTGTAAACAGGAGTTCACACACCAAAGCATTGTTCATTATGATTATGTAACATTCATCCGGTCACCTCACTGCAAGAGTAGTGCAAAGCCAACAGGTGTTTACTTTGAGGGGGTTACCCTAACCCTAATCTGCATCTTTAAACATGGTCAGATTTTGTTCTTGTTTTTAGTCAAGGCATGAGCTTAGGTCAGTGTAGTTATGATCATTGGGGTTGTGGATCGAATGGAGGATCGGCCCTCAAGGTGAACATTTTGACCTCGAGATTAGGGTTGTGTATCGTTTATGTCCCAGGCTAGATGTACCAAAACAAACTCCACACACACCCACACATACACACTGAGGGGCATGCAACAGGCCTACATTGACCATTGAAGAATTGCTATGCAATGAAAGGTTTTGGGGATAAATATCTCTAATTTAATTACATGATGTTGAATGAGAGACAGGTTGACCATGAGAGCATAAGAGGAAGTCAGTTAACACATTTTAGGACACATGCTCTGCATTTCAGACCAATGCATACACAAGGCTTTGGGAAAACCCTTCTAACAGTACAGCTGGAGAGACTGATGGTATCATATAATGACTTTGTTTATACCATGGTTTTCTTCTCACAATTTTTTTGTTTTCGCCCGTTTGCATGGTTCTTATTTATTCAATCTCTTCATTTGTTTATTTTGCTTAGCCAAAGACACTGCAAGCTGTTTATCTGAGTGGCACTGATACTTAGCTCTATGTTGTCAGTTGTGGTTTAGCCATGATGACACTTTGAAGATTTTATCAAGTTTAGCCCATCCCTCTCCTGATATTCTTTAGGCATTTTAACGTACTTTTGTACATGATTATTTAAAAATGTAACACTAACATAGGAGAAATATTTTTGTGTAGCATAACTTTGTATTAACCATGTACATTTTTTTCCAAGTTTTAAGAGGTTTAAGGTTGAAAGAATTTAGTTTCTACACAAAACAAATATCTTTTTACAAGAGTAATTTGAAGTCCATGTATGTTTAATGTATTGTATAATGGTTATTGTTTATGACATAGTATATGACATTTATTAAAGTGATCAGAGTGTTTAAGACTGAGTCTGTCTGGTTTTGTGGGAATGTGAACGGGTGTACCCACATGGGCCTCGATCCACCTTGGCTTTTGAGTCTGTCCTTTCAAAAAAAATGAATTCTGCAGGTAGGGGCCATGAATCCCACATGCTTCACTGCAGACAGTATGCCTTATCATCATCACCCAACGTAAAGGTTTATCCTCTTCGGAAGTGGAGTTCATAAGTCACACTTTGAGAAGTGGAGAGGGATTTCTCTCTTCAGACACTCTCATTTCCACTGAGGTAATTAGCTCTGCCAGTGGACTCCTAGATTAGCTGTGATAAGTACTTAATGATACCCCTTCATCTCTCTCACGATTAGAACAGTCTCTCTGTTCCTCCGTCTCTTACTTTCCCTCTCTATGCCTCTCTCTTTCTCTGTCACTCTCTCTCTCTCTCTCTCTCTCTCTGGGGTGAAGTAAATGCTCCGATCTGATTTTGAAGAAAAGGATCTGACGTCTCCTAGCCTCAACCCTTTTCAGAGTGTCTGGACAGAAAAGGCTCAGATAACATCTCTGTTCCCCAACAGTTCATTCCTCTCTTACACATAACAAATACCATCAGTAGCTACATATTGGTTTTGATAGTCCATTTCAATGTGCCAAACAAGAGATCAACTTCTCCACTTCTGGCCAGCTCCAGAGAGGATTCCAAATGTTCCATCTGTCTAACACTCCACTGTGGAAGGCTTCTGTCCTTCGAATGGGTTTGGCCAGGCCACGGCCACAGCCTGTCTTCATTCTGTCTCTGACTGAAGGGTTTAAGAGATCTGGCTTCACCGAGGTGCAACAGCGATTCCCAGAAGGCCCACTCACTCGGACTCACTGTCAGTCTTACTGACTCCAGTCTCCTCCTCCTCCTCCTTCATCACTAACCATGCCGTGAGTCACTGTCAGTCTTACTGACTCCAGTCTCCTCCTCCTCCTCCATCACTAACCCTGCAGTGAGATACCTCTATATGGGACACAGACACCCAAGTGTGAGGAGAATCTATGCAAATATGTTGGCTTTGACTTTCCCTCCAAGCTGCTGTTCGTTTTCTTAGTAACACACGCAGAAAAAGAACCTTCCGTTCTGTACAGAGAGTTGTCAGTACATTTCACAACACAGTTTTTGGTAGGTGTTTTTGGACAGCGGTGCTGATGTTATTGGAGCCCTAGGGGGAAAAAAACATCACCGTTATCTCCTGTTCTATTGTCAGGGTCACGTCTGAGTTCAGGTCAGTTTGAACCTCACATATCTCTATATGTGTGTGTGTGTGTGTGAGAGAGAGAGAGAGAGAGAGAGAGAGAGAGAGAGAGAGAGAGAGAGAGAGAGAGAGAGAGAGAGAGAGAGAGAGAGAGAGAGAGAGAAAGGGAGAGTAATGTTCTGATGGTAATAAGTTCTTTGGAATTGCTCCTGAACTCTGTGTATGTGAATACACTCCCACCTGGGAGGTTGTGTAGGGACAGATTTGAGTAGACCCACCTGTTGTTCGAAGAGATAAGAAAAAGCAGAGGAGGACAGCATTGGAACAGCATCCAGACATTCAGGAGTTCCCAGCCAGCCTCATGGTGTGTCTGTGTATTTATGTGTTTGTCTTTGTGTACAAAGGAAAGGAGAGGCAATGAAAACAGACGGCAGTATTTTGTTTCTACCCTGTGGGACACAAGACACACAGACATCCCCCCTCACCAGACACACACACACCATCCGTTAAAACCACAGGCTAAACAGGGCTGACTCACTCTTACAGTAACTCATAGTGTGACTAATCACCTGATTGTGATTTTCTCAGATTTACAAGTTTCTAGCTTAATTCTTCTGAAATTCAAGTTTTGCCACAATGGGATTAGACTGTAAAGTGACTGTGGCTTCTATCGAGTACCTTACTGTAAACTATCTTGCACACAGTGACATAGATTCCTATAGGAGTCTTAGAGGGAGTGATGCATCCATTTCTCTGAAGTTCCAGCACACGTTCTGGCCCATCTGACCACACACACACAGTCTGGGGCAGGAGTAGGAGGTGAGGGGGAGAGACGGGGAATGTGGAGGCGTGGGGAGGGGGAGGGGAGCTCCCTCTAACAGGGTGATATAGACAAACCACCATGGGAAGGAATGCATGTGCCTGTGAGTGTTGGAGAGAGAGAGAGAAATAGAGAGAGAGAACGATTGAGGGAGAGAGAGAAAAAGAGAGAGAGAGAGACGCCGGGAGAGAGAGTTTGCGAGAGAGAGAGATTGAAAAAGAGAGAGGGAGAAAGAGAGAGGGAACATTAGGGGAGGGAGCAGAGACGGAATAGGATACGAGTGCAGGCTGCAGCGTGGCCAGAGGAGCTGTGTGAAAGAGTTTAGTGCACTTTCCTATCTCACTTCTATCCCTCTCTCTCTTTTTTGGCCTCCCTCTCTCTCTCTCTCTCTCTCTCTCTCTCTCTCTCTACTTCTCTATCATAACTCTCTCTCCTCCCTCTCTCCTCTCTCTCTTCCTCTCTCACGTTCTCTTCTCTGTCTGTCCTTCCTCTCTCTCTCTCTCTCTCTCTCTCTCCACCTCTCTATCCTTCTCGGTCTCTCTCCCTTTCTCCTCTCTCTGAAGTACGCATGGTTTATGTCCCTGCGAGCCACCAACCATATGTCCTGAGCACACAAAGAGATTCCCTGCCAGTCAGACAGAGGAGGAGCAGCAGGAGCTGAACCCTTAGGACCTGCATTGAGGGAGAGCAGGAGCAGGAGTAACAAGAGGAGCGGCAGGGAGGAGCAGGAGAAGGAAGGAGGGGGAAGAGGAACAGGAGGAGGAAGGAGAAGGAGCAGAAGGAGGCGCAAAAGAAGGAGCAAGAGGCCGGAGGAGGAGGTGCAGGAGGAGGAGGAGGAAGGAGAAAGGCGAAGGAGGAAGCAGCGCGATCAGGAAGGAAGAGGAGGAGGAACGAGAGGAGCGGTCGGAAGGAGCAGAACCTGGATCAGTCCCACCTCTGACCCCCAGAGGGGCTCGCTCCATCCCACCACCAGGTGGCGCTGTAGGGGAGGACCACCATGCCAGTGACCCGGGGCAGGGGGGATCTGGGCGGGCGTCTGCTGCTACCTGGCCTGGTCCTCCTGGTGCTTCTTCTGGCCCACCAGGGGCTCTCCCACCCCCAGTGTCTGGACTACAAGCCCCCCTTCCAGCCACGCGAGCCCCTGGTCTTCTGCAAGGCCTACGCCAAGTTTGGATGCTGCGATTTGGAGAAGGATGAAGAGATCTCCCAGAGGTTCTACCAGATTATGGACAACTTTGATTACGCAGGCTACGTTAGCTGTGGGAAGTACATACGCAGCATCCTCTGCCAGGTAGAGTACTGTGGGACCAGGCATTCATCTGGACTTGTGTCAGACATCACACCCCAAACTGTCTGATTATTATAACAATATGTTAATTTAGGAAGTGATTTTACCCATAGCCAATCATAGATGGGGATTTGAACACAGGGACTGTCTACATGTCCAACATGTAGACAGTATAACGGGCTATTAACCAAGCAACACTCAGGCATGGAAATATGTGTGACATTTTGTTGGAGAGATTTGCTGCTGGCCCAGTCATAAAGATGACAGTGCCAAGAGAGTGACAGGGAGGGAAGGAGAGATTGAGGGAGGGAGAGAAGCAGGGAGGGAGGGTTGGAAGGAGGAAGAGAGAGACTGAGAGAGTGAGAGTGAGCAGAGACAGGGAAGGATCTGGTGAAGTGAGAGGGAGGACTGTGGGTTGTGGTCTCCAACCTCTCTCCCAGGTTCTCCCTTCCTGGTGCAGCTGAGCAGGAGGCTGGGGATCCAGCGCTGAGCATCAGGGAGACCCCGAGAGACCGGCCCCCACCCACGCCCCAGGCCACTTAGCCTGGGTAAACCCTGCTGAATGGACTCCTCTGTTGGGTCAGTTATCAGAGATACAGGAGGCTGCTTGTTATCTGTCAGAGAATCCACCGACCAGCCAAACACTCACTTCCTACCTGACCACCACACAGGATATATCAGTTTACTACTGGAGGGTGAGAGAGGGAGAGGGGGGGAGATAGTGAGAGAGAGACAGAGAGAGAGAGAAATAGAGGGAGAAAGTGGGGGGAGAAAGAGAGAGATAAAGGGGGAGAGACTGGGGAGAGAAAGAGATATAAAGAGAGCGATGTTAAGAGAGAGAGAGAGAGAGAGAGAGAGAGAGAGAGAGAGAGAGAGAGAGAGAGAGAGAGAGAGAGAGAGAGAGTGAGGGGTGGGTGTAGTGGTGGACTTGAAGGGTTGAAGGGTTGAGTTGAAGAGTTGAGTGTGGATATAAACAGTGAAGTGAGCCACACTCTAGCCTGACCCTGAGACTCAGCGCTGCAGAAGGCTGCTGCAGTGAGTCTGGAAACGTGGAGCTGAGAGGGGCTGTGCTGAGATGTGGCAGACGTGCGCTCTGAACGTGCAATGCTGACGTGCACTCCACACGTGCACTCTCGTGGACGTAGCAGAGAGGTTTATTTGAGGGTATGTCTGTGGACTTCAGTAACCCATGAAGGAAACCAAGACCTGCACACAGCCCTAATCCCTGGCTGTCCTACTCACCTGTGTGTCTCAGCTCATATCTGTGTGTGTGTGGGTGTGGGTGTGTGTGTGTGGGAGGGTGTGTGTGTGTATGCCTGTGTGTGTGTTTGTGTGTGTGCACGTCTGTCTGTGTGTGTGAGTGTGTGTGTGGGTGTGGTGCCGCTTTAAGTCTGTTTCCTCGTAAAACGCTGCCTTTTGAAACATCTCACATCTGGCTGCCATCTCTCTGAGGAGAAGCCACGTGGAACAGAGGCAGTCCTGACTAATCACTGCAGCTCTCTCACACAGACCTGACTGCAGTCTGATTTATCACGACAGCTCTCTCACACAGACTGACTACAGTCTGATTTATCACGACAGCTCTCTCACACAGACTGACTACAGTCTGACCAATCACAACAGCTCTCTCACACAGACTGACTACAGTCGGACCAATCACAGCAGCTCTCTCACACAGACTGACTACAGTTTGACCAATCACAGCAGCTCTCTCACACTGACTGACTACAGTCTGACCAATCACAGCAGCTCTCTCACACAGACTGACTGCAGTCTGACCAATCACAGCAGCTCTCTCACAGAGATTGACTACAGTGTGACTGGAGAGCCCATATAAGCTACTGTATATCTGGCTGTGCACTACTGTAGGAATAGCAGGATTAGGAGGTACTAGATGCTGTGTGTGAGTATTTTCTGCCAGGGCAGGACTGTTTCACCAGTCAGGACTGGTGTCAGGACTGTTTCACCAATGAAAGGTTATATCAGGTTTGTTCTTTTCTTTCAACCCAAGTTCAACCAAATAACTTTTTGGATCCTTTTCTAATCATAGCATGTGCCATATTTGGCTAAACCCATGGCAGAACTGGGAGCTAGAGTTGTTGCATCATAACACACTATCTGGCAAGGATGTGGGCGTCCCAGAAGCCCTGGCTGTCATAGGGAAGGAGGTGAGATGGGGCCGCTGTAGAACAATGAGGTGTGGGTGTATGTGGGTAGAGGAGAGACAGTGGGTCTTTGTAGTTAGCCCTGGTGGAGTTTCAACAGAGTTAGGAAAAAGAGGCATCTTTGTTTTTTTTCATGTATCATGCTCTGATACATGATCTTTTTGTGAAGATCCATGCATTTTGTCAGGTTCTTTTAGTAGGCAATGGAACCCAATATAACTCAACAGTCGACATGGAACCTTTAGAACTTTCCAGAACAAAGCAGCCATTGTATGATGTCTATATTCACATGACCTGAGCCGAGGAAGTGAAGAGACCAGGATGACTGGGTTTGGTTGTCATGGACTTGAAAGGAGAGGATGGCTCCCTGGTAGGATGTACCAGTTTAGATCAGGAGTACAAAACAAATGCACCCCTCATCAGGAGCCAACTGCAGTTATTTTGGGATTGGAACGGACACATGATTGGTTTTACTTCAGGTGCCCTGCACCCTCATCCTGTGGCCATTAGCAGGTTTGGGACACAGATAAGAGGTTTATTTATTCTGCTCAGTTTATGCAGTGTTTGTTTATTCCTTGGGCAGTAAATCAAATGAGATATTTACTTCAACCTGACAAACACTTGGTGTTAGTAGGGCCCTTCCTGATTGACTTCTCAACTTCTTCCCTCACTTCCCTTCCTCACAGCTGTGTTTACAATCACTTACAATGGTTATCTTAACTAGCTCCACGTAGACTTTGCCCATGCATCGTTCAGAGTACACCATTTCTATTGACGTCATCGGTAGCGGTGGGATTACGTAATCCACCCAATAATTATGGTGAGCACCAGATTCCGGCATTGGACCAACCACCACACTGTGTTGGTGATGTTGGGGTCCTTTGATACCAGTCTCCTTTCCAGAGCCAAGTCTGACACCACCAAGGACGAAGCCTTAGTGAATGCCACCGTCTTTCTTTGGTTCCAGCTCGGACTGGTGAACAACAGACACATGAGTGGAGACAGCATGGTGCCAGTCAAGATGGCGGTGGTGGCTGCTTCCTGCAGGCCTGCAGCAGTGGTCTACCAGCACCATGTTGGGAGTGGCGACTGTGGCTTTGACTCCAGAAGAAGCTGGACGTCTCGAGACCTGTATTTAGACCGTCTGCTGTATATAGACCGGACTGACGGCCATCATCATCTACTTAGAGCAGAGAGGAGAGGACTCGTTGGAAGCTCTCATTCTCCCGTTTTCTCAAACTCAGAGTGAGCTCGGTCCAACAATAAAAACATGTCCAAGATGGTGACCAACAAAGTCTTTTTGAAGACACATAGACGGTTTTCTAGACAGATTTCTCACCATGAAATTCCGTGTTCCAGTTTACAGTCCAAAATGTCCAACATTAGTCCAAGATGGCCTCTAATAGCTACAAATATCAATAGATGTGATAAATACAAAAGTTGTTTTAGATAGATTTCTTACCGTGAATCCCCATTTCTTGCCTACCCTGCGCTCTAACCCCGCCCCTTCCTGTTCTGCTAGGAGTGTTCTCCGTACTCCGCCCACCTGTTCGACGCGGAGGACGCCAACACGCCCATGCGGGTTCTCCCGGGCCTGTGTGGCGACTTCTGCTCCGACTACTGGCACCAGTGCCGCTACACGCTCAGCCTCCTGACCGACAGCTTCAACGCCAGCGCCCTGGCCGCCATGGAGGAGGACAGGACCCGCTTCTGCTCCTTCCTGGAGCTGCGCGACCGCGAATACTGCTACCCCAACGTGCTGACCAACACCCAGCTCAACGCCAACCTGGGCGCGGTGCGCGAGGACCCCGAGGGCTGCCTGGAGCTGTGCCTGCAGGAAGTGGCCAACGGGCTGAGGAACCCCGTCGCCATGGTGCACGCGGACGACGGCACCCACCGGTTCTTCGTGGCGGAGCAGCTGGGCTACGTGTGGACGTACCTGGCCAACGGGTCGCGGGTCGACCGGCCGTTCCTGAACCTGACGCGGGCGGTGCTGACGTCGCCGTGGGCGGGGGACGAGCGGGGCTTCCTGTGCCTGGCACTGCATCCCCGCTTCACCGCCGTGGGGAAGGTGTACGTGTACTACTCGGTCTCCGTGAAGAAGGAGGAGAGGATCCGCGTCAGCGAGTTCACCCTGCACCCCGACGACATGAACCAGCTGGACCACTCCTCCGAGAGGTCAGGTCACTGGCACTAGTCTCAGAGGTCACATGCGTCACGAGTCCTGGGTGTTAGGGTTTAAACACAATGGAATATTAAATTAAACACATAGGGGCACGTTATAAACATCTAAAAATGTGTGTCACTTACACAATATTCAAACTGTGATGTCACATTAGCGGAATATACACACACCTGTAGTATATGGGTCATGGGGAGATCATGGGGACAACATGTTTACAGTTTAAAGGACATCCTGGCCAAAGGCTGGGATTTACTGGTTAATACTGTCAGATATAGACACATGCCCCTGTAAACATCTCACATCAGTTGTTGTTAATGAGCCATGCAATGCTGAGTCACTGTCAGTGAGGGACAACTGCTGAGTCAACGCTTGTGTTTCTCTGCAGGACCATTTTGGAGGTGGTGGAACCAGCGTCCAATCACAATGGAGGACAGCTACTCTTCGGCCATGACGGTTACCTCTACATCTTCATAGGGGACGGGGGGAGGGCTGGAGACCCCTTCGGCAAGTTTGGAAACTCCCAGAACAAGTAGGTGACCACTTCAACAGTAGGTAACCGCTGAAATGTATTCAAAGGGATGGTGCTTATTTACATTACTCCCAGTGAACCATCCCATGAACACTTATTTGAACACTTCCCCAAACCTCCCTCTTGGAAAGATAGATAGTATTGTGTGTTATCATTCTAAACCTTGCAAAATCCTTCAATCAAACGTGAAAGAGGAGTTCATATGAAGAAAGATTCCAACCACTCTAATATTAGCATTCCAGAGTCCACAAATTCCTACAGTTGAATCAGAGAGCGAGGAGAGGGGAGAGATAGCATACTACTATCAGACACATCTGTTCCAGAGCTAAAAAACAACAAGATACAATATTGACAAATAGTTGTTCTATCAGCTGTATTACATATCAAACCCATAGTACAGCAACAACGTTAGAAATCCAATTCTGAGTGTGTCAGGAAGCATCAACAGTTCAGGTTTAATGAGATGGAAAGACCTTCTCACAACAGGCCCCATCAAAGCCATGTTGTAGCGTGACATGCATGTTTACGCCAGGGGGGGCTCCATGGCCTGTAAACAGGCTGGGGAGTCTGCAGGGCACTCTTTGACTCCCCCTGTGTTTGTAAACACTCTGACTCACCTCCCTCAAACTCTGACCTTCACTTGTTCCAGCAGGACTAACAGCGAGTTGACACGTCGACTGATTGTGACTGTTGGCTGAATTGTTGTGGTTGTGTTTGCCACTTTCTATACATTTACCAGATGCGTGTATCCATAGCGACCTACACACGGTGCATGTAGAAAGGACGGCAGAAAAGCAGGGCTCAGAAGGATTGGAAGTGCAGAAGTTACCTCAACCCTCGGTTGTAACTGAGAAGGTACAGGTGTTCATGCTGTAGGGCCCATGAATGACCTCAGCTAGGTGTGTGTGTGTGAAGGCGTGTGTGCGTGTGCATGTGAGTGTGTGTGTGTGTGTGGCGATAACGATGAAACAGCCCCTCAGTGTCAGCATTGCATAGTCAGCTGAATGTGTGTACGTGTGCTTGTGTGTGTGTGTCTGTGTGTTTGTGGTGATGGAGATGCAGCAGTCTCTCCAAGTGTTAGCCTTGGCACAGAAGGGCCCCAGCCTTACCCTGGAAGCCCAGAGCATGGTGTGCAGTGCCTGGCACCTCCACACTGGCATGGGGCCCTGCAGGAACAGCTCTGGTCAAAATATGTTGGATGAAAATCACCTGTAGTGCACTCTGTCAATATTGCGGAACTTGTTTTTTGTGTTAACAGAGAACAAAACACCTTCTTTGTAGCTTAAAGATTCACAATAACGTATACAAATTGTTTCTTGGACCTGTGTATTTTATTTGAGATTATTCTTATAAACTGGGCAGTGAAAAAAAGGTTGTAGTTCTGAAGGACAAGAGTGGAGAGAGCGGCCCAGTGGACTGCACTGCTGACCACCTCCCAAACCCACCGGCCAGTCTGCTGGGCTCGGCCCAAAGACTCACGACTCGGGTATTTCAGGAGTCAATATTTATGGAGAAATGTCTCCACCCGCATCATGGTCGCTACTCTCCTACCATGTGACACCAATGGCCAACTGTTTTTCAAAACACACCAGAGCACAGCGAGTAGACACAGCTTTCACAGGCCGTGTTCAGATTCAGGTCTCCTGAATGCAACTGGACCTTCTCAGCCTGCTTAGCTATAACCAAGATCTTCGTAACATTGACTGACAGCAGAACAAGTCCATTCTGACATCCCATGGGTTCACTCCTAAACAGTCCTGCTGGATGATAGGCTCATGATTCATACGCTCCTTACAGACTTAATGACAAACCTTCTTACGGTAAATTAATTCCAGGTACCAGGTCCATATATCTCCAGGGCATGCTCGATGAATCGCCAGCCTGTACTGGTCTGGTCTCCTCATTCATTTCCACAGCCAGGATTCTGCATTCAGCTCATTAGAGGCCCCATGACAGCCACGGGTCTAGAGCTTTCTATAGGTAGATCACACAAGCAAAACACTGTATATGAGATTTGTACCTGAGAGGCGTTGACAGGTAACAGGCTCGTTCTTAATGTGGATGTCTGCTGTCTGTGACCTCAGAGGACAGTCAGAGGTTGTTGACACCCTGGGGAAGGTGTAGGGGACAGGGAAAGAGAGGGAGCAGCAGACCTTCACATCCCTGGCTGCCAGAGAAGCCAGGGATGTGAGGGTCCCACCTCCAGCCAAGTCTAATATTTACTCTAGGCACTGTGGCCCAAGACACATAGTTGTGTTTGTAGGAGAGATGGAGAGAAAAAAGGAGGGAGAGACGAAGGGAGGGGAGGAGGGGAGGAAGGTGAGAGAGTGTAGGAGGAGCCATGTATTCGCATGTGTAGGAGTAAAGAAAAGAGAGGGATGGAAAAGTAAAAGAAGGGAGGAGGGATGGTTTGAGTTGACTGAGATCAAACCCCCCCCCCCTCCCCTCACCAACTTCCACCCCATACCCCCACCCCTGCCTCCACCCCCTAACCCTACGATTGCCTCCACCCCCCACCTCCACCCCTTCCCCAAATCCCTAACTCCCCCCCTCCACCCCCTCTCCTCCCCCAGGTCCACCCACCTTGGGAAGGTGCTGCGCATCGACGTGGACAACAACGACGACGGCGCCCCCTACAGCATCCCGTCAGACAACCCCTTCGCCGGCGAGCGGGGCGCCCTGCCAGAGATCTACGCTTACGGCGTGAGGAACATGTGGCGCTGCTCCTTCGACCGCGGCGATCCGGTGAGCGGTACCGGGCGGAGCCGGCTGTTCTGCGGGGACGTGGGGCAGAACAAGTTTGAGGAGGTGGACCTGGTTGTGAAGGGGGGTAACTACGGCTGGAGAGCCAAGGAGGGTTTCTCGTGCTACGACCACAAACTCTGCCGAAACTCCTCCCTGGGTGAGCATGGAGATAACTCTGGGAACACAACAGAGACACCCCTGATGTTTCATTTACTGAGAACAACCAAAACCTTTTTTGTTTGTATTTTGTTGTTTTATGGCTTTTGCTACTCTGACTTGTAAAGCACTTTGGTCAACGGTTGTTGTCTTTAAAATTGCTCTATAAATAAACTTGACTTGACTATGCTTGGCAAAATGGAGGACCTTCAGTATTGGGGTTAAGCTATGGAGAAAGGGTCTCCAACTGTGTTTCTGAAGAGCTGCCTTCCTGCAATGTTTTTGCTCCAGTTGTAACTAACCTGATTGACTAACTGCTATTAGGTTAACACTTTGAATCGAAAAGGTAAAATGCATCAATGAATTCAATGTCAAAAAGTAAATGTTACAAACCCTGTGCTATGTGTGTACTGTGTCCTCAGACGACATCCTACCTATCTTCGCCTACCCCCACAAACTGGGCAAGTCTGTGACAGGAGGGTACATCTACCGAGGCTGCCAGATGCCCAATCTCAACGGACTCTATATCTTCGGGGATTTCATGAGTGGGTGTGTGTTTGGATGGTCCCATGTTCACACATGGTTTCGCGTAGCTACTACATCACATTGCATATGAATGCTGTATGTCGATCTTGTCTCTGTGTGTGTGTGTGTGTGTCTGTTGATTTCTTATTCATTTTGCACCTGTGCCTTTGTCTTTCTGTGTGCTTCCTGTCTGTGTGTATTGTGTGTATGTGGCTGTGTGTGTACTTTTTGTCTTGCATTTCCTGTGTGTCGTGTGTGTGTGTCCAGGCGTCTGATGTCCTTGAGAGAGGACAAGACCACCGGGAAATGGAACTACAATGAGATCTGCATGGGCAGAGACCGGACCTGTAGTTTCCCCAAACTCATCAACAGTTACTACAAATACATCATCTCCTTTGCTGAGGACGAGGCCGGTAACTCACACCCTCTGCTTGGGAGTTCAGGAGTTTCAGAAAGACGGGGGAATTTCCTTTTCAAGTTTTTCGTTTTTCTCTGTGGTTCTCTGTGGCCCTTTTGTACACTGTAGAACACATCGGTTCTGCTCCTGGATTCTGGGCTTTTCAATCTCGAATTCAGCCAATACAAAAATTGAAAAGGCAGAACATTTTCATTTCCAAACTTCTACTTGGGGGAAAATGTTAAAATAACTTGAGGAATGAATGTATTTGTTATTGATGATAAACCGTGTATCGATGTCCTGTCCTGTCCTGTCTGGGTTCTAGGGGAGCTGTACTTCCTGGCCACAGGGGCCCCTAGTGCTACTGCCAGGGCTGGAGTCGTCTACAAGATAGTGGACCCCTCCAGGTAGGAACTGACTACCCTGGGGCATCCGTTTGGAAAGCATCATCAGTTCTCTGTCCTTTTTCAGACATCTCGTCCGAATCATCTTGTTTGAATCATCAACTTTTTGCTGCCATCACTGTCAGACCCCGTTTCTAAATATGTTCTCATGCCTCTCTCATATTGTCTCCCTCCTCCTCCTCTAGGAGAGCTCCCCCTGGCAAGTGCAGCTTCAAGCCAGCACCAGTCAAGATAAAGGGCAAGCTGATTCACTTCCACCCCAAGGAGGGTAAGCGACACCAACGCGCCTGTCCTCCTCGTGTCTTCTCAGGCTACTATGAGTCACAGTCTGAGTGCTCTAAATGTTCATTTCTTTCTCGCTTGGCTCCCTCTCGCAGAGTTCGTCATCGACAAGAAGCCCACGACAACCGCTGCCCCCACCACCACCACCACCAAGAAGACTACTACAGCCCCACACCCACGTCCAACAAAAGCCAGCCACAGACCTCCAGGCACCAGCCACACAGCTAGACCCCTCACCCCCTCCCGCACGCTCAGGAAGCCTGGAGGGACAACGACGCCCAGACCGGGCTATGCCACCACAAGAGCCCCTCACAAGAGAACCACACCCCCAAACACTATCACTGTTGCCCCAGGTAGGAGAATTGCCCCCTCAAGGTCCACCCCTACCCCCAGGCCCCGAGCCCTGCTTACTCCAACAGGAAGGGGGCCCTCTTCCGCCACTATGAGACCTCTGAACCCCCCACACACCACCGGACTTCCCCAGACTACCCCCCAACCCCGGACCAGCCCCCGCCCCAGGCTCCAGACCACTCCTCGTCCAGCCTACTGGACCTCAGCCTCCAAGCCCACCTCCAAGACCCTGAGGCCTAATGTCACCCTCCCCAAGGCCCAGGACAACCCCCTGAAGCCGCGGGGCGACAAGATGGACAGCTCCGGCCCCAACCAGGTCCACAAGGGCCGCGGCCAGGGTTCGAAACCCCCCGGAGGCAGGCAGAGGCGCAGGAAGTCACGAGCGGGCTCGGTGAGACTGGTCAATGCCGACCAGCGTCTGGACAGGGGGCGGGTGGAGATATTCGTAAGGGGGGAGTGGGGGACGGTGTGTGACGACCTGTTCACCAGCAGCGCGGCAACAGTGGTGTGTCGCCAGCTGGGGTACCCCTTCGCGCTGCGCGTGGCTAAGAGGGCAGAGCTAGGTGAAGGAAGTAGCGATGTGCGCATCCTGTTGGACGACGTAGAGTGTGAGGGGACGGAGAGGACGCTGTTGGACTGTAAGCGGGCCAAAGTGGGAAAGCACAACTGCTCCCACCAGGAGGATGTGGGGGTGGTGTGTGGATACCTGGAGGAGGAGTGAGCTGGAGAAGGTTCTCAGATGCAGCCTCAAGCTGATTGCGATTCGAGCTCCGATTCTCCAAAATCCTTTCTTTACCTTCCTGCTCTCCTCTGTCCCTCAACCCACTTGTGGAGTGTGGAGGGAGATGAACAGGACCAGGACTGGGGTTTTCTGGGACACCAACAGGGGGCTGCTCTCCTTGTCACAAAGATTGAAACAACACACCTTTATATAGCGGACAATTACATACTGCCCTTTTAAACTGAGAAAAAAGTTACAGTTGTTTTTTCACATATTTTTTTATACAATGTGAGATGAGATGTGTAGAAGTAATACATCAAAAGATAATGATTATGCGTGATGATTAATTAAATGAAAAATGCTGGCCATTCTGTACTTTACTGTATAATATATCAAATTCAACAGAGTGTATGTAAACTGGTTCTTGGCACAGGGTGCCATTTTTTACAGGGTGCCAATAAACGATAGTTCACAATTATGATGCTAAATGCTTCTTCTATACTTTATTTCTGATTATTCAGGACAGAGCACCATGATTCACTTTGCAACACTGCCCTCATGGGGACAATAGTAAACATTGCAACGTTACTGCACACGTAGCAAGACATTTCAGTGCGTATCCCAGACAGTAACATGATGTACACTATGTTTTTCAGATTGGCTGGTAGGGGCTTTTAACTCTAGAACTCAGGACAACTATCAACTCGGCAGAAAACTTCCCTCCGTATGCCTGAGCCTCGTGGATCACTAAAAACGTTTTTTATGGCTCTGAGCCAGACATACTTGGCCGGTGTTGCCAGTATCAGAGAGGGGTAGGGGGCGGCGACGGCATCCGGTCTACTGTTTCCGGTCCGAGGCCGTATCCGTCCATTCATTTTCTTTTGGCCAGTTATCTACTAGCTAGCTAGATAACATAACGTGTCGGTGTTTTATCCTACTGAATGGATTACACGCCAACACAAAGTGGGTTCAAACAGCGTAAGTTACGTAGCTATGCAGGTTGTTGTGGTATAAAAACGTCACACTGTCTTTACCCAGATAAAGGCAACACGAATTATGTTAGTGCTAAGCTCATTTAAACCGTATCGTAATAGCTACGCTAGCTAATGTAGCTAGCTCTAAATATTCACGTAACAACTACACACTAACCTAGCTGACGCCGGCAGACCCGTTATTTAGCGTCCACATCGGTAACACTAGCTATCTCGCTAACGTAAGCGAGAACATAATAGTAGTAAGCTTAAGATGTTCTCATCTTGAGTAGTGCCAGTTTGAGGGTTTGAGAATTTTAAAGTTAATGTTTTCTGTGTTAACTTAAACTACAGTACCGATGCTAACGTGTTCTCGTCTTGGGCGAATGACAGCTCACTATTGATCTGGAGTTTGATATTTAGGGGCACACACCTTAACGACAACTAGTTTTATATTCATATTGGTGATTTCCTTGTACTTCTGTCTGAATGCATGGAGCTGACTTACCCCACCTCTATTAAACTATTCGAGTTAGAGGAAATATCGCTTGGCTTTCTTTACAGAAGGGCTTTCGAGTAAAATAGCAGCTTACGAAAGTAGCAGCTTGACTGGCGGTTTTTCTCAGATCGGGTTTGAGTTAGTTCCGCTACCACAACCCCAGTTTAATTTAACCCCCCTGTTATCTTCAATCTAACATATTTTATCCAGCAGCAGGTCTTACGTCCAGAAATTTTTTTCTTGTGTTTTTATTTTCGACTACCTTAATATCAATTTAAATTTAAAAAAACAACCACCCCTCCCCTTTTAAACATCCAGAATACCTAAACCCTAACCATGGAAACATTTGCAAATAACCATAACATCTCACTGATTGACCTAACATGGTTATGCTAAAGCAGAGGAAATGTGCACGTTATAGTGACCTCAATTACATCTTAAACGGAATGTGTAATCTCTCCCCTTTTTTTATTCACCTCCCTTCCATCTCTCCTCCCCCCTTCTTTCCCTCAACTCTCTCATCCATATCTTCTCCCCACTTTTTTTATTTACCACTCCCTTCTTCTCCACCTTTCGTCTCTTTCACCTCTCCCCTCCCACAGAGGCTAAGATGAGACAGAGGAACATTGTGGAGGGCCCAGACCCCATGTTTGAGGACACCAGTGCAGCACCAGGCCGAGGCCCAGGACTGGCAGCCCAGCCTGGGGGCTACAGGGGCCAGGAGGCCGGGCCTGGAGCCGGGAGCTTTCCTGGGCAGACCCTGCTGTCAGACCCCATGTCTAACCTTGCCATGGCCTACGGCAGCAGTCTGGCCAGCCAGGGAAGGGAGATCGTGGACAAGAACGTACGTTTTCACATCGTTTGCTCCGGTGCTTGGTTAGTGGAACTGGGGCCGAGTCAGATGTAAAATCCAACCAAATCTGACTGTGCATTCCAAGTTCCATTCCAAGTTTTCTGTGAATAACATAATAACAATGTTATCATTTAGCCTAGCTGACACTTCTATTCAATGCCATGTTCTATCTAACCATTTTGGAATGTTAAAGTTTTTTTGAGTAGCCCAGTTAGGCTCTCCAAGAAATAACCCCTCTCTCTCCTCTGCACTCTCCTCTCTCTCCCTCCATCTCTCCCTCCCTCTCCCCCAGCTGGACCGCTTCCTCCCTGTGTCCAGGCTGAAGTACTACTTTGCAGTGGACACCGTCTACGTGGGCAAGAAGCTGGGCCTGCTCGTCTTCCCCTACATGCACCAGGTAGCGCACAGCCACTGGGCCAGCTAACTCTGTTTATAGCACACCCACCAGGAACCACTTCATGTTCTCATTCAACCACTGCTTTAATGTGAAGCATGTGTTGTGGGTATGGGCTTTTTCTACCTGGTGAGAGTCTAAATGCTCCCAGCGTTTTCTTTTAAGTTCCAGTTTATTGTCATATGCACCCAACAAAGTTATTTCCAATGACACGCTTGATATCTCTGAAGTAGACGAGAGAGAACGAGATATATAAACCCCCACGTGTTTGTGTTGTTTAGAACTGGGAGGTGAGCTACCAGCAGGACACCCCAGTAGCCCCGAGGTTTGACATCAACGCCCCTGACCTCTACATCCCAGGTAACCCTTCACCTCTCGTTCGTCCCCTGCAGCCACTGTCCACGTCTTACGTTTTCTTGTCCCCTCCTGCAACCATGGGATATCTTACATTGTCTTTGTCTCCTGCAGCTATGGGATTTATCACCTACGTGCTGGTGGCTGGCTTGGCTCTTGGACTCAGAACAGGTAAGTGATCGAGTGTGTATGAGACACAGACAGGTGTGTGTGAGACACAGACAGGTGTGTGTGAGACACAGATAGGTGTGTGTGTGTGAGACATGTGACTCTCTCCCCCTTCCACCCATCTCTCGCCCGACTACCTACCTCACCACCTCTCCCTCCCTCCCTCCCAGGTTCTCTCCAGAGATCCTGGGCATGCAGGCCAGCTCAGCCCTGGTGTGGCTCATCATGGAGGTGCTGGCCGTCCTGCTCAGCCTCTACCTGGTCACCGTCAACACAGACCTCACCACCATCGACCTGGTGGCCTTCTCTGGATACAAATACGTCGGGTGAGGGGGGAGGGGAGGGGAGAGGAGGGGGGGGGGGGGTGAGACGGCCACCGGTGGACAAGGACAGATGTCCTCGGCTTCCATCCTGGGAGCTCTGGTCTGAAGCTGGTTTGTGGTGTGTGTCGATGGTGACGTGAGCCGGGCTTGTGCTGTGTGTGTTGCAGGATGATCGTGGGCGTGGTGGCGGGCCTGCTGTTTGGCCGGACAGGATATTACCTCACGCTGCTCTGGTGCTGCGTCTCCATCTTCGTCTTCATGGTGAGACGCAGGACGACAGGGTACTTCCTGTCTGTCTCTCTCCCAGCTGTCCTGGTGCCTCCGTCTGGCTCTGGGCTCTGGCATGTCTGTCTGTCTGTCTCTTTCTCTGACAGCATCTGTCTGACTGGCAGGAGATGTCTAGATGAATGGTTGGTTGGGTGGGTGGGTGGGTGTCTCACCCCCTGTCTCTCTGTCTCACCCCCTGTCTGTGTCTGTTGGTCTCATCCTGTCTGTCTCCCTCTCCAGATCCGTACGTTGCGTCTGAAGCTCCTGTCAGAGGCAGCAGCTGAAGGCGTCCTGGTCCGAGGAGCCCGGAACCAGCTGAGGATGTACCTCACCATGTCTATAGCCGGAGCCCAGCCCATCTTCATGTACTGGCTCACTTACCACCTGGTCCGGTAGGGCCACAACCAGGAAGCACCAGCACCACGGCCTGAATCCTGACCTGGGAGCAGAGGAGGGGGGGGGGAGATAGGGGTGACCTCTGACCTCTGTTTAGAGGTCAGGATAAGGGGTAGGGGTGACGATAAGGAGTTTCTAACGGTTAAGGATTCGATTTGTTTGAAGGGTTTACAGTTGTTGTCTCATCAGATGCTCTCAGTGGGGTTGGTTAAGGTTGTCTCATGTGATTGCCTTCTACAAGACTCACCAGAATGTTCTTCAACCCCCTCCCCCCCCCCCCCCCCCCAGTCCTCCTACAGAAATACAGTAACCACCTCCACACTCATTGACTTGCACAGCTTACACAGAACCACAGAAGAAGAGCGTTTTGAGGCCGAGGCAGGTTTCTGTCTCCCAGCACAAACTGAACAGTGGCCTCGTCGACTGAACAGTCTTTTTGTATCGTTCTTTCTACCTATTTGTCCAGATAATGACACGCCACTGATTGGTCTTCTCATGTGTTTGGATACCGTGTAATTCTTTGTGATTATGTGTTTGTAAGTATGCGTGTGTCAAGAAGCTTGTGTGTTCATCTGGGAAGCTTCGGCTGAGCCACGGGTGGAAGAAGCAAGCGGTCGGTGTCCGTCCAGTCCAGTCCACGAAGGCTCATGTCATGGCCCAGCTTTTTATGAAAACAGCATTTTACATCTGTTGGACAGACCAGCTCTGTAGTCAGTCAGGCTTAGGCCTGTTTCGAAAACCAGAAGCATTTGAAACCCGTTGTGTACGGAGCAGAACACATCGCGGCGTACCACAGGAAACGCAACTTCTCACCGTTTCCATCAATGTCTTGCCAAGGCCAAGCCAGAGAAACAGGAAGTGGAGGCATGTGAAGATATGGTGTGAGAAGTGAAGCTCTATTTTGATATGTGAAACACGACATGGGTTCTCAAGACGTGATGGATGTTGATGTGCTGCTGCTTCGGTCTGCACACTCATCTCAAGATGGGGCTATACGACTACCGGTGTAGGCCTATCATGTTTTTATTCATTAATAATATTTAATATTGTCAAACCAGAAATAAAATATATTGTAATGGTATGACAGTGTTGTGCTCTTTATAACCTGGATTCTGGCACCTTGGGTGCTGGGTAGCTAATTGATGACAATATCATTAAAAAAATGAATAGCAGGTTTGGTTGAAAAAGAGCAGAGAAAGAGTGAGAGACAGTAAGCCTCACCTTCAAGGTCAGAAGAGGAGGTTGTGGCCAGTCCAATGTGTATCTGACAGGATGTGATGTCATTCTTTAAGTCCTCCTGTGTGTGTGTGTGTTCATGCAAGCATGTTTTCTTAAATGATTTTGACATGTCGAATGTCTTCTCAGAACAGTTAGCTGCAAATGAGAACCGCAGGCTTGTCCAAGTAACTTGATACTGATGGTATTGTGAACATGTGAACAACATGCAGTGTTAATGTGTGACCACTAGGGGGCAGAGCAGCTCCTCGTGAGGGGGGGGGGGGGCAGAGATAGACAGTGTTTAACATTGTCAGACTTAACTGTGTTTTTAGTAGCCTTTCATACTCCCCAATCACCTTCATAACGGTATCCCTACAATATGCAGTGAATCACAAAGTGATCATGTTTGTGACTCATGTCATTGCTTCGAAGAATCCTTTAAAAAAAGTATTTGAAATATGCAAATCACTTTTTCTCTCACTCGCTCTCTCTTTCTCTGTCTTTCTAAGCACACACAAAATACAAAACTCTCCTCCTCCTTCCCCTCCATCTCCTCATCTTCCTCCTCATCTCCTCCTCCTTCTCCCTCCATCTCCTGGTAAACAGTAGGGACATTAAGCCTCTATAGTAAATCTTGGCCAGGCCCCCTGACTCCATGCTAATCACCCTCGCCCATTTCCATGGTCCACATTACCATACAGATGTTGCTAAGAATGAGCGAGCAGCTTCACAAAGGGCCTGCTCTGAGAGGTGTGGCCCTTTCATATCTCCCAGCAGCCCTCTCAAACACCACCCCTCCCTCTGACCCCCCCTCACACACACACACACCCCTGGCCCCTAGAAACCAGCAGCTAGCTATTGTCTGCCTCTCTTCAGCTGTGGGATGTCTTCAGTGCTTACAACAGAATGCCGGGACAAAGATGAACAATGCTCACACACACACACACACAAACCCCCTCAACTTCTGTTCCCTTCTGTCTCAGTGTGTGTGAGAGAGACCCAGTAATGGATGGAAATCAGTCACAAGTATCATGTGCTTCATTATGCAGTCAGGTCACTTTTGTTCCAGCATCTGTTGCAAAGTTTGGTTTCTTTTTGGACTAAAACCCTCCGAACCGTGAAAATGCATGTGGTTTGATCATCTAAAGTGGCTCATCTTGAAGAAACTGTGGAAAGGAAATTATGCATCGACTAATCATAATCTAAATCCTCCTTTGAAAAGACAAGAGAAAAAGATGAGTTCTTTCCCTTTTTTAAAGATCTTCTTTTATTTTTAACCAAACGGGAAAAATATATTAAGATACAAACTGGGATTTTACATCCCATGGAATGTAAACAATGCACTTAAATTATATAAAAACAAAATGATATAAAACCAACACAACATAGTTTTTGCTTAAAAAACAAATAAATAAGTATTTAAGTTAACAAATGCAAAGCCTTGTTTGTTAGTTTGCAGTCACAGTTAAGGCCCAAGTCAAGACAACTCTAGTCCTTCCTAGTTGAACAGCAGATATGACTCGCCCACCTCATGGCTCACTAAAAGGCAGGTCTTCTGTAAGTTCCAAAGGTTAAAAACAACCATAACAAAACATACACAGTAGTTCATTGATTTCACAAGCCTCTTAAATCGTTTGCGTGCAGGAGACCAAGCTCATAAAACTCATTACATGGTCATTGAGGAAACTCGAATCAAACAAACAACCAGCAAAGATACTAAAACGTACGTCGACAATCACAAGTCTATCAGGAGGCATCACGGGAGAGAAACCGACCATAACAACAGAATAACCTTTGAACCCCCAATGGGAGCATGTGATTGGCTGCCTGGCTGAGGATAAGAGGAAGGAATGAAAAAAAGAAACTGAAGAAAGGGAGTTTGACCTCCCTCCTCTCCCTCATCCCCCCGTACCCCCCCACCCCCACCCCCAACTCCTTCCTGGGCCACTGACCAGCTGTCTTACGCTATCCAACAAGAGCGAGGAGTATTGATTGGATGAGAAGTATTGATTGAACAGGCTAACTTAATAACAGTATCACTCTCGCTGGCATCGCTGGCATCGTAACACTCCTCTGCAGTTTGTTTCATATTAAAACCTTAAAGCTACAAAATAGCTCAATAGCAAGGCAGACTGTAAGCACAGTAAAGAACATTCTCCAGCATGGGATCCCAAATGCATTACACAATCAATACACAAAATGACTCTGCAGAACACACAAAAGGGAATAAATTACTACAAACTGGTTAGACTAGCGATTTATAATACTGGGAGTTAAGTCACCTTTACTAAAGGCTACTTCCTGCGTGCAGTACATCAGGGGGAGGGGGCCGTAGAGAAGTCTATGTTCAGCTTTGGTTACACACTAGAGGCTATTCAGCTACAGGAGGAACCAGTGGAGTGTGTCCACGCGCACGTCACATCTACACACTTCTGCAAATAGAAACCATGGTTAATCCCATAATACCTGACACCTTATAAAAAATATTATAATAAAGATCAAATAATGGGTACAGAAAATTCCTACATGGAACTCTCTCATCATCTAGGCTACATTGTGAATGTAAGGCCAGGCAAAGCACCCTTTAGAATCTAACACGGGTATACAACAGTATACATGGGTTCTGATCATCAACATTAACGTGGGGACGAAACTTTCCAAGACACAGAGCAGAGCTACACCTGCAGAGAGTAGGAATGCAATATGCACAAAGTGAGTCAGACGGACGGTCCAACAAGCAGTCTGAGAGTCGAGCGGACAGTCAGAAAGTCCGCCAGGCAGTCACAACGTCAGCCGGGTGGACTGGACTAACCGACCTCAGTCGTCCGAGACGGACAGGCGGCTGAAGATGGGCAGGCGGCGTCCCTCGAAGCTGGGCGACTCGGATCCGCTGAGGCTGCTGGAGCTGCTGTAGCCCTCCAGGTCGGTGAGGGACTCGGCCGAGGAGCAGCGGTGGAGCACGGGCAGGCTCGGGAAGGAGAAGGCCTGGCGCTGGCTCTGGTGGTTCTGATGGTTCTGGAGCTGAATATGACACTTCTGGGCCACCTGGACCACCGGTCCCCCACACACGGCCTGGCACTTTGAGGAAGACGAGGAGTCAGTGAGGGCGTAGAAGCGTGGCGTGCCCGGCTGGTCCCCCCCCAGGTCCGAGGAGAAAGGGTAGGCCTGTCTGAAGGCCGCCGGCTCAGGCAGGAGGGGGGAGAGGAGCTCAGGGCTCCCTGTGGAGGGAGGGGGGGACACGGAGGAGGCCCGGGAGAACAGCAGGGGGTCCTGGAGGGGCTGGAACCCGGTCAGCAGCTGCGGACGGAAGGCCGGAGAGGAGGAGGAGGAGGAAGAGGAGGAGGAGGAGAAGCCGGCAAAGCTGATGCTCTGGCGGAGCAGCTGGGGGCGCTCTCTGGCCCGGGGGTGCTGGGAACCCGGGGGGGAGTCCTGCTCCTCGTTGTTGTGGACAAAGTGGCAGCGGGAGCCGTAGGGGCAGAAGCCGATGGTGTGGAAGGTGCGGCACGGCTCCGTCTTGTACTTGGGGTGGCGGCTCAGGCCGCGCACCTCGTCCATGCCGTGGGCGAACTGGCACTTGGAGCCGTACTTGCAGGTCCCGCTCTCCTCGTACGTGCGGCACAGTTCGGTCTTGTAGCGTGTGGAGAGCGGAGGGGTGGGAGCGGGTGTCAGGCACTTGGAGGAGGACAGGAAGCCAGTGCTGAGGCTCAGGCCTGGCGGGGGCATCAGGGGCGGGGGGGTGGGGAGCTGGTGTTCGCGCGAGGCCAGGCTGCCGACGTTGCCCTCGATCATACTGACAGAACGGTCCACGCGGAACGGAATGTGGTTCAGAGACGAACGCGGCAGCTGTTGCTGGAACTCCCGGCTCCACGGTTGGTTTACGGAGCTGAGAGGCCAGCCAGTGGGCTCAGCAACGGGTTCCACGCTGCCGTTGTTGAACTTGGAGTTGGGGAGAGTTACCGGACACAGCGAGTGCCTGCGCTGGAAACCCACGACGCGCTGTCTCTGCGTGTTGACTGGAAGGCCATCTGTCATGTCCAGACCGTGGAAATTCTATCACATAAGAAGGCAGCAGAGGGTCACATTCCATGGTCGATGAGCTAAACCTTTCCACATCAATGAAATTTAGCTAAAACCAAACCGATAGTAAAATATTGCCACAAGTTGACTATTTGCAGGTTGTATTTAGGCACGGGTTGGTGAGATTTAAGACCAAGGAACAAACTTTTGTTTACACGTTTAAAATAGCCTTGTTGTTTAAATGTTGCCAAGAAACGTAATTAATGTGACATTACACACAGCTTTAGTTACTCATGCATCAAAAATACGTTGTAAAACCAACAAAACAGCCTGTATTAGCCTACGGCATAATCGCCAGATAAAAGTAAACTTTTCTATCGTCTAACCGATCAATATCAAATAGATTTTTACCTTGCAAAACTCCTCGTCCAGCTCCAGAAAAGGGGTCAGGAAATTGGAAGGCATTGTGTCTATGCCTGTGTAATAGGTCCGATGCGGTGGAGAATCCGTCGAGAGAGTAGAGAGACGCTCAAAAGAAGCGCTTCTAAACTTTCCTCACCATCTGCCGGAATCTGTATAAGTAGTTGGGGAAGCCTGGCTCCTCCCCCTGGGTGACGATGCGTGTCTTGCGTGGAGGTTGACTCCTCTTGTAGTAAAGGGGTCTCTTGAATGAGTACTATCTCTATCTCTCTCTCTCTCTCTCTCTTTTGAATACATTAGGCCCCTAGAAAAAAGTTCTGACTGAATCTGTGCGCGTGGGGAAACCCCAACTCCAAAGTTACACCAGCAGGCCTCACTCTCACATGAGTTAGGTAGATCACATGTGATTACAACAGCATGATATTCCTATACAAGACATAGATCTCTGTAAAAATGCTTATTGAAACATGCTCAAAGACAATCTCCAGTTCAGTATAACCACTTTGTGTATGAGTTGACCAGCCTACGGTAATGTAATGACTGACAGGATGTTGTGGGTTATTTGATATTTGAAAAGGACTCCGTTGTCATTGTGCGTCCCAGCCTGCAGGGGGGGGGGGGGGGGGGGGAGAACAAAGCCTCCACAGAGATGATGTTGGTTCAGAGATTCACTTGTAAATGTGGAGCCAGAGCAGCAACAAGAGTCCCACCCTCAACTCCACTGGCCTGCATTGTATGGTGAGCCAAGTCGTTGGGGAGGGATGTGTGTGTGTGTGGGGAGTGGTTCGGGGAGGGGGGGGGGGGGGGGGGGGGGTGGGGGGGTAGGGAGTTTGCATGTGCGTGAGTCTGTGTGTAGTTGTGTGTGTGTGTCGGGGGAAGGGTTGGGAGAGAAAAGAGCAGTTTAACAGTAAGAAGTTTGGAGATCAAGTGACTTTGCTGGCATTGTTATCTGAAGATGGCCGAGGATTGCCGATGATTGGTCAACCGATCATCCATACGCCCATTCATCCAGTCATCCAGTCGTCCCTTCATCCGCTCACCTGTTCATTCCTTCATCCCTTCTCCCATTCATCCCTTTATCCCTTCATCCCTTCACCTGTGGAGAGAACCTCAGCCCTCCGCTCACCAGGTCAGCTCCAGACTGCACCGTGTCCAGCCTCCAGTTAGCGGCAC
The DNA here is from genome assembly GCA_023658055.1 of Thaleichthys pacificus. Classification (NCBI taxonomy): domain Eukaryota; kingdom Metazoa; phylum Chordata; class Actinopteri; order Osmeriformes; family Osmeridae; genus Thaleichthys; species Thaleichthys pacificus. The sequence continues at coordinate 4,671,292 of CM042852.1, forward strand.
ACACAAGGTCAACCAGTTCAGTAGGAGCTGTTGTGACGTGTTGAATCTAATCTGGTATTAAGGGGTTTACTCACATGTTGCTCCTCATGCCTGAATGCTTCAGCCTGGAGTTGGATGTTTAAACTTTAAACTTCCACTGGAGCAATGCCCCCCCCCTCTCTCTCTCTCTTCATTGGTTTAACCAGAGATGGTTGCTCATAGATGTACTTATGAACGTTTAGGAGCGATGAAGGCTGTGTCTCTGACTGTCTAAGCCTGAGGTCAAGGAAGTGGCAGCGTTATTGAGCAACTTCTTATCTTCACTTTGTCTTTTTTTATTCTCTGGAAGTACACTTAAAAGGGACTTATTTTGTAGATTCACATACTTATTGACAACCAGTATATCCAGCATGTAAGTATGTTTGTACTAATACTTTGTAAGTACACTTTAAGGATTGTTTTTTTTTTTTCTGGGCCAAGTATCGTCTCTCTGGTCCCTCTGGATAGAAACACAGTCAACACTGACTGTCTAAACACACTTCAAACCCCAGCTCTGTCTTATCATGGCTTGGAGGGTAAACCAACACACACAAATGTACACAAAAACCTCCAGAATGAGAGAGAGAAAGATAGACGGATAGAGAGAGAGAGAAAGACAGAGAAAGAGCAAGACAGAGAGAGGAGTAGAATTGCAGACATGTGTGTAACACAAGTGGTTTTGTGACGGTCTCAGTATGTTGCATGGATGCTGTTACTTCAAACTTCAACACTCACTCATTCGACACGTTATCCTCCCTTCCCCTTCCCCTTCCCCCCCTCTCCCCACCCCCCTTCTCCCTTTCTCTGCAGGGCCATGCCACTGTTCCACCAATTATCCATGAGCTATGGTCCTCACCGTGGCAACAGGGCCCCCAGCCCTCAGAGTCCTCACTGGGAGGGACTGGCGTGATCACACTGAGAGACCAGGGTCTGGGGAAGGAGACCAGGGCCTGGGTGAGAGACCAGGGTCTGGGGAAGGAGCCCAGGGCCTGGGTGAGAGACCAGGGTCTGGGGAAGGAGACCAGGGCCTGGGTGAGAGACCAGGGTCTGGGGAAGGAGACCAGGGTCTGGGGAAGGAGACCAGGGTCTGGGTGAGAGACCAGGGTCTGGGGAAGGAGACCAGGGTCTGGGTGAGAGACCAGGGTCTGGGTGAGAGACCAGGGTCTGGGGAAGGAGACCAGGGCCTGGGTGAGAGACCGGGGCTTGGGAGGGGGACTGCCAGCATGCCAGCCCCTTGCAGATTCCTCCTCAGCTATAGATGACAACCAGGGAGGAGGGGGTTGGAGGGGGGGTGTCATAGAGATGAGCTGGTCGTTGGGGTGGAGGGGTAGAGCGGGGGATTGGTAACTAGGATGAGAAAAAAGTTGAGGGAGGGGAGAAGAGGTGGAGGGAGGAGGGGGTGGATAATTCATTTGAATGATCAGACAATCAGGTCACACTGATGAAACCTTGAACACAACAGTCAGGGGAGAGGGCTCTGATCATAAACATACACTAATAACACACTACACACCTACACACTCTAATAACACACACACATGGACCAAGCTGTCCATGAGTCCATGCTTCTGGATCCAGGTACCATTTACCTCTGTGTATTCATCTTGCACTTCTCTGCAACCAAACTCATAAGCGTTCAATAGTGACACACACACACACACACATACATACATACACAGCCTTAAAATAACATTGACAGCTGCTCAAGAGACTGGATGCTTTAACACCCAACAACACTTCTCACATTCACACGCTGCCTAAACCAGACATTCTTGCGTGTGTGTGTGTGTGTGTGTAAGTGCGTGTCTATGTATGCATCTGTGTGTGTGCGTGTGTGTGTGTGTATACTTGTGTGTGTGCATGTATATGACAGTCTGGGCATTGTAAGCCCCAGACACAGTTTGAACACAGTGCCCTAACAAACATCTACCAAGCGACACACAGACAGCAGTTGGAGAGCAGCTTGGTAGGCCGTATTGGGGCTGTAAAAAGAGGGGATTTGGAGCAGTCGCTTTGTACGGAGAGATCTTAGGACTGGGGTTTCTTCAGCTTTCTGTTTGTTATTTATACAGAGGTTTGAAGCTCATATGTAGATACAGTCACCCAGACTTACAATTCTAAATATTCCATGTGTACAGTACAGCAGACATCCAGCAGGCTCAGAAGTGAAAAGTTCTAAGTGTATTTCAGTAGGCAGAGTGGAGGGACTGAAAGCAGAACTGAGGCAGGGTACATCATGGGACATCCAGAACACACACTTCCTGGAAGCCGGCTGGTCATGTCCTGGCGGGAAACTGGGGGAGGAATCCTCTGCCTGCTGTACGCTTTTGTTGGCTGTGTGTGACTGTGTGTGTGTGCTTGACTGTGTGTGTGTGCGTGACTGTGTGTGTGTGCGTGACTGGGTGTGTGTCACCCCTGCACCAGACCTCTTTTCGGCCCTTGTCCAAACACATTCCAGCGAGGCGCGTCACTCTGTTACTGGAAAGACAGGAAGCTGCTACTGTCCTGAGTCTTTTCTATGTGAGCAGGGTGTGTGTGTGTGTGTGTGTGTCTGTGGGGGGGGGGCAGGATATGAGGGGGGGGCAGGGGGTATTAGAACAACTGGTGAAGGGGAAGAGGAAAAAAAGAGAGGAAAATAGGAAAGGGAGAAAGGAGGAGGGTGACTGATCAAAAGATCTGGGGATGGGGGGTGGAAGGGTGTGTGTTTGGATGGGGGGGGGGGGGGCTGTCTCCCTTTTGACCAAAGGATTTAGGCAGCCATAAGGCCTGGTGCAGGCTGAGCAGACAGAGAGGGGGAGACAAGGAGAGAGAGAGAGAGACAGGGAGAGAGAGAGAGAGAGAGAGAGAGAGAGAGGAGAGAGAGAGAGAGAGAGAGACAGAGAGAGAGAGAGACAGAGAGAGAGAGAGAGAGAGAGAGAGAGAGAGGGGGGGGGGGGCAGGGAGAGGGCAGGGCAGAGACTGTAAGGTACTAGAGGTTAAGCCGATTGTAAAGAAAATACATATATGTATATTTTGTTAAATATCACTCTGCACCAACCATTAAACTGGCCCCGGAGATGTGATTTTTCGACTTCTCTAAAACTCAGATGCTGGTTCTAAGCCTGAGTGAGGGGGTGGTAGGGTTGTGTTCCTTCAGGGCGTTGATGGTTGAACCATGAACCATGGAGGGTAGAATGGCTGTTCCAGAGTTCTGACTCCCCCAGCGTTCTAATCTCCAGGATACCACCTGTCTGATGCCTACCATGAAAAACCTTGGAAAGCCCACTCATTGGTTAACCTCCTACCGCTGTCCAGGACCCTAACCGCATTCAAGGTACCTGAGGGCCACACCTCGCTGAAATGAAACCCACACCATTATTTATTTCAACACCATCCTGCTCCAAATATATCAAAATGTCCCCAGAGTTATGATTTACGTCTGTGGTTGGACTTTTGCTAAAACTCAAGACGCTGATCACGAACCTGGCATTATTAACCAAGGAACGCATATCCGGTTGCCAAGGCCCACACTGGAAGCATGATATATGTCTCGCACACTAACAGTCAGGAGACACCGGCTCAACTGAACATTAGAATTATCTTCCTCACTCCAGTTAGTAATTCAGCCATCACTGTAGTTCAGCATGGATTGGGATTTCAGTAGTAAATCACATAAACTGCTAAAGATAAAAGTTTGGGGACAAAAACCAATGATTTTCGAACAACTGTCACAGTGAAGGGTCAACTACCAGGCCTGTAACAGGTTCGTCTACTCTCAGTCCTTAGAGAGAAGTCCCTCAGTGGTGTTCAGAGTGGTCTGTTGTTCTTGAGATCAAGTCACTGTCTTGCAGCAGGCTGCTTCAATGAAACTGTTTGATGTTGCACTTGTCATGTGACCTTGTTTTTGTTGCACTGTGACTGTTGCATTCTAGATATGATCATTGTTCCGCTGTGCCTGGTAGCTGAGATGTGGTTACTATGCACTGTGCAAGGGTTAGGATTACTGTCTGTGGTAAGCACAGAGTGTTCCCTGACTGACCACCAAAATACTGTGTGAACGATGTACTTCCGATCACTGAATGTCTGCTGTGTTTTCTATATGCACTATTTGGATGTTGAATGAATAACAATGTAAATGCCTAGAGACGTTATGTTGATCAGAGTGGTCTTCCAGTCCTCATGGCCTTTGCTGTCGCCTTGTCATCAGACCATTCGCACGTCATTAGATTCCAAACCTGCTGCCGTTTAAACTTCAGATCAGACCATATGAGGACATCTCACCAACATTTTGACAGAGAGAGAGAGAGAGAGAGAGAGAGAGAGAGGGAGAGAGAGAGAGATAGGGGGGGGAAAGAGAGAGAGAGAAAAAAGAGAGAACAATCTTCACCTTGATACCGGCTTGCGGTTCCTTCCCCAGGCCTTATGGTTATCTTAAACATGACAAGAGGTGGGGTTGGGAGGGTGCGGGGGTGTGGTGGGGGTCATTGTCCGTAGCTATGCAAACACAGCCTTTCACATCCATTCAAGTGCACCCTGGGATGGAAATCGGCTAATTGACAAACAGTACATGAGAAAGCTAGAGGGGTGGGGGTCGGGGGTGGACTAGACCAGAAAGGGTGATAAGCTGAATTGTCATACAGCCCTCATATACATACCTGTTGACACACACAAACACAAGCATAAACACACACCCACACACACACCAACCTGCAGTAATATCTCTTTCTACCATTGTGGTTTATCCCCTCGTGCATACAGAGTTGTCTCCGAGTCACAGAGAGCTCCACACATTAACATGACACCCAGCCAGGCTGTGGCCACTGCCAGGGGGCATGCGCTCAGGCAGGGCTGGGAGCTCAGCAGACTGAAGTGTGGGTGTGTGTGGTGTGTGTGTGGGGTGTGTGGGGTGTGTTTGTATCTGTGTGGAAGGGGAGGCCAGCTTTGGCCATGAGAACTTCCCACTTTGAGAGTCCACATACTCTACGACTTTGACACACACACACACACAAGACTAGATATCATACAAACACACACACACACACCACACACAAGACTAGATATCATACAAACACACACACACACACACAAATACAAGCAGGTACATAAAAAGGGAACAGTGTACAAACACAGAAAGGGAAGCCATGGAAGTCCCTCTGTACCTGAGTGTGTACCTAAGTGTGTGTGTGTGTGTGTGTGTGTTTGACTGTGTAACAGTGGGATGGAGGCCTGTGTGTGACTGTGGAGTGTTTGCTGTGCCCCAGCTCAGTGTTTAAATGAGCCTGTTCCCAGACACACACAGGGACAAACAAGGATCTCTCTTTCAGGAAACCCCCCGTGAAACACACACACATGAATCCACCCCTGACACACACACATAGTGGAAACTAGGACGCGGCATATATCTCGTGTTTCAGGTATGAGATAGAGATGTATCCAACAGAGTAATCTTTCTGTTTCATGAACAGAGGTTGAACCCATGATTTCACAAGACCTATTTCTCTCTTTCTCTGTCTTTCTTTCTCTCTCTCTCTCTCTCTCTCTCTCTCTCTCTCTCTCTCTCTCTCTCTCTCTCTCTCTCTCTCTCTCTCTCTCTCTCTCTCTCTCTCTCTCTCTCTCTCTCCCTCTCCTCTCTCCTCTCTCTCTCCTCCTCTTGGTTTCAGGCCTAACAGCCAGTCAGTTATTGTGGGTTGTGGTTATGTAAGCCCTATCTGTTGACATAGAAACCAGTCACCAGTGCCAGCTCTGGTGTCGATGGTGGCTTGATATATCCTGCCTGTTACAACATCAGGCTAGCACACAGGAGGAACAGGCCAACCACACAGCATGACAGTTCTTACCTACTGCATAACCACATAAACATGTGGATATAGGTTTGTGTGTGTGTGTGTGTGTGTGTGTATATGCAACCTAGGTGTTGTCTGTTTGTTGGTGGTGTATGTGTGTACATGTGTGTGTCTATATTTTCAATACGTGCGTGTGTGAGTGTATGTTTGTGTGTACATGTACATTGTGTACAGTGTGCGTCTGTGTTTTATGTGGGTGTACTTGTTAGTTGTACTCTTTGTGTGTGTGTGTTTTACAGACTCAAAAGTGTAGAGTAGACTTTTCCACTGAGGGTGTGTTGAATCCATATCATTACTATATGATGCTCTACCAGTCGAATGCCTTGGCACCTGGTTCCCTTGCCCAACCTCCTGAACTAACAGGAGGAAAACACACCAAATGGCCCCAGGTGTTGTTGTTTACCCTGCCCGCCAGCAGCAGCGATGACTTCATATTCAGGTTGGAATATGTCCTCCAGTAGGTCCGTTATTTGCTTTGACAGCCCCCCGTAATGACTGCCGCTCGTGAAGGAGTATTTGGAATGTCAACATTTCAACATGCAAAGACTGAAGCAGAGAGAAGGGCGGGTGTGTGTGAGTGTGTGAGTGGGTGGGTGTGTGTGTGAGTGGGAAAGGGGGATATTAGGAGGTTGGTAAAGCTCGCAATGTTCTTCGTTCCAGATGCCCTCGTACTTTCCATTCTTTTGGAGGGGATATGAGCCAATTCTCATATACTAAACAAAAGTAGTATGAGGAAACCAATATCCTATGTTTGGCCTACTTGGTCACCCTCCCTACACACATACACACACATGCGCACACACACACAGAAACACACACACACCGCCATGCAACCCTGCCAAGGTCAACACATGTCGTTTTAGCCCAGCCTGTCATAACTGAAGTATTGTATGTCTGCGTGTGTGTGTGCGTGTGTGTGTGTTGGTCAGGAGGGTTGGCACAGTGCGAAGTCAACACAGGCCCTTGTATGTTTCATGTTATCCTTGCTGTCCCAAAGCAGTCTGCCTGCTGGGGGTTAGGGCTGCAGTGTGTGTAAGTGTGTGTGTGCGTCTGATCATAAACATTATAACTCAGACATAGAGTAGCAACCTCAAGGACTGTGAATAGGGGGGTTCAGGCCTTTTAAAGAAGCTCAGCTCTTAAGATTAACAAGCTGTTAAAACCCAGAGCTGGAGGGGAGAGTGTGGGAGGTTTATCCTGGTACTTTGGTGTGTTTGGATTGTGTGTGTGGAGTGTGTATGTGTTTGTGTGTGTGTAGAGTGTGTGGTAAGCGTGTGTGTGTAAGTGTGTGCTGTGTGGGTGTGTGTATGTGTGTATGGAGTGTGTGTGTGTGTTTGTGGCGTGTGTGTGTGTGGTGTGTGTGTGAAGGGCGTTGTTGTAGTCTGCACAGTCACACGTGTCAGCTGTCAACAGTTCTGCAGACTCAAGCACCTGGTGACATCATTACATGAAAAGTAGCAGACAGATTGTTTAGGTGTGTACTTGTGTGTGTGTTTGTGTGTGTGTAAGAGAGAGAGAGAGAGCTGTGTTGTAGGTAGAGATGGGGTAGCTGGAGGGTATTCTGACATGATTGTACTGGTTTACAGCTATGGTCGTTATGTAAAACATACACACAAACACACGCGTCAGGAAAACTAGCTTTGTTGCTGTGCGTTTACATGCCCTCACCTTTATTTTTGTGTGAGTGTGAAGTATGATGTCACTGTGTCTATACCCTGAAGTGTCAATATCACAAATACAAACAGATGTAAACAAAGACACTCACAGACTTTATCTGTCTCTGGGCACACATGCAGATACACTGATTACCCACTTACTGTTGTAGTTTTGTGTGTTTGTGAGTGTTTGTGTGTATGTCTTAGTGGGTGTGTGTCAGTTAGTCAATGTGTGTGTGTTTGGTGTTTTGGTGTGTCTGTGTGTGTGAGTAAGTCTGTGTGTGTGTGTGTGGGTGTCACCGTACAGGACTGATTAGCAGCCTGCCTATGCACTCAATGCCAAGGGGGTTTGGGGGTTGATAACCGCTGATGCAACAGGTTGTGGTTGGATCCTTCGTAACGGGTGTTAGCTCTGCGGCTAACGGCTCCAACCGCTTGGCAGTTAGCTGTTAGCATGCACTGTCACCACTGGGCTGGGAAACCACCAAGCTCTCTGTGCTCCTAGCCACTCTGAGTAAACAATACAGGAAGTACGAAAGCTCCCTAACTAGACTAGAGGTTGACAAAGTCACACATTTAACAGATTCTGAGGTCAGAGGTCATATTTAGCAACACCAGAGACTTAATTTTCAAGAGAGTTTGATACATTTGTAATGTTAAAAATGATATTTTATGCTGTCAGATATCGTTTGATGTTGTTGTTTGATACTGTATATGTCAGCATTGGATTAGTGTTAGGGATGGGGCTGAGGTTAGGGCAGGGGGTTGGGGATAGGGCTGGGACTGGGAATATGTCTGGTGTTAGGGCTAGAGCTGGGGTGGGCCTGGGGCTGGGGCTGGAGTTAGGGCCTGGTCTTCCCACAGTGGGCCCCAGATCTTATAGAAGTATCAGGTTGCTGTAGTTTCCTCTGTGGGGTCTGTCTGCTTGACTAACTGCCTGTTCAGTGGTGCATGTCACACACACACACACTCCTGCTGAAATACCTCCAGAGTGGACAGCTGCCTTTGTTGGCGGGAGGATTGGCCAATGCCAGCTGTCGTGTTTGAGAAAGAGAGGGAGAGAGGGAGAGCGAGGGACAAAGACACAGGGAGAGAGGGACAAAGACAGAGAGGGAGAGAAAGAGAGGGAGAGACAAAAAGAGAGAGAGACACATGGAGAGACAAGGAGAGACGCATAGCCAGGGAGAGAGTAAGGCAAAGGGAAAGACCATCACAGCAGAGATGGAATAAGACCCGGCTTCGTGCAGCAACGTTCTCCCACCAAGCACTCTTCCTCTGATCCATGCGGGTCTCATCTAAAGAAGGATCTGGAGGAGTACACACTTTCAGCAGGATGGGTAGAAAACCTCTAACAGAAGCAGAACTGAGAAATGGAGAAGGAAGGAGTTCACTAAATAACTGCCTTCTATCTGTTTGTAAAAGAAATCTTGAAACACTCTTGATAGAGTACCATTGCAACAACGTGGCTCGTCTCTCTCTCTCTATCTCTCTCGCTCTCTCTCTCTCTCTCTCTCTCTCTCTCTCTCTCTCTCTCTCTCTCTCTCTCTCTCTCTCTCTCCCTTTCTTTCCCTCCACAGTCTCCCCTTCTTCCTCCTTTCCCTCCCCCTCATCCTCACAGCTGAGCATTCATGTCCAGATGAGAACAGCAAGGCAGCAACAGCTCCTAGAAGGTCTCCATTCACATCGCAGCGTCAATGAAGTTAATTATCTGTTCCTTAATTGCCCCGAGGGCCCTGCCAGTCAGCCAGGGAGCCCTGGGAACGAGAAATGACTCCACATAAATCTGAAACAACAACAGCAGCCCCCCATCCAGAAAGCCAGCCAGCCATGCTCATTCACTTTGCTATGGCTGGACTGACTGGTTGACTGGCTGGCTGGTGGCTGACTGGCTGGCTGGCTCGATGTTGAATACCATCCATTGACCCTCGTCCCCAGGGACTGGGGTCTGTGAATGAGAGACCTTCCACACAATGTGGTGTTTTACCCCGTTAGGTTTACCCATGCCCCCACTCGGGGACCTCCAACCCCCCCCCCCCCCCCCCCCCCCCCCCCCCCCCCCCGCCATCCTCCCACCTCCCCCACAACTCCTTGTTTGTTGTGATCAGAATCTCCGCCCCAAGGCATGTCTGCAAACAAACACTCGCACGTACGCACACACACAATCACAATGTCGCCAGGATCAGTTGAGGACAATTGGTGTTTGTGTGTGTGAGGGGGCGGTAGGTGACAAGTGCTCCTCCTCCTCCCTGACGACTGAATTGTATACCTCAGGGACTCGCTCTTTTAGTGGTTCTTGTTTCTTCAACTCTGCAACTCATTCTTCCATCCCATAATACCCCACAACCTCTCACCTAACCCAGACAAGCCCTGGCGAGATTAGTCCAGCCTCGCCTTTCCTCCTCTCCTCTCCTCCTCAATGTCCTCCGCCTCCTCCTCTCCCCTCTTCTTTCTCCTCTCCACCTCCTCCTCTCCTCTCATCTCACTCCTCTCCATTCCTTCCTCTCCTCTCCAACTCCTCTCCTCTCATCTTTCCTCCTCTCCCTTCCTCTCCTCACCTCCTCCTCTCCTCTCATCTTTCATTCTCTCCCTTCCTCTCTTCACCTCCTCCTCTCCTCTCCTCTTTCCTTCTCTCCCTTCCTCTCTTCACCTCCTCCTCTCCTCTCATCTCTCCTCCTCACGCTTCCTCTCCACCTCCTCCTCTCCTCTCCTCTCTCCTCCTCTCCTTTCCCTTCCTCTCATCGTCCTCCTCCTCCTCTTCTCAGTTTCATGTTCCATCACTGCAGCTGAGTTGGCAGCACAAAGACGGGTGCCACGGCAACCCGTCCGTCCTCGGGGGCACCGACCTCTGACCTCTGACCCCCTCCCAGCTGCTTTTCTGCACCAGCACCCATCCCACAATCCCCCCTTCTCATCGGCAGGGTGGAAGGTTACCCAGCAGGAGAACAAGGGCCCAAGTCTTCTGGAGCACAAACCAGCGTGTGAAGTCTCAAACGCTGGCAGTTACGGCCAAACAGAACTCAGTTGGAAAACACAGAAACACAAGGGGCATACACACACACACACAAACACACACATACACACACACAAACACACACATACACACACACAAACACACACAAAAACACAGGCACACACACAAAGTCAAACACAGGGACACACACTCTAACATACATACACACACACTGCATCAACAGCGTTTTGATCCCCTCCATTAAATAACGTGTTTTGGTTGCAATTATCTTGTTTTAAGGTCAATCATGTCTTTGTTTTATCATCAGAAATGTCCTCTTAACCAGACTAATAGTAAACATTGTCAAATTTACACAATACAATATCTGCCATCCGAAACAATTAAAAAACATCTATTTCACTGTTAAGCGATGATCAAATCTTTCATTGGGGCTTCTCTCCTCATTAATAAGTCATTTTGTAGAATGATGAGGCAGATAATTTCTCTGCTTTCTGTGTTCCCAGCAGCTGGCTGGTTGAACCACTAATTCACCACATCTTCAGCCTCGTTAGAGACAAAGTGTTCTCTGATTGATATTGATCCTTCCCGACCCCTCCCTCTCTCCTCCTCTCCTTCACCTGTAGGATCAGTTCCCACACTCCTCTCCTGCTCTGTTAGAAGCAATGCTTTTAGAACTGTGCACTTCTGAACCTTGAATGATTGAATGCTAAACTTACTTCATACATGCAGTGTTTCTGCACGCCTGGATAAAAGTGTCTGTTAAATAAGTAGAATGCCAAAATATCCTTTTCTCTCCTCTCTTCAGCTACTTCTAAGGCCTTGGAATGGCAAGATCTTGAAGATCTAAAACATGGCTGTCATTAGTTTTGAATCTTCACTCCCTGTTGTAATTGGGGTGAGGTTATGATGGATTCCCCTCCCTTCCCCTCCCGTCTATTGACTGCATAGTCTTTATTTTACTGATGAATTCATGTAAAACCAGATTCAGCAAAAAACAATACCTTGAGGAATACTCACTAGTACTGCAAAGTAAAGTTGCTCCATACATACACACACACACACACACACATATACACACACACACATATACACACACATACACACACACACTCCCGAGAAAGAGTGACAATTCAGCAGCCCCATGCAACAGTGTAACAGACTGTCCCCAAAGGACACTCCCCCCCCCCCACCCCCCGCCTCTCTCTCTATTTAATTTCCACAACAAAGCAGGTCAGAGGATTCTCACGCTGCTCTCAGCCTGCCGAGCGCTGCCCCCCTGCATGCACGCGCACGCACACACACACACACACCAAACACTCTGCTCACACATACACACATGCACCAACCGGTCCCCACTCCCTTCATTTAATTCTCGACACACCAGCTTCTCCTAAAACATTTCAGGAGAAGATTGATTAAACCCCCTGCAGGAGTCTGCTTCATCATCCACCTGCACCAGGCAGTGGATCTGGATGGAGCAGCGCTGTTATTTTACACAACCAGCTGTCTGTCAGGGCTAGGAGAACTAGGCCAGCCCACAGACAGTAGGCTATGTAATAGCCAGTAGGGTTAGCAAGAAGAAAGTAGGCTATGCAGGGGCCAGTATTCTAGGTGTTAGGATTAGTCAGTAGTATTACCAGAAGACAGTGGGCTAGGTGTTGGCCAGTAGGCTAGCTAGCAGACAGTAGGCTTGGTGTTAGTCAGTAGGCTAGCTAGCAGACCGTAGGCTAGGAGTTATCCATTAGGCTAGCTAGCAGGCAGTAGGCTAGGTGTTAGCCAGTAGGCTAGCTAGCAGACAGTAGGCTAGGTGTTGGCCAGTAGGCTAACTAGCAGACAATGGGCTAGGTGTTAGCCAGTAGGCTAGCTAGCAGACAGTGGCCTAGGTGTTGGTCAGTAGGGTAGCCAGCAGACAGTAAGCTTGGTGTTAGTCAGTAGGCTAGCTAGCAGACAGTAGGCTAGGAGTTAGCCATTAGACTAGCTAGCAGACAATAGGCTAGGTGTTAGCCAGCAGGCTAGCTAGCAGCCAGTAGGCTAGGTGTTAGCCAGTAGGCTAGTTAGCAGACAGTAGGTTAGGTGTTAGCCAGTAGGCTAGTTAGCAGACAGTGGGCTAAGTGTTGGCCAGTAGGCTAACTAGCATACAGTGGGCTAGGTGTTGGTCAGTAGGCTAGCTAGCAGACAGTGGGCAAGGTGTTAGCCAGTAGGCTATCTAGCAGACAGTGGGCTAGGTATTAGCCAGTAGGCTAGCCAGCTGTGCTGAGCAGCATGTGTCAGCCTGCAGGGCTGCATTCCCATGATGCTCTGACCCATGAGCAGGGATTAGGCCGGGTCATTCATATACACGCTAATCTGCTAGCCACCGTTAGCACCCCCACCACCTTCTGCTCTGCATCTTAGACAGACTCCCTCTTGCCTCCCCTATATACCATTAAACCATCCACGCCCTCCTGCACCTCCCCAGCCCCCTCCTATTCTTCCCCCAGCCTCCCTCTAGCCTCCCCTATGTACCGTTATACTGTCTACACCCCCCTATGGGCTTCCCAATCCTCACATAGCTAGCACAACTTCACTTCAGTTTCCCATACACTATCTCCTCCCCCAAACCTCTCAATGCTTCACACAGGCCCTGACAGAGAATTCCCTTTCCTCTCCACCTCAGTCTCCCTTAGCTTCCGCCCAGCCTCCCCTCTATATCTCCCCAGTCATTCCTCCCCTTCACTTATTGGCTCTGCTGCACATCTACCTCTCATCTCCTGCATATTCATAATGCTATTTTCTCTCCTTTTATACATTTCTCCTTCTCAGCCTCTTTTAAAATAACCTTCCTTTGGTACCCTGGGATGATGATCTCCATCTCTCTCTCTCTCTCTCTCTCTCTCTCTCTCTCTCTCTCTCTCTCTCTCTCTCTCTCTCTCTCTCTCTCTCTCTCTCTCTCTCTCTCTCTCTCTCTCTCTCTCTCCCTTCTCTATCCCCTGTCTTCCTCATCTAACCCACTTCCAGGTCCCTCACTCCCTTCCCCCCCCATCCTCCCTCCCTGCTGTGCTCCTCCCTCTCTCCTCCCTACAGCCCTTTGGGCCTTACTGCGTCTGTCGTAGTTGCGCCGAGAGCTGACAGTGTCAACCACCTGTGTGTTTGCGTGTGCGTGTTCTAAGCGTGTCAGTTAGGGCGGCTGATCCACAGGATGCTGTGGTAAGCCTTGAAAGGATATGCAGCACATTATCAAGTGTATGGTACAGCCATTGTATGTGTATGGCTGTGTGTGTATGTGTGCATGTGTATGTGTGCATGGATAGGTGTATGTTCTGTATGTCTCTGTGTGCATGCCTGACGTCCAGAAGAGCCTGAAATAGCGCACAGCAGTGTGCTTACAAAGCTCATTAAAAGCGCCTAAACACAAACACTTTCAGACAGAGGTGGCACAGATTCAAACCCTAACCCTTTCAGCTTCCTCCTCCTGGCAGACAGACAGGCCTTGCTGGAGGCCCTCCAACAGGCCTCATTGTTCCTCAACACGCTGCATTAGGAGTGGAGTCTGGCTCCCAGAATAACCACTCACAAACTAAATGTCTGGCTATTAAAGATTGATTAAAGTAGTCTATGATTATTCAATTTTGGGGTGGCTGTGAGGGTGTGGGTGTCATGGCGGACCCCTTTCGACCAATTATCTTGTTTTCTCACTCAGTGAAAAGGCTGATTGTTTGTGTAGAGATGTTCTGGTTATGCAAATACATTGGAAATAAGTCACAAGCGCACACTCTTTTATCTGTTCCTCTCAAACTCGTGCACACACACACACACACACACACACACACACACACACAACACACACACACACACACACACACACACACACACACACACACACACACACACGGCCTCCTACTGTTGTTCTGCCTGTGATCTCCCCATTAGGCTTAACATGGGTCTTAATTACCGCTTACCTCTTTCTGATTGGACTGGGCTGGTTCATGCCCCCTCGTTAGGGCTACCTCCTCGTTAGTGGCACCCCCCCCATCCTTGTTAGTACCCCTCCATGCCCCCCTCGTTAGCGGCAGTTACATGTCTGGTTACCAGACCTTTCTCTCCTCTCTTCATCTCGCTAACGATAATTACGAACGAGAGGCTGTCGATGCCAGACTTACAGATGAACGCTCTCTATGTGAAAAACCCTGAGTCACTGTGTGTGTGTATATGTGTGTGTGTGTGTGGGTGTGTGTGTGCATGTGTCGGACTGGACGATGATCCGTGCAGGTCTTGACTTCCTGACAAGGAGTTCGGAGGTCAGCGTCTCGTGGACCAGCAGGGCGGGCGTTCAGGGTCAGACTGCTGTTCTGTCAGGGTGAGTGATGTTGACCCCTGAAGTGAGCACCAGCTCAGTGAACTGGTATCTCCTGGAAGATGTGTTACTGCTACGGTCACTTAGCATTGTCGCTACCCAGAGAACTGGATGTTATTGTAACTTTGCATGCCAGCAGGGCATATGTAGGGACACACACACAGACACACACACACAGAAATGCACACACACTCGCATGCACACGAAATACACAAACACACAAGCTCACGTACACAAAATACACAAAACTCACAAACAATGAAACACACACACACTAGTCTCGTTGCCAAAACACATTGCAACTAATGACCAATTAGCTTAGCGAAAGGCCCTTCTGTGCCTCCACGATGCTAATGAAACAACAGCACAGCGACAACAATGGCAGCAGTGTAACCCCTCCCTTGCTCGTCATCACAGCCACGGACGGAGGATAAACAAACAAAGGAGAGAAACGAGAGAATGTTGCCTGGGAGACCAAAAGATGTAATAGTAACAACAACAAAAGTGACGTATAGAAAAGTGAGGATTTGGAACTGTGACCTTTCTGCGGTCAAATGTTCTTATCCTAATGCTGCACACTCCCCCTAAGGTGTGGAGTAGCAATAGAGGTTAGAGCATTTGATAGTAGGTCAAGTGGTTGCAGGTTTAATAGTTGTACAATTTGGATGAAAGCATCTTGTAAACGGTACATTATTATTGTCTCTGATTAGTCTGTTACCATAACAACAATAGCATATGGTGCTTGGCGTGGGCTTTCATCCAACGGAAACACTCATCGAGTGTCACTGGATAATGTCTATGGATCCAGGGGGATCTGAACCCTGGTTCAGAGTGGAGAACCTCCCTCCATCCCTTGTTGCTAAAGGACATGTCCAGACGTCAGATGATAGAAAAGATGTCCTACAGAACAACAACATCAACTGAGAACGCTGCAAGAAAGACAGTTCTCCAGATCCTCCTCCCTTTCTCTCTCTTTCTTCCCCAGCGTCTCCGTCACAACATCGTTTGATCGTGTTCTATGGACTTCCAGAACGTCGTTTGTTACGTGGTGTTTCCAGTCCTCTGAAGCTGTCATCTCTGCTCTCTGCGCCCTCCAGATCTCCTTCACTTTCATCCAACGAGTCTTGACTACGCTTCACAGCGATGCTGGGCGCTGTGTGGTTGAATGTGCTGAGTGAGGGCTAGGAACGTTTGATGTTACTGGTGCATGCAGACAGGAAGGGTTTCCATACAGTAAAACAGCCACTTCATGTGGAGGGAGAAAGTAGGTCATCGAAAGAGAGGGAAACAATAAAATAGAATTCCAGGCCAGATAAGCCGTGGAATAGCTTCACACCCCAGTAAACCTGCTGAGAGTGTGTGTGTATGTGTGGGTATGTGCATGTGTGTCTATGTGTGTGTCACCAGCTAGGGTACCAGGGGTCACATTTGGAGCAGGGGACCGGGGTCTAATCTTCCCATTGTCCAGGCCCAGGTAGGGGCCTGGCTGTGGGGATGAAGTTCCCCTTGAAGTAGAGTGATTTAGGGTGGGGCTAATGAAGTATGATAGGACAGACTCACAGCCCAACAGTCACTACGCTTCTCTCCCCCACCAACCTCTCCTCCTCCAGCCTCGCTCACCCCCACCACTCTCCCCCCCAGCCTCCCTCTACTCCTCCTCTTCCCAATCCCTCCTCTCCTCCCCCCTCCCCGACGCCTCTCTCCCCTTTCGGCTTCCCTCTCTCTTGCCCCAGACCCTCTTCCCTCTTCCTCCCCCCCTCCTTTTCTTGAGTCGGCCCTGTTCTTAAATCTCTCACACCACCTCACCACACCCCATCACTCTCAAACACCAGATCAATCCCCCCCACCTGCTCCTCCCTCCAGCCCTCATCTCCTTCACAATTGTCACCGCGTCTCCTCTCCTCTCTGGGAGGGGGGGAGGGAGGGGGAGGGGGGGGCGCGGGCAACAGATGTTGGCTGGTGTGAATAGGCTCCACAGCTCGTAAACTAGCCAGCCACGATTTGGAGGCGAGAAGGATCAAAGGGAGAGTCTGATTGAGTAAACCCACCTCCCTCCACACACACACACACACACACACACACACACACACACACACACACACACACACACACACACGCACACACACACGGGTCTTCCCACTTGCTGCTGCTGTGTATAAGTGTTGTGTGTATCTCAGCATGTGTGTGTGTGTGTGCTAGACGGAGTGAACTCCATATAAAGAGGCCAGGCAGGGTGTCAGAGCTGGGAGGCAGACTTTGACACCTGGGTGATAATTGGGCCTCGGTACCACCGAATCTCCCAAATCCAGGTGGCTGTGGTGACTGTGGCGAGAGAAGCTCTGCTCCGTTCTGCTCCGCTCGCCAGACGATGCTAAAAATAGCAAAGTCGTGAGGAGAAAGGAAAGGAGAGGAAAAGGCAGGATTGGAAAGAGAGAGGAGAAGAATCATCGTCTGACAGAGCACCCAGACAACCTTCCCTGACAGACAGACCAAAGCCAATGATTGTTGAGAGTCAGGGGATTGTCTCCTCTGTCTGGTTTCCATTCAGAGGGTCTGGGTGTTTCCTCTGGGTGGGAAAAGCCATATGAGCAGACAGAGAGTAGGTGTAGCTCAGTGGTTAAAGTGTTTGACTGCAGATCACGAGGTTCAAATATCTCTTTGTAGCATGGCTTTGAAAAGTGTCTGCCAACTGAATACATCATTATCATAACCCCAAAACACCTAGGAATACCCTGCGACATGATCAATTCTGCTGTTGAACAAGTGAAAGCAGCCAGAACCAGACATGTGAAGCATGTGTAAGTGACTTTGTGTTGAAGTTTTGAGGCAGTGCAGAAGTGGGTTTGAGTCGATGGTTCTAACTGATAAAGTAACCGAAGTATCCGGCTAACCTTAACCATGGTCTCCCCTGGTCTTTTCCGGATTCCTGGTCTCTCATAGTCTCTGGTCCCTGTAGAACGTTCTAGATGAAGACACTTGAGAGTGTTATCTCTGAGACAACTGGACCCTCCCGACAGGAAGGATCCTGTCCACTTCCTGGATGTGACACGTCACTGTTGTCTTTCTCTAGATTTCTCCCCCTCTCCCCCCCCTCTCTCTCTTGCTTCCTATTTCTGTTTCTCTCTCTCCCACTCTTCGGAGCTCTTCATGCAGCGATGCAACATGTGGATACTTGTGTACACATTTGGTGGTGGGAAAGTACACTATGTAGCGTAGAGGATGGAGAACAATCTTTTGGGGATACGTGAAGCCAGACATGTTTTTCTACTTTTGTTACTTAGTTCTGGTGTCAGTGGTTGTGTTAATGTGTCTTTGGTGTTGGGTTTCATTCATGTATTGTGGTGCTCTCCAGAGCTTGTTAATGTGTCTTAGAGCATGTAGTAATGTCCTGCCAACCTGTAAGGAACTAATAAAGGTGTGCTACTGTAAAACTCTTCACTCTCTGTCAGTCTCTCTTTCTCTCGCACACTTTGTCTCCCTTCGTTTCCCTCCCTCTCCCCTCCGGCCTTCTCCCCCTCCGGCCTTCTCCCCCTCTGTTTATGACTCCCTACATCACACGAACACAAACACGGCTGGTGTGTGCCCTCCTCTGATCTCGAACAGGAGAGGAAGGCAGTGTGTCTGCTTTCACAGTGCCGGTCTCTTGAAGGATACAACTTGTTATCTCAGGCAGATCATCACTGACAGGAGGTCTTCATGTAGACCTCGAGGTGTTTCCGCAAATGCCAGCCACGTCCATGGGGCGTCAAGATGACCGGTACCAGATACGCCTGACAGGACGATGGAGATAAAAGATGAAGGAGGGAGGGGGGGGGGGGGGATTGTCTCCTGAGGCAAAAGTAGGATGAGTTGAAAGTGACATGAGAAGATTGCTAAGGCTCACTCAGAGTTGGCCAAATGATTGCTTTAGAGTGGGAAATGGTTCATGGTAATGTAAAACGTGACACACTCACATTTTGTCTCTCTCTCTCTCTCTCTCTCTCTCTCTCTCTCTCTCTCTCTCTCTCTCTCTCTCTCACACACATCATCACTACACTACACACACACACATCTACACACACACACACACACACACGCACACACTCCCCCCTTCTCACACACTAATTCAACATCCTCCAGGATGCAAACAACTCCTTACAATCCCACTGAGGTAACCAAGACATGGAAAAGCTGTTTGACTACGCATGAAAGCACATCCTGTTTCAGTCACATGACCCTCTCAAGAGGCAGCCTCTCGGCCCGGGGCATCTGGGTAGTGACAGCAGCGCCGGGACGAGCAGGTTGGTGTCACCAGAGTGGCGTAGGAACAGAGCAAGACCTGCAACATGGAAAACCTTTCCTCTTCCACTCCTGTGGGGGAAAGCGCTTAGTATTCCGCCAGAGTGTCAGCATTCCAAGACTGAGTGTTTTCCTGTTGTACCCAGAACCAGAGACAGTGAATCGTATCCCAGCATGCACCTCAGCTGAATCACTGCTTCTCTCTTTGGAGGGATTAGGAGTTATCAGGGGGGGATCAGGTGTTGTAAAAGTGTTAGCATTCGCGTTCCCTTCCTGTCTTCCTGTTTTTTTTCTTCTTCTCTGACAGTGCCAGGTTTAACCTGAGGTTGGCGGCTGCCAGCAGGAAGTTGGCAGCCGGAGACAGGAAACCACCAGCAGCGTTCTGTCAGTTCTGTCAGTTCCCCTCTTCTTGGTGTTGGGATGTTAAACAAGCACTCACGTCAAGGTCAATGTCAAAGAAATGGAACAAGGCCAAAATGGAGCAGAAGACAGAATCTTCCTCAGGATCAGATTAAGTGAATGTGAGCTCAGCCCAGAGAATATTGGGTTGA
Organism: Thaleichthys pacificus; assembly: GCA_023658055.1. Taxonomy (NCBI): domain Eukaryota; kingdom Metazoa; phylum Chordata; class Actinopteri; order Osmeriformes; family Osmeridae; genus Thaleichthys; species Thaleichthys pacificus. Next base: position 4,690,920 of record CM042852.1, read on the forward strand.
GACAAGGATTCTGTGGTATGTAGCATTCGATATCAAGGCAGACATTTCTCTACAGACAAATATCAACCCAGACATATGTCCTCAGACATACTGTATATCTCTACAAACATCAGAATATCATCACATAAAGGTATATTTGAACAAAGGTATATTTGAACACAAGACTGTGTAAACAAAATGAGGTCAGAACTAAGTCTGTCTTGTACTGTACATGACTACTGAAGGTGACTGTGACTTTGCAGTTATATTAGAGTAATCTGTCTGGAAGTCTGATCACACAGCAGATAACAGAAGTCAACAACAGTAGGCATCACATGCAAACAGCCTGTGGAGATGCCTGGGAATCCACACACACACTCACAACAATGAAACGCACGCACACATACATAAAAATGAACAGGCACGCACACACACTCCAGCAGACACACACACACACTCCAGCAAACACACACACTCCAACAAACACACACACACACTCCAGCAAACACACACACACACACACAAAAGGTATGAAGGGTCACTTTATCTTCCTCCGTCCAGCCTGCGGTTGATGTGTCAGCGGGTTCGTCATATCACTCCCACAGCCTGTCACAACATCTCCACTCAGCGCCCGACACCAGCTCTGATCCCCAGCCTCCGCACGGCTGACAGGGGTGTCAGGATCCCTGCCCTGCCACGGTACCCGTCAGACATCACATCACCTGCTGAGGAGAGATCAGAGCCACACACGCCAGCCTCAGGTAGGGAGGAGGATTCATGGTTCATGCAAGAAGACCTTTGAGAAACGAGACAGGAGAGAAGAGGTGGGAGGCAGGAGATGCTTTTTGTGTTTGCGTGTCCGAGAACGGCTGGAAGATATCTGGAGGTGAGAGAGGGTGTTGGGGTGGAGGTTGAGAGGGGGAGAAGAGGGGGGGGGGGGTTTGGGGTGGTGGGTGAGAGAGAGCGAGGGTGTTGGGGTGGAGGGTGAGAGATGGGGAGAGGAGACTGGGGGTTGGGGTGGAGGGTGAGAGATGGGGAGATCAATGAGGGTTAGGCCTGGGGCAGATCCAGGGGGACGCCTCTGCTGCCCCCTAGTGACAGACACCCACAGCAGTGACAATTTCGACCCTAGACTCTGCAGTGGAGGCCCAGTGAGTTCCAGGGGAAAGTTCCTAGTTTCAGAGTAAAGTAGAAACACAGCTTCACTGTGCCCTGGAAGGATGAAACAAGGCAACTGAATCCAAGAAGAAGAAAAAACACATTGAAGACTTTATTCCTTCCAAAAACTAAAAGGATGTGTCAAAAGGAACAGAGAGGAACCATGGCAAACCTTCAAGAAAAATATTTTTATTTCATTATAAATCCACATATTTTGTATCTATGAAAGCATAAAATCCCATGTTAAGTGTTTTGTGTTTTTCATCTTGTTGGTTTCATGATCGTCGAGGGTATCAACAGGGGTATCAAATCAGCGCGAACAAAGAGTGTGTCTCACATACAAATACGAACACAGTCAACAAACAGCGAGGGCTCAAGGACAGAAGACTGGATCCTGACAGACAACACAGTCTTTGCCTGGTGAGCTTTTAATTCAACCAAACTCAAGTTATTTGTGTCTTTTTTTCCTCCCCATCGTAAGAGCATGACACTGTGCTGCAGTTGTGTTGTGTCTCAGCCCCCTGCTGTGTCCCTGGCTTGCAGACCAGTCTGATACTGACACACAGACAATCCAAGGACAAAATACTGAATGTTCTTCACGCTCATCCACAACGGATAGACTTTTTCTCATAATAATTTGAATATATTCTTCAGTTGTCCACAAAGAGAGAGAGCACAAGAGAGAGAGATGGAGAGAGAGAAAGAGGATGAGAGAGAGGTTTAAGATTTAAAAGGTTATAAAGTGCCCTAACAGTTCTCTGAATGACAGTTAGATATAGGTGGGTCGATGTGACATCATCACCAATGCCCTTGGGCAGGAGAATACTGTATTGGATCCAGTAGATCTCTCTGTGACTAGATCCCTCCAGTAGATCTCTGAAGTGGTAGATTTATCTGTGACTACATGCCTCTAGTACATCTCTAGAGTAGCAGATCTCTTTGTCAGTGGATCCCTCCAGTAGATCTCTGGAATCAGCAGATTCCTCTGGTAGTGTATTCCTTTGGCATACGATCATCAGGGGAGAGAGGAGCGAGGATCAACAGACCACAAGACCCACAAGACACTGCACGGATCTTCCACGGATGTTCCGAGATCGGCAAAATCTACTTCGGAATCCGACAAGTATCTCCAAAGTTGTTCCACGTTCCTAGATGGAATACTGGAATCCTCGAGTCCCACCGGTCAAAGGTCTGCAATTTCCTCATGAGGACAGAGACGGGACCAGAACAAACCCCCACCCCCCCAACACCCCCCACCCCTCCCCCACCCACCCGTCTCCAGACGCAGGGAGGGGGTGTGAACCCATGCAGTGCTGCTCCAGAGCTGGGTCCAGGCCCAGTGGCTTCTGGGTAGAATTGCATAAGAAACAAAGCACAAAGTTCTACGACTGGTGTCCCGCCCACCTCTGGTATCTACTCCCGGATTGGCTGCCATCCCTCAGGTTGGCTCTGAAGACTCATGGACCAAGGGGACCTGATTGGAGAGGGAGACAGGAAGTGGTCATCAGACATTTCAACTACTTGGAGACATGGTTGAACAGAATCAAAGTAAACAACGTTTGGAAATGTCTGCAAAATGGTTTGACATTTTCAGCAAAGCTCTTTACTACATTCTACTTGTTCTTTGTCATTGTCCCTGCAATCACCACTCCACTATTATTAGGGTTGGTCTTTGGAGGAGCATGTCTCGCTGTCAGTAAGTGCCATTTCGTCATCAAATTGAGAATCACAATGAGGTGAAGCAACTCACATATCAATCATCTCTCTCTCTCTTTCTCTCTGTATGTCTCTTTCTCTCTCTCTTTTTATGTCTCTCTCTCTCCAGTAGAGGGGAAAATGTGTAAGAATGTGTGGATCTGAAAATCTCTCTCTCTCTCTCTCTCTCTCTCTCTCACACACACACACACACACACACACACACACACACACACACACACACACACACACACACACACACACACACACACACACACACACACACACTGGAATCAATAAACTGTGTGAGCCACATATGAGAATGAAATGCCAGAACAGGAGCCAGTGTGTTTACTCTCCTCTTCTCTCCTCTACTTTCCACTTCACTTCACTTCTCTCTCTTCACTTCTCTCTCTTCACTTCTCTCCTGTCCTCTCCTCAGTTTTATCAGTGTCGCCGTAAATCATTATCCTCTATTCCCCATCTGTTCTGTTTCACGTTTACCCTTTTTCTCTCCTCTCTCAATCTATCTCCCGCACACCCAATAAATCACCTGGTGTCCCTCTCTATTGCTTTATCTTCCATCATTCGATTCTCCCTCCATCCATTTTCTCCCTCTCTCCTCCCTGATCCCTCTATCCCTGGTGTTTTCTCGTCAACACCACTCCCTCTCCGATCCTTCACTCTGCTCTGCCCTTCAACTGCTCCCTCTCTTCCCCTTCCCCTCATGTTCTTCATTTCTCTCTCTCTCTCTCTCTCTCTCTCTCTCTCTCCTCTCTCTCTCTCTCTCTCTCTCTCTCTCCGCTCTCTCTCTCTCTCTCTCTCTCTCTCTCTCTCTCTCTCTCTCTCTCTCTCTCTCTCTCTCTCTCCTTCCCTACCACTCTTCCTGCGCATTACAGATACAGAAACACTGTCAAACCCTGAAGGCTTGGGGTTGATAGACGCAGACACACACGCGCGCGCACACACACACACGCGCGAGGCTCTAGGAATGGGGAGAGATGGAGAGAGAGTGCAGCTCGGTGCTGAAGGAGGACAGTGCAGTACAAGACTCGTCCACCAGGGGTCAGTGTCGCACCAGCCCCTCACACCGTAGCAGCGCTTCACTGTGAGCATTGTTTAAGCTCTGGCAAGCTGCTGCATTCACACACCCCTGTCAGCTATGCCGCTAAACAAGCCTATAAAACAATGGCTGCTTCATCCCTCTAAAGCCACTACTCTATTCATGGTTATGGCACACACAATGAGGTCACACAGGAGGGACTGTCCGTGTGTGTGTGTAGGGGGGGGGGGGGTTATGTGTATTTGTGGATGACTGTGTGTGTGTGTGTATCTGTGGGGCTTTTGTGTGGGGAGGTTGAAGGTGTGTGTCTGACGACAGTTGAAGACACCCCAGTGCAGCTCTGGCCAGACAGATGTATTGTGGATTAGTAGGCAGCCAGTCCAAAGCAGCTTGTGTGTGTGTGTGTGTGTCTGATATTGCAGCAGATATTAAACCTGGACAGATATGCTGCTGGTCGGCTGGAGTAGAAGACTGGGGAGGGAGGGAGCGACAGAGGGAGGGAGAGGGAGGCGAAGACACACAGCAGGGCGGGTGGGAGGGAGGGGAGAAGAGGGAGAGGGGGGAGGAGAGAGAGAAAAAGGGAGAGTGTGACAGGAGGGAGACAGAGGGAGGGGGAGAGAGGGAGAGATTGAGGGAGGGAGAGAGAAGGATGGAGGGAGAGAGGGAGTGTAGGCAGGAAGGAGGCAGATGGGGAGCGAGGGAATTATGAAAGAGGGGGGGGGGGGGGATCACCCAGGCTGGAGGACGAGGGGCATAAGGGCTAGTGGAGGCAGGGTGAGACAGAAAGAAACCCAGGATAACTGATGGGAAGGGAGGTCATAAGAGGAAAATGTGGAAGAAATTGAGTCAGGGAGGTTTGGAGGGATGGAGGGAGGAGGAGATGGAGGGAGGAGGAGATGGAGCGTAGGATGTGTGGAGGCACGAGGGGAGGGATGGGGAGATGGGGGGGATTGATTGAGGGAGGGAGGGAGGGAGGGGGATAGAGGGGTGGATAGAGGGGTGGATAGAGGGGTGGATAGAGGGGTGGGTAGAGGGGTGGATAGAGGGGTGGATAGAGAGAGGGATAGAGGGGTGGATAGAGGGGTGGATAGAGGGGTGGATAGAGGGGTGGATAGAGGGGTGGATAGAGAGAGGGATAGAGGGGTGGATAGAGGGGTGGATAGAGGGGTGGATAGAGGGGTGGATAGAGGGGGGATAGAGGGAGGGATAGAGGGGTGGATAGAGGGGTGGATAGAGGGGGTAGAGGGGGATAGAGGGTGGATAGAGGGGTGGATAGAGGGGTGGATAGAGGGAGGGATAGAGGGGTGGATTAGAGGGGTGGATAGAGGGGTGGATAGAGGGGTGGATAGAGAGATACAGGAATGAGGGAGTACTAGAGCCCTGTCATACTTTTGTGTTTATCTGCTGTGTGATTTTATGATGATTGCTTATTCCCCTCAGCCCAGACTGGCATGGTGCACCAGCAATACCACAGCTGCTGGGCTCTAGAACCAGCTCACACACACACACACACACACACAAAGACACACACACACACACACACACACACAAAGCCTACTTTCAGACAGACACACCCATGCACATATTTACACACACACACACGCACACACACACACACACACACACACACACACACACACACACACACACACACACACACACACACACGCAAACACACTCACAAACAGCCATACATATATCCAAACACACATTCTCCCTGTGACACACTTGGTTGCTGCAGCTGTAGCAGTGCTTCAGTGGAACATCTGTTATGCTGTCTCATCCGAGCTCACTGGAAAGACACGCCCTTGAAACAGGCAGACACATTCGGACTCGCCTGTTCTCTGGTGGTACGCATATCCCCCCGCACACACATCGAAACTCATATTCTGTCACGCTCATACTCTGACTGGCAGAGCAGCTGTGATCGACAGACCCCACTCACCTATGACAGGAGAGCCTGCTCGGCGAGGCAGGGGGGAGCGGGGCGTCGCCCGTCCTGTGTTATTGCGAGGTGGCGTCGTCCTCCGTGCGCCCGTACTCGGGGTTCAGATCCACCACCGTGGTGCCTCTCAACGCCCCCCCAAACCCCCCCTCGCATCCCCCCCCCGGCCCGTCCTGCCCCCTGTCCTGGGGCGGCGGGGGCTTGCCGCCGGCCGAGCCCGACCCTGCGGAAGAGGAGGGGGGCAGGTGAGCCCCCGGGCCCCCCCCCGCCTGGCCCCCGTTGGTCTGGGAGCACACGTTGCTGACGCGGGCTGCCTTCTGCTTGTAGTGGTTGCTGTGCAGCTTGTACTTCATCAGCAGGATGAAGATGAAGACGAGGACCGAGGCCACGATGATGCCGCCGATGACGATGATCATGGTGCCGCCCAGGAAGTGGTCCCGTATGGAGTGGCAGCGGCCGTACTCGCGCTCGGTGGCGAACGCCACGCAGCCCACCAGGCGCGTGCCCGTCAGGGCCGTCACGCCGTCGTCGTACACGGCCAGCACGCACAGGTCGTAGTCGCGCGACGCGGCCAGGTCGCTGAGCATGAAGAGCTTGTGGGAGGCCGGGATCATCCTGGAGGGGGGGCGGGGGGTGGGGGGGTGGGGGGGCGAAGGAAGGGGAAAGGGAAATGAGAGAGGGGAGAGAAGATTGTGGAGAGGAAAAAAAGAGAGAAAAAGTTGGTGGTGAGGAAGGTGGGAGAGTTTGAGAGGAGTGGTGGACAGGGAGAGTGAGAGAGAGGGAGGGAGAGAGAGAGAGAGAGAGAGAGAGAGAGAGAGAGAGAGAGAGAGAGAGAGAGAGAGAGAGAGAGAGAGAGGAATGTTATTGATGGAGGGATGATTGGAGGAGAAATGTAAAAGTGGAGGTCAGAGAACCAAACAACCTCCTTTTCAACTCGCAAAGATTACATTTAACCTTGAACAGCTCCACACAAGCACACATAAATACACACACGCTCACACATATACACACTCTTGACTACCCTCTCGTTCTCTTCTCTCTCAGACAGGTAAAGCATGATTTACTCCCTGTCTCACACAAACACAGACACACATGTATACTCACACACACACACACATATACACACTAGACCACACAGCAAAGTGTGAACGTGTGTGAGAGGAGCCTACATGCATTATTCATACAACCCCCCCCCAACACACATACACACACACACACACTCCTCTTCTTCCACTGCCAGGTTATTTCCATTTATCAACTTGGTTGCCGTGGCCACGGCTCCAAGGTGACGAGGAGAGAGCGTGGTTTCTGAGGCTGGTGGTGTCCACCGGTGATGGGGGAGGGGGGGGGTGAGGAGGGGTGAGGAGGGGTGAGTGGGGGTGAGGAGGGGTGAGTGGGGGGGGGCAGAGGTCATCCTCTGCAGAAACCATGCTTCCACTCTTCACACCCCCGCTGTTCCTATTAGACGAGTCTGTCCTGTCCTGCACACAGGTTAACACTGTCACACACACACTACGCACACTAACACACACCAACACACAGGCTGACCCAGCCGCACACAAGCTACAGTACACGCATACAAACTAACATTTCATGCAGACTAACCCGCCACACACACACTAATACACATGCTAATACACGCACACACTACACAGGCTGACACGCAGCCACGCACACGCTTCCACACGCGCGCTAACTCACGGCACCCCCCTTCCTCCACTCTCTCCTCTCAAGTGGATAGGGGAAGAATCAGATAGACTGGGGCTGGGGCTAGGGCTAGGGCTAGGGCTAGGGCTAGGGCTGGGGCTGGGGCTGGGTGAGCGGTAGAGGTAGATGAGGGGTGTGAAGGATGAGACTTGGGCGAGTGAGCTGTAGGGTGGATGAGGGGTAGAGGTAAACGAGGGCTGGGCTGGATATGGGGTTAAGTAGTAGATAAGGGCAGGTGGTCATCATTAGTGATGACCACCTTCCACGGAGGCCTGTGGAAATCGTTAGGCCGTCGTTAGGCCGCCGCCTACAGGCGTGTGTGTGGGTGGCGAGTGTGTGTGCCTCAGGGTGTGAGAAAGGTTGTCTTCTGGATAATATGTCCAGATGTAGAACCTCAGACCTCAAGCCGTCTGGCCTGCTCTGTTGGAGCTGACCCTGGAAGAGGGGGGGGGGGGTTGTTCATCATTACCGGATGGGGCTGAGGGGGTGGTCATTATTATAGGAGCTGGAAGGATGGATGGCAGGAGGTGAAGGAGATGGCTGGAGGATGGCCTAAAAGACGACGTGTGGAGGGAGAGGAGGTGTGTGTGTGTGTGTGTGCGTCCAGTCTTGTCAGTTTTGACCTTGTCACAGTCCTTGTCACCAGACTTCCATTCTGTCACGTCTGAGGACAGAACGTGGGCCAAGCAGGGGCCAGGGGGCGTGCGGTGGGGTGGGGTGAGGGGGGGTGAGAGGGGGGGGTGCCATCAGCTGCCAGAATCGGTAGGGGTGGAGGGCAGGTGGAGGGTGTGCGTGGTGCCTTGTGTGTGCCTCACAGGGTGTGTTCGCCTCCGTGTTTTCTGTGAACTCCATGTTTCTGTGTGTCACATGTGTGTGACAGTGAGTGGGTGTCACATTTTCCCATCACCTGCTGTCTGATATAACCAGTGTGATGCTGTATAATTGCTTGGGATCCAACTCTAGGCTCCAGCAGAACAGACATATAGGCAATTACTAGGTACTGATCCCAGGATGAAAGAGAGGGACAGAGAGAGGAGAGAGAGATAGAGAGAGAGAGAGGGGAGAGAGAGAGAGAGAGAGAGAGAGAGAGAGAGAGGGGAGAGAGAGAGAGAGAGAGAGAGAGGGGAGAGAGAGAGAGAGAAAGGGAGAGAGAGAGAGAGAGAGAGAGAGGGGAGAGAGAGAGAGAGAGAGAGAGAGAGAGAGAGAGGGGAGAGAGAGGAGAGAGAGGGGAGAGAGAGAGAGAGAGAGAGAGGGGAGAGAGAGAGAGAGAAAGGGAGAGAGAGAGAAAAAGACAGAGATAGGAGAAAGGGAGGGAGTGAAAGAAGCTCAAAGAAAGACAAATGATAAGACAATGAGAAGGCAAATGGACACCTTCTGTTCTCAGGGCTGGTAAAGAAAAAAGTCTCAGATGACATAAAAGCTGTTCTCCCCTTTATCTCCCCCTGTCCTCCCCCCTGTCTCCCGGCTGGCTGTCTACTGGGACTGGGACTCATGTGGGCTTAATTGATTTGAAAACGCAAGCGCTGATTACTTTGCGTTTCCACAAAGCAAGGGGCCTTCCCATGATTTTTCTTTTTTGGCATAATTAACCGCAAATTGCTTTTCATACGTGTATTTTCTTCCGTTGTAATCCTTCCTGAGGGATCGGACGAGACTTAATTACATGCTCGCAACGCTCCTTCAGCGAGGGATCACCCCAGGGTCACAGGACCCGGGAGGAAGGATGAGATGGAGAATAGAGAAACAGGAACAGGAGGAATATGAACAGAGCAATCAATGGATTCATTTCCTGCACTGTCTATTGTTGGGTGCTGCAATAACCCAGAGAGAGGGAGAGAGAGGGAGACTGAGAGAAAGAGAGAGACTGAGACAGACAGTCAGAGAGGGAGAGAGAGACAGTTGGAGAGGAAGAGAGAGTTAGAGAGGTAGAGATGAAGGAAGATGGTTGGAGATGGGGGGGATGAGGGAGAGGGAGGAGAGAAGATGAGGAAGTGGGTGGATGGATGAGGCGTGGGAGAGAGCAGGGGGAAGAAGAGAAAGAGAGAGATGGAGCTCGTTTCAGCCCTGAGGCAGGGATAAGGAGACTCCCAGCTCCAGCCTGACTCTGTATTGCTCCAGAGCTATGGCCAGCTTGCTTTATTGTGTTAGAATAAATAGAAGTACTTATCTGTTCAGGGAAAAGCACACAAGGGGAGACAGATAACTGTCAGGGTTGACATTTTCCTTCACACACATACACACACACATAACTCACACATACACACACGTTCACATGGACACATTATTATGCAAAACAAACATAAACACATTAAACCATGAACACAAAAATTCCTCCCCATTACATAATAAATAAACACCACTGATAATGCAACACACACCTGAGTCTAATGGGCCGCATACACGCTAGCTAGCAGCTAGAGGCTAGGGGGGAGAGGCTGGGGGGAGAGGCTGGGGGGAGAAGCTGGGGGAGGCGGGTGGAAGGCCGGGGGAGAAATGGTAGACGAGGCTGGATAGGAGAGGCTGGAATAGAGAGGCTGGTGGAAGACTGGAGAAGAGAGGCTGGTAGACAAGGCTGGATAGTAGAGGCTAGGGGAGAGGCTGGGTGTGAGAGGCTGGGTGGGAGACTGACGGGGAAACAAGGGGACAGGCTGGGAGAGAGACTGGGGGAGAGGCTGGAGGAGAGAGGCTGGGAGAGAGACTGGGTGAGAGGCTGGAGGAGAGAGGCTAGGAGAGAGGCTGGAGGAGAGAGGCTGGGAGAGAGACTGGGTGAAAGGCTGGAGGAGAGAGGCTGGGAGAGAGACTGGGTGAAAGGCTGGAGGAGAGAGGCTGGCTGAAAGGCTGGAGGAGAGAGGCGGCAGAAGTTGGGGAGAGAGACTGGGGGAGAGGTTAGAGAGGAGAGGTGGGGTGGGGTGGGTGGAAATCTTGAGTTGAGAGGCTGGTAAAACAGGCTGGTTGGGAGTAGCTGGCATGGGGGCTGGAAGGGAGAGGCTGGAGGAGAAAGGCTGGTGGGGAGGCTCGGGGAGAGAGGGTGGAAGGGGAGGAGGCTGGAGAGGCTGAAGGGGAGAGGTTGTTGAAGAGTGCTTATCAAACACCAACCATTGGAAGGGTTAGTGCATTTTAACAAGGTCCCACATTCATACCACCCAAACACTAACATTGTGTTATTATGTGAGGATTTTAGATGTTTATATTTGTATATGTGTGGAGATAATGCCTCTTTTGTCCAAGGCTGGATTCACACATGCATAAACACACACACACACACACAATCACTTAACATACTTTACAATGCAACACTTCCTATAATCCTTCCATGACCCCCTTAGATAGCTCTACAGAGAACAGTTCTGACACTCTCTTCATTACATCACTATACGACCGGCCTTCCACACACTACATCACCGCCAGAGTAGATAATATCCCACTCTATCTCATCCTCAGTCAGGTCACCACATCGCGAACTCCGCCTCCCTTAGCCCTGGAGACAAGATGGATGCTAGCAAGTCCTCTGATTATGGCTCTACATCACCTCCATGTCACTGCAAACTCCATTACCGCTAACGGTTAACGGCTATTGAGGAGAGAAGCTATAGGCCGGGGTTGGCTGATGGCTTATCAACTCTGCAAGGCAATTGGCTGGGGATGGCTAATGGCTAATGGCTAGGATTCATTGCAATACAACGATACAGGCTTGGAGGAGGCTAATGGCTGATGCTAATGGATACCTGGCAAAAGCCCTGCAAGGCTTTACTTTAGGCTGAAGGGGGGTGAGGTCAGTGTTTACCTTTCAGTCATGCTCAAGTTGATTTGACTGCGTTCTAGCATCGTATCACGTGTTAGATGTGCACAGTCAAGGAACATGCAGAGAGACAAGCAGACAGACAGACAGACATACAGATGAGCAGACAGACATACGTGTACCCACCTGTATATGAGTATATCATCCGTAGAGCTGTTGTACTGAATCTGGTACATGCGGACCCCAGGTATGTGGTTCTGCGGTGGCCAGCGGATGGTGGCGGAAGAAGATGTCAGCTCCGACACGCTGACCCTCTGCTGATCAGACCGGGCGTGGCCCCCGCTGGCGTTGGTGGACTTGATGGAGGTGGGGATGTCTGAGGGCCCCGGGTCAGGCTCCATCTTGGGGTCAAAGTGCGGCGAGGGGTTCACCACCAGCTCCACCGGAGCCGTGGTCTCGCCAGCCGCGTTGGACGCGATGCACGTGAACTTCCCCGAGTCCTTCACGGTGGAGGTGATGATGTCCAGGGAGCCGTTCTCGTAGCAGAGCGTCCTCGACGTGTTCCCGATCAGCTTGTTCTCCGGGCTCACCCAGTGGATGGAAGGTTCCGGGTCACCGACGGACTTGCAGCGCAGGCTGACCTTCTGGCCCTCCATCACGAACATCTTGGAGGTGTGCCGGGTGATCATGGGAGGCTCGCACACAAACTCCTCCTCCTTGATGGTCCAGAAGTACTTCCCCCGCCAGCTCCCGGGGCGAGGCGCAGGTCTCCAGGTCGTCCTCGCGGGTCAGCCTCCTCAACCACACCAGCTCACAGTTACAGTGGAGCGGGTTCCCCCCGAAGCTCAGAACCAGGGCGGTGAGCGGAGAACCCTTCATCTTGGCGTAGACGGGGATCCTGAGGAACAGAGGGTCTGGAGGGATCTTCTTCAGCTTGTTGGAGGTCATGTCCAGACGAGCGAGCTTGTGCAGGTTGGAGAAGATGCCCTCGGGGACAAACTCGATGAGGTTGTGGTCCAGGCCGAGGGTGTTGACGGAGGCCAGCAGGGCGATGGTGTCCCAGGGGATGTCCACCAGGTTGTTGTAGGACAGGTCCAGGTCCTCTAGCGTCTCCAGGAAGTCCTGGAAGCTGCCCTCGGAGATGCTGTGCAGCTGGTTGTTGCTCAGGATCAGGTGGCGCAGGTTCACCAGGCCCTGGGGGTGGGGGTGGGGGTAGGGGGAGGGTGTGAAGATAAGGGGAGGGAGGAGGGGGGGATGTTGGTGAGTTGATGGGGGTGGGTGAGAAGGTTGGGGATGGGGGGGGGGGGGGGTGTAACAGGGTTATGAATCACATGAAAACTGTGAGGGACTGTCCTTTTCTGACAGATCAACACCTTCTCCAATGTGCTATTGCTGGAGAACAATCTGTTAGATCCTGTACATTGCATCTCATTATGCTAGTTAGTACATCCTCGATTCCTCTAATGTTAATGACATGTCACATGGGGAGGTAGGGGGTGGGGGGCTGAACCAGAGGCTATTTCAGGCTTATTCCCCGCAACAAACACCCATAATTCACCCAACCCCCATCCCCTTAGCAACCACCCCACCTCCCTCAAAGTCCCAGGATCGCCGCTGTGCCGTACCTGGAAGTGCGAGTCGTCCAGCGTGGTGAGCCGGTTGGCGTCCAGGTGCAGGGCGTGCAGGTCCTGCAGGTCGGCGAAGGCGTAGGGCATGATCTGGCTGATGGTGTTGCGCGACAGCGTCAGGTGGATCAGGCTGCTCATGTTGGCGAAGTCGCGGTGCCGCAGCGTGGTGATGAAGTTGTCCATCAGCCTCAGCTCGGCCGTCTGCCGGTCGATGTTGGGCGGGGACGAACAGGAGGCCCGTCTTGGCGCAGAGGACGGTGTAGGACGGCAGCAGGTTCTGGCACGTGCAGCGCTTCGGACACAGCATGGAGGTCGGTCGTCGCCGCGGCCGCCGGGACGAGGAGGAGGAGCAGGAGGAGGGTCTCCATGGCGACGCTGAATTGGAGCAGGAAGGGGTTGAGGGGGGAGGGGAAGGGGGGACGGGGGGACAGGGGGAAGGGAGAAGGGTCGGGTGTTAGTTGATAAAGTTGATGCACTGAGAACGCGCGTTCTGCGGTTGATCCTTTTATGCTAGTTCCAACACCCAAGTTGGTGTGTATTCAGTCTGTGGATGAAGAACTAGAGAAGGTTCCTACAAATGCGAATCAGTGACTGAAAAAAGTCCTTTGCGATGCGAGCGATATGATCTAGAACATCAGTTTGCTTTTTCTGAAGATTGACATCAGAACCTTGCCAAAACTGCTTATGCAAAACTGCAGATGATATGATGAAATATGCATGCCTAAGTAGGCCTCGTGGTGTGGGCTGAATATGAACCAGCTGGCTGAAGATAACACTGGGATCACTCACACGCACACACACACACACACATGCAAGCACACACACAATATAGACATGCATGCACACACACAACACACACATATGCACACACAAACACAAACACACAAACACACACTGATATCTGACTGCCCATTCCTCCTACCTTTCCTCAAACATCATGCCCCTGGTCCTGGCCAGGCATATGTAAACACACTGATGCTCCAGAAAAGCTAATGGCCATCTGATAAGAGATTCTTTGTTTAGTGTTTGTGCATTCCCTTCCATTTTCATAACGTTTACAAAGATGAGCATGAAGGTAATTATTTTCCGTGCCAGGGAACCCGCTTTGAATACCAAGAAGCAGGATGGGGGCTGATGAAAGAGAGACAGTCAGGAGAGAAAGAGGAAGAGGAGAGGAGTAGGAAGAGGAGAAGGAGGAGGAGGAGAGGAGAGAGGAGATAGCCTGTTCTGTGCAGTTACAGCTTGATACCTACTGGTGGGGATGTTGAGCTGTGCAGTTGTGCACACAACACCCTCTTTGGTGTGCCTGGCTCCACACACGCACACACAAACACCAAACACACACACACACCAAACACACACACACACCAAACACACACACACACCAACATACATACACACACACACATACACACACACACACACACACACAGGAGCCAGGAGGGAGTGGGACTGCAGTTCTGCTTAAGCGAGTCATATATCACAGGTCCAGAAAAAGACACGGCATCTCTATAGTCGGGCCAGACACACTTCCGGAAAGTCACACACACACACGCACACACAGTTGGTGCATGACAGAAACGAAGCGGTGATGGAGACAGCTATTAGCTGTTTCCCTCACCACTAAAAGAAAGTCTGAGTAAAAAGCAACGTGCATGCCACAGCGCTCAGAAGCCAAACTAGATGTTCTACGGTTCAGTCACGGTGGCATCTAACTGTGGTGTAAATTTAGCCAGGGAACAGTATGTGTACCAGTCTGGCAAAGTGCACCCATAATGAGCCGATTGTTACTGGTAAACACCCTGGTATTAGGGAACTATACACGCAGAACAGTCGGACTACTCCAAAACCCAACCTCTGCCATCTCAGACCCAGTGTGAGCCCAAGTGTCTGGCGTCAGTCGAGTTCCCAGCATGCATCACTCAGCAGACACATAAAGGAAGCATGAGTGTTTGCCCTCGACGTGGTGGCTCTCATAATTACGCTTATTGTGAAATGGAGAAAGAGAAACCGGAGGGGTGTTTGTGTTGGAGGATTTGAAATACCATGGAATATTACGTTCGGGGGATTATGTAACATATATATATATAACGAGATGATTTTCCGCCAATTAGACCTCTGCGGGGAGGGATTCGTTTAGGAAGTGGCGTAATCACATACATTTTAGAATGCCGTGAAGGAACAGCGGGGTGACGGGCGGGAAGGAGAGGGCTTGTGGACAGGCTATAGAAGGATCTGGTATGACGGCTCTGATGGTGAAATATTCATGCCAGCGCACCCATTCAATGCCTCTTCCCAAGCTGAAACAAGCTGTATTGACTTACTCCATCAATATTCAAAGGAGAGGAGAGAGGGGCAACTGTTGAATTGTTTGACCGAGAGATCAGGGGGGAGGATGGAAGGAGTGGGGTGAAGGGGGGGGGGGGGGGAAGGGGGGAACGGGTCAACCTCTTAGTCTGTGGTGAGGGGTTTCCCTGACTATCATCTGGGTAAAGATGTGCTAAACACACACACACACACACACACACACACACTGACACACACGTTCAAGAAGACTGACTGAGAAGAAGACTGGAGCTGAGGAGAGGACAGAAGAGAAGAGGAGAGGAATGGAGAGGAGAGGAGAGGAGGGGAGGTCCCTTGAAACAGAGGAGAGGGAAGGGGTCGTTCCGGGGCGGGCGGGGGGGGCTCAGAGTGGCAAGCGAACGAGTATGGGGGTGAATGTGACGGAGGCGTGACGAGACCTCTGTGGCAACTGTTGCCGTGGCTATAAGAGTCAAATAAGATGCGGTGCACGGCGAGGGTCTCTTTCTGGGCCAGAGAGCCGTGTGAACGTGCTGCCTGCTCATCAGGGCTCATCAGTCCCCTCTCACACCGCAGGGTGGACACACACACGCTCAGCCGGACAGTGCAGCACAACAGGGTTTGTCTGTGTGTATAAAAAGAGCCACTGTGTGTGTGCGCTGCGCGCGTGTAAACGCAGAGAGATGGAGGGAGGAGAGGTGAGGAGAAAGGCAGGATGGAGAGAGGAAATGAAAGCAGAGGCAGAAGAGAGGCAGCAGGAGAGGGGATATGTCCACTGGCCTCCTCCGACAACAGCCAGGTGCTGTGTGCGTGTAGCCACCGTGTGGAGCGGTGTGTGCAGCTCTGTGTGGTCGCTGTGAGTGTCGGTGTGTGGTAGGTGTGCTGTAGCTGTATGTGTAGCTGTGTGTAGTAACTGAATGTATAGTTGTGTGTATAGGTGTGTGTAGCAGTGTGTAGTAGCTTCATGTGTAGGAGTGTGTGATAGTTATGTTGGCAGTGTGAAGTAAAAAGTTGTTAGCCAGACTTGAACAAAGTCTTAAAGAGCTCTGTTCCAATGCCAGACATTTCATCAAGACAGACAGGCCACACAACAACAACTAATTCCCATTTGCTCGCCTGTATGAAATGGTGTGTGTGATGACCCTGGCTGTGATCACAACAGTAAATATAAGTAAGTAGGACAGCTGTGTTTGAACAGTCAGACCCTGCAGCCTGCAGTGTTCTCTCTCTGGCACAAACACACCCACACACATACACTCCCTTGGGCCTCATGGCTGTTACCAGGGTTCATTGGACTCTCTGTTACCTTTCTACATCAACCACACGTACACACACAGACACACACACACACACAGACACACATACAGACACACACACCTACAAGCATATGCACAAATATTATTTTAGAAACATGAGTGTGTGTGTGTGTGATAGAAAGCAGCTGTGAGGGCCTTTACGGGTTTGTTGACCATCATAACAGGCCTGATCCAAACCCACATTATCCATAATGATAGGGCACCGGACTGAACATAAGCCCACCTGGACCTAATGGAAAATGCACAAAGGAGCATTTTTGTACATTTTCCCAAACAAACACAGACAGAGACATACAGAATGCAGGCACATTCATTCACTTCATCTCTCTCTCCATCCCTCTCTCCATCTTTCTTATGCCATTTCTCTCTATCATCGTTCTCTCTCCCTACATGTCCTTCATTTCCATCTCCCTCCCACCCTGCATCTCTCTTTTCTCTCTCTCTCCCTCCATATCTCCCTCTGTCTCCATGTCTCTCTCTCTATCTCCATCTATCCATCTCTATCTCTCTCCATCTCCATTTCTCTTTCTATCTCTCTCCATCTATCCTTCTCCATCTCTCTCTCTCCCTCTCCATCTCACTTTATTTCGAACTCTCTCTCTCTCTGTCCATCTTTCTCCTTCACTCTGTATTACAGTGCTATCTGACCAATCAGTGTTCTTTTGTGTGAGGCTAACCTGTAATTGCAGAGAGCAGATGAAAAGCTCCGGCTAATGAGTGGACTGCAGCTTTTTCTTTGTTACGGGGATACTGCTGTCTGCTGCTGTTTGACCTAACTCCACGCCCCCCCACGCTACGCCCTGCAGCCCATGACCTTCTACCCCCCCCCCCCACACACATCCATACCCCCGTCCCCTTTTCTCAATACAGTAATTGTCCCCATTCGTCTAGGTAAATAAACCCTCTCACTAAATGGTGAAAGAGTGATGCTCGGTTGTTGTGTTGTGGGGCACGTGTCATGGGCATGTGTGCACACACGTGTGTCCTCCCAGGGGTGGGGGGGTCTAAAAGGACAGATGCTATTTTACAACCTCTGCATTCACAAATAATACTATTACAATACTATTACTGGTACAATACTACTACAGTACCATTACTATTACAATACTATGACTGCTAATAAAGTTTGACTAAACATCTTGTACACACAAACACAAACAAACACACACACAGACATGCACACACACACACACACACACACATGCACACAGGAAGCCATTCACGCACACAAGTAGGTACACCCACACAAAGGCACACACATGAACAAACACACCCAGTAACAAGGATACATATCCTTTCAGCACACATACACACACACACACACATTTCCAATTAGCACATATACAGACTTGCACCCACTCTTGTAGACAAACACATGCACTTAATCATTTCTTTTTTACTTACGTAAACCACAAACAAACACCCACTCATTGTCAGCAGGTACTGTACAGGATCATACATCTTCCAAAGCATTTTCACACAAACACACACACACAAGGTTTCTGTCACATATTTTGTCTTACACAAACGTGTCCAAGGGTTTCTGTTTTTTTCAACACGTCAGGAGTTATGTATGTATACATATACATCCACACAAACACACACTTACTCCCACACATACACACACACACACACACTACCTATCTTTTTAGTGTCTTCACACTCTTCTTCACCACCTTTCCATCTAACCCCGCCCTCTAATTAAACCACTTCACCTGCTCTCAGATCAGACATGTCTCTACCATCACACACTCCATCTTTCCTCATACACACACACACACACACACACACACACACACACACACACACACACACACCGTGTCCCTCTCTTTCCCCTGGTCTCCCCCACACTCCCTCGACTCCTCCTCCCTCCTCCCATATCATTGGCCAGGCTCCAGGCATGGATCAGATAGAGAACAGTTACTGATTGGTTTATCGGATTGGGTGCTTGATGTGCGACAGCAGGATAATCCAATCACAGAGGCAGTCAGTTAATAGTGTTACAGCTATAATGATTTTCTGAACCTTCTGGAGCAGGCTGGCTGGCTATCTGGCAAGTTTGACTGGCTGGCTGGTTGGATGGCTGACTGGCTAGTTTGGCTGGCTGGCTTTGACACAATTTAATGGGTAAACCATGTCCCCTTCATCTAATACTCTCTCTTTTCATTGCTTCTGACATCAAATGGTATAACCTCCTCTCCTCTCCTCACCTCTCCTCCCCAAGGGAGGTGATGTGGCCTGAAGGACAGCAACAGCTAGGGTCATCCACACCCTGAAGCTGAAACACACCACCTTCTACACCAGACACACACGCATATGAACACATACACACATTAACACACACAAGGCACTCCACAGAAAAACAGAGATAAACAGATAGGAGCAGTGGGATGGAATAACTGGAGCCTGGAGAGGATTCTGCTAATCTTAGTCTCTCCCTCAGTCCTCACATCACCTCCACACACAAACACACACACACACACACACGTTCACACGCACACATTGGATTCGTTTTTGGCCTGTCTGTGCTGGCAACTGGCTGGTTGGAGCAGAAGTCAGGCTAGGTGAAGTCTGACTCCAGGATCCCGTCCACAGCATCTGGACCAGGGCCACCAGTCCCTGATACACCTCCCTGGGTCAGTGGGAGCTGATGGGGCATCAGCAGGCTCACACAGGGGATCTTCTACTGGAGGTGACCTGGTCGCAGAATTGGCACTGGAACATGGTTGTGTAATACCACAGCGCAGGGTAGAAAGCAGTTTTGTCTGTCTTTTCGAAAGATGTCTCCTACCCTGGTTTAAATCCTTCCTTTCTCCTCTCCACCCCTCCCCTCCCCTCCCCTCCCCTCCATCTCTGTTATTCCTTCATTATTCCCTTTCATCATTGCTCCCTCCATTGCTCCCTCCCTCGCTCCCTTCCTCCCTTCCTCCCTCTTCTCACCTCGTCCTGTGTTGGTCAGGTTACCTAGGTGAAGTGTCTCCATGCTGGCATGCCTACTGTGGAAGATCATCTGGCATAGCAACAGTATGACACTTACTATCGTACTCTGGAGATAATCTGAACCCTGACTGGGTGTTGGTTGTGTGTGTGTGGGTGGTGGGGGGGGGGTCTGTATATATGTCTTGTACAGACCAGATGGGTAACTACTATAACACATACATATACCTGTGCACACACAGACACACACACCTATGCACACAGACAGACACACACAAAGCATTACCTTTCCTCTCTACTCTCTACTCTACCCACACACTGCAAATCCACTCCATCGTTGAACAAAACACAAGCACAACCCCCCCCCCCCCCCCCCCTTCACCTCTGTTTGAAGTGCTGTGGGTGTGTTCCATGACACTAAGACCTATGGGCGGTGTGGTGGACAGAGACTGGTCAAGTTGGCCAGCCCAGCATAGCTTTCAGACTGGTATCATTCTTACCCCTCTGCCTGTGTGTTTGTGTGTGTGTGTGTTTGGTGAGTGGTGTGTTTGTGTGTTTGGTGAGTGGTGTGTTTGTGTGTTTGGTGAGTGGTGTGTGTGTGTGTTTGGTGAGTGGTGTGTGTGTTTGGTGAGTGGTGTGTGTGTTTGGTGAGTGGTGTGTGTGTGTGTTTGGTGAGTGGTGTGTGTGTGTGTTTGGTGAGTGGTGTGTGTGTTTGGTGAGTGGTGTGTGTGTGTGTTTGGTGAGTGGTGTGTGTGTGTGTTTGGTGAGTGGTGTGTGTGTTTGGTGAGTGGTGTGTGTGTTTGGTGAGTGGTGTGTGTTTGTATTGTCTCTGTTATCTTGCAGAGCTGCTAGAATGAGGGGGAGGACAGGGCAGGAGTGATTAGCATCCTTCTCAGTGAGAAAGAAACCCCCTTAATGAAGCCAAGGCCACACACACACACAAACACAAACAACACACGCAAGCTAAGACACACACACATGCAAACACACTCACACATGCAAACACGTGAGCACAAAAATAGACATCCTTGGTTCTCAAGGTTTCTCATTTCCCACAGAAAGATTTGAAGAGATATTCAAAAAAATGCTCAGGACCAGACTCAGGCCCATTGGACGGCACTCACAACTAGAGGTGAAAACCCTTCCTGTTTACCAAACTGTACTCTATGTCCATGTTCCATGTGTACCCTCACACGCATGGCACAGGGATTAGCCACTGTTTGAACCAGCGAGGGTTGAGATTAGCAGCTTGCTAACATGTTAAATGATACAATTACAAGCTGGAGGTGGTAGGTTTGACAGAATTAACATCACAGAGCTCTGGCGCTTGGAGATAACAGGTTTATTCAGCACACATTCACCTGCTACACAGACATTAGTCCACGCAACTTGGTCTGCAGAACCTGAAATTAACAAAATATCAAATAGAGGAATAACCTTGTTTACAAAACTAAAAATGTATATGTGTGGCCTGGTTTACATCACATGCTAGGACCTATTCACCTGCTCTACAGAATCCGGTTTACATTCACCTGGTATGGAAGTTATGGAATACAGAACCCGCTACTGAGGTTCTCATCCATAACCACCCGCACGCTGATTTTGGATCATTGCAACCAATTTAGCCAGCAACACCACTGAAACACTGGCAGTTTGAAGGCGTGGGTGGGTGTGAATCCAACTGGAGTGTTTGAAACAAATTCGAGAGGTGGTTCACTCGAGCCGTGGTTTAGCACAAGTCTCCCAGCAGCCTGGAGAGTGACAGGGAACTGGAGCTGCTGCTGTCAGCAGAGCCCAGAGCGCCGACATCACGCGCTCCGACACCACGTTACTGACCACATGGTTGTGGTGGAAATTTCCGCCTGAGTGTGCCTGCGGGTGCGTGTGCGACAGAGTGTGTATGCGCTTGTGTGCGTAAGTGGGCCTGTGTATATGTGTGTTTGTGCATATGGGTGCACCTTTGTGCGTGCGTGCATGCGTGTGTTTGTGACCATATGCAGGTGGAACAAACACCAGCAGGACGAGGCGTCGGTGACCTTGGCAACGCCCATTGCCGGGGCGACGGGAAGCGTACGGAGGCTGACAGGTGTCACACAGCACAGGGAGGCAGCGTGGCGTGTGCTCCCCGCGGTCACGCACACGCTCACAACACGTACGTTCTCCAGGCACGCCCCCCAGACGCACCGCACCCCGGAAACACATGCTGTGTGACGGAGCGTTGCGTGGAAACTGTTGCTATGACGAACAAGGAGTGTGGAGGTGGATTCGAGCCGTCATGGAATTGGAAACGTTGCGTTGTTGAGGTGAAGCTCCCAGCTGCCAGTTAGCAGTCAGCACAACATGTTCTCCTCAGAAGCTGTCAAGGAAGCTACAGCTTAAACTCCCACCCACACACACACACACACTGCTAAGATGTTCAAAGCAGTAGATAAGAGCTCATGATTTGTGTGTGTGTGAGTGTGTGAGCATGTGTGTGTTTTTGAGCATGTGTGTGTGTTTGCGTGAGCGAGTGTGTGTGTGTGGTGTCAGGGGTGAAGGTCTATCCTGCAGGGAAGTTTCCAGATGGCCAGATGTTGGGAGATTTGCCCTCTAGCAGATGCTTGTTTCAGACTTCTCACATCGCTGGTCCAGTCAGACAGCCATGCTGTACACACGCTTTTCTGCTGACGCGCTCACAAAGTTTCTGGAGTTGAATGCCAGACATTCAAACTTTCCACCAGCAGAGATTAAAAACTGGGAAGGCTTGCTGTTTTAATGGACTCCTTGTAATGAACCCAGAGGTGGGTGGATCGAGATATACTGAAGATGTACTGTATGGAATATATATTGTATGGAAGATACAGAAGCTAACAGTCAGCAGCATTCAGGACCTCGTGACATGGCCTTGCACATCTAGAATACAGGACATGTAGGGGTGGAAGTGGAGATGAAGAGAGCTATAAAATGCTTTGTGAGGGTTGGCGTTGGTGTGTGCCTCTGCTAGTGTGTCGTTGGCTGTGTGTGTGTGTTGGTGTGTGCTGCTGTGTGTGTGTGTGTCCGGGGGTTACAGGCTCTGACGGAGGGCTTTGAAGAGGTGAGAATGATGGTACAGTGTTAGTATCTCAGTCCGAACCAGGTAGAGGTGATTCAAGTGACCTGTTGACACAGCGGGCCTGGGAGGTGTCAATCCTCCAGCACCGCAGGATCAATCCCAGCATGCATCAGTCCTGTCCTCGCAGCCGGACAGCCGTGGGTGTGAGGGCGATCAGCGTGTTATTGTCCTCTAACTTCCCGTATGACTCACACACACACACAAACTCACACACACACCTACACTCTCACAAACACAAGTTCACACACACATAAGTAGGCATGCTCACACACACGTACACATACGCACACAACATACGCACACACCCAAACAGGCAAGTACACTCTCACACACACACACACACACACGTAGGCATGCTTCCACACACAAGCTCATACACGTACACCCACATATCCTACATATACACATGCGCTCACACACACTCAAATGTACACACACACTCACTCATGTATATACACACACGCACTTACCCTTGGACACACACAACCTCCAAACACCAAACCTTTCATTAGAAGAAATCACCAGCCTCGTTAATCCACATTAGCCAGTGTTTAGAGCAGAGCAGGAGTCAGAAAGACAGACGGGTTGGGCTGAATAAGACACGACCCTTCACGGCTGTCCTCTCTCACCCTGTACTTATCTAGGCCTCATAGAAGAACCGCTGCAGCAGGGAAACCATACTGCTAACTACCAGAGGCCTTGCACTGCCGAGCAAGAAGAATATATATATATATATATATATGTCAATGCAGTAAAGGCCCAATCCTACATGGTACGTACACTTATCTGGTGAGCTACCAGGGTACCCAAGATGAAAGTCTCTCAAAGAAAATCATAAGAACTTCTCTATAGACTTTGAGCTTTTCATTACACATTCGTCTAATATTCATTACAATCAGGCTGTATCTAAAATGAGCTGAAGGAGGGTAATTAGCCCCGGGGTCTTTAGGCTGAGAATCATTTTTTCCGTTTATGGTCCGCTATTATACCATGCAGCGACTTTCCAACAGGTGAACTCATATACTACTCTCTCTTTTATGACCTCAGTAGACAGGCAGTGTAATATGCTTTATGTTGTCAATTGAATCAAACGCTTTTAGAGGGTGTACTGTTCACGACTTGTCCTTGATAGAGTTTTACAGGCTCCATAGTTTGCCCTTGTTGGGACCACACACACACAGACAGCCAAACGCACACACATGTACAGCCACACACACATACACACGTACAACGAAACACACACACACACTCACTGTGAGCATGTCCTGTCTTGTCAGTGGTGTAATGAGCTTGTGTTTGCCGGGTGATGTATCATGGGCCCATCTCTGGTCATTGAGATGCATGGGCCTGTTTGTCTTGCTCAGCAGCCAATCACAACACTGCCTATCTAGTTAAGACCTGTCTGGTGGACACCTCCACTACACAAGGGTCAATATCTACTGTAGGAGAGGGGATGAGAAAAAAGGAGTGGAGAGGAGAGGAGAGGGAAAGATACGTGAGAGGAGAGGAAAGTGAGAGAGGGAGAGAGTTAAAGAGGGTGAGCGAGGGAGAGAGGATGGATGAGACAGAATCATCTTGAGAACAGTAACTTAATGAACTGTTAGATATTAAACACAGGCTCCCCACGGTGATCTGCCAGCTCCCACCATACAGTGGCAGTAGAAAAGCTTTGACTACGTACATTTTCAAAATGGCCACGGGCAGCTTTTCCCGACTCATAACATGGACGTAAAAGTGATGATGATAGGAACTAGGATCAATAGGATCAGAAATGATATGTAACTACAGGATGTAACACATACAATGATGTCCACCCTCTGCAGACAGATCTGTACACATACACAATGATGTAAACCAGGCATTGGAGAGATTAGGGAGGGAAGTGAGGAGGAACGGGGGGTGAAGAGAGAGAAGAGTGGAAGTATCCCATCTAACAATTCTGTTGTAAACCAGCAGAATGTCTTTGGGATCTAACGTTAAGGATGACTTAGACAAACTTTCAGAGGACAGAGAACAGTGACTCAGAACAAATTAGTCTCTTTGTTATAATTATATATAAATAAAAACAGAGCAAATTCCCTTGTAGAACAATATTGATGAATCCAGGCTGTAAATCTATGAAAATAAGCAGAGATAATGAGAATTAGAGGCTCCAGTAAATTAATTTCTGTCAGAGTCCCTCCCGTCTCTGTTGACCGTAATGTATCTGAAGCCAGATCCATCATCGGGGCTGGGTCGACATTAAACTTCGAACATCAAATTTCAGATCAACTTTAAATAGTATAAATCCTTGTAATCAGTCCTTCTACTGTTGAGTAATCTAGCTAATCCTTGGGGCTGTGTAGCAGCACGAGTGGTTTAGAGTTTAATTCTGCACTGATCTCTTTGGGAAGCACATTCTTGTGAGGTAGACTTGCCTGACAAAATACAGAATATTCTCTTTGAGCAGGCCTAAACACGACCCTGTCGCTGTCAGCCAAAGCTGAAAAACTGCATCTAAAATGCATCCTTGCAAGTTCAATAACAACCAAGCTACTTTAGCTAAAAATAACAGACTAGGCCATGCTAACTGCAACTAACGTTATCAGATTTCTTCAGGAACAGCCAAGTTACTTTAGCTAACAGCTAAGAAACAACTTTAGTGCTAGACAGGCTATGCCAGCAGACAAGAGCCGTGCTAGCCAGACTTCTTAAGCTCTGCGCTAACAGACTTGTTTAGGGCTAGCCAAGCTAGCAAGTCAGTGCTACACATTGCTACCCACATTGTAAGCTAGATGCTAGCAGCCTAACTCAGTGCTTGTCTGGCTGCAGGCTCTGTGTGCCCAGTACAATGTTCACTCATTAATCAGCAGGAGAAACAGCCCCATAGGGCTGGATAGATGCTCCAAACTCGCCCGTCATGACCACCATATAGGTACCACAGGATATTAATTGAATTATGGAAATTAGCTGTCGTCGTTTTTTCCCCTTCCTTCTTCTCTTCTCCTATCTAAGTTCCCCTAAGAACTTATTCTCCGTGATGAAATGAAACCCTGATCCGTGTGCGTGTATGTGAGTGTGTGAGAGAGAGAGAACAAGATTGTGTGTGCATTTTGAAAGAATGCGTGTGTGTGTTCGGGCCAATCAGCAGGGTGTCTGGGGGTGGTGTGTAGAGCTTAGATTAAGCATGTGCCTGCCGAGGGGGAATGTGAGTGTGCACGTCAGTGTGTGAGTGTGTGTGTGTGTGTGGGCAGGGGGCTACCAGTGTGTAATTATCAGGCTTAGTGCCCCTACTGGGATGTCTGTGATGGAATCAGGGCACGTGGGGAAGGTTGGGAACGTCGGAGCACACAGGAGCTGTGGAACGCCGGTTCTGGAAGGCCGCCAGGGGCTCTGCCAGTGCGAGCGGTACCCGCTAACAGGAAGGAAGATTAAAGGAGAAGAGCAAAACAACAACAACAGCCTGCCCGACCGTCCTGCAGGGGAGGGGGACGTCTGAGTCAAGCAGGCGTCTTCACCAGCCTGTCCACCTGTCCACCTGGAGCTACAGGAGCCACTCTGCTCACCCAGCAGGACGGGGAGGCTGCAGTGTGAAGTTGTGTGTGTGTGTCACTGTATGTGCGTGTGAGTGACTGGGTGTGTTTGTTAGTGTGACTGTGCGAATGTGCGTGTGTGACAGTGTGTGTATGACTGTATGGGTGCCTTGTTACATAATCCTGCAGGTGGTCTGTGAAACACTATGCATCACACAGCCCCTCCTTCTGTGTCTATCTGCCTGTCTTGTGATTGGGCCCACAGCCCCATCCCCAGCCCCAACCTCGGCCCCAACCCCAACCTCGACCCCAACCTCGACCCCCTGAGATGGGGGTGATTATATGCAGTGGGTCGTTCTGCACACTGATAATATGCCCATGGCTTTGCCCCAAGTCTAAGAACAGGTCTGCTACAAACATACAGACACAGCAGTGGTGCCCAGTGATAAGACTGCAGGGGCCTATGTGTGCATGTGTGTGTGTGTGTGTGTGCGTGTGTGTGTGTGTCGAGTTAAATGGGTTTATATAGTTATGGTCCAGAACAGAGTGCGTGTGTGTGTGTGTGTGTGTGTGCATGTGTGTTTGCATGTGTGTGTTACCCCTAGGCTGTCTTCCTTCTCAGCTCAGAGGAATCTTCTAGAACATACAGATTAAAGCTCAACCATGCTTCAGAAAGCTGCTCTGTTCTCTGTCTTGGTCTTTTCCACTTCCTCTCTGCCCCTCTTCACCCCTCCCGCTCTGGTCCTGGGTTAGGGGGCTGCTAGAACAGCGTAAGTGTTTTCAGCTCTCTGAATCCTTCTCTCTCAAGTCTGGTCTCTCTCATGTCCTCCCTTCCTGTCTTCCTCTTAGCATCTGTTTCATCCGAGCCCACAGCCCCCCAGATTAGCTACAGGGTCAAAGAAAAGAAAGAAAGAGGGGAGAGAAGAGAGGGATGGACAGATAGAGGGAGGCAAGGCCAGGCAGCACATTTTCCTTTTTTAACATCCTAACGTTGTTAATCTTATAATCAGTTACATCTCTTATAATGCCTTGCTAGATTACATTATTCCTAATTAGCGTCCCAATGTAGTTGTATCTTGAGGAGGTGGGGTGCTGCAGGGGGGGGGGGGGGAGGGGGGATTGTTGTTGTTGACGACAGAAGAGATGGAGATATGCACACTGACGTGGAAATAGGGAGACAGAAGGTACAGTCCAAGCCCCCCCCCCCCCTCCGAACCGCCACCCCCCCTCTCCCTAGTCTGCCAACATTCAATATTCCGTTTCACAAACAAACACACACACATGCATACACACAGACACACACACACGTAGACAGGCATTAACACGTGTCCCAAGCCCTATCTATGTGTGGTCTAGTGTGATATGAGCATGTGTGTGTGTGACTGTCAGTGTGTGTGTGTGTGTTGGCACAGGGGTTTAGAGAGGCAGATGGGCTGAGCTGAGTTCTGCTCCCCCATGGCTTCACTGGTTCATCCAGTCGGAGAGGGGAGGGCGGCGTGGCTGGAACCCCACGAACGTGCCTCACGGTGGGCCTCAGGAAGCAGGGAACCTCCCTGGGTGGCTCTCCACCAGAGAGCCTGCTACCTCTCCTCTTCCCGGGAGTCAATAAAAACAAACATCTTCATCTCTATCACAACAATGGAGACAATTTCATAAACAAAGGATGTTTTGCCAACCAGCAAATGGCTTCCCGCACACGTTTGCTTGTTGATCCAATTGGCAAGCTGTGTTTATCGAAAAACGCCTGGCTGGGAATTAGTTTCATCGGCTTCCCAATAACTCAATCACTCTCTAACTGTGTGGTGGAGAGATGAGGTGATCATTGTGGAGAGGGCTGTTGAAACGGGTCTGAGCGCCCGGAAAGAAGGTTAGGTGGAGCCTGGTGGGGAGGGATACGAGACAAACCTGGCAACCCGTTTATTGTGGGCCCGACTTCTGTCTATCTAGTGTCGTTGAAAATGTGATGCCAGGATGTGATTGGATGTGATCGGCCATGGCACTGTCTCACACCGTTGCACACATGCATGCAGACACATACACACACACACACAAACACACACACACGAGCGAAAAAGAGTGAGATAGAGAGATAGATTGAGAGATAGACAGGAATATGTGTTCTCCATGGATCTATGTTCTAAAGATCTATGTTCTCATGTTCTAGGTTCGCACGTTCTCTGCCAATAATCTTTGTTCTAATATTCTGTGTTCACCAGTGTGTCTAGACAGCAGACTGACTCGGTAAAATTAATTTGAGTTAATTTACATCCAAGTCATGCCATTATCAAAATCACCAGTACAAGCAAAATGAGCACTCACATTTAAACAGGACAAAATTCAAAGGTGATATTTGAGGATTCTGTATACTCACTAATGAGGTTCCACTAACAGCCCTGCTTAGTAATGACTGGACATGGACTAATACACAATCAATCAGAATAATCACCTGCACAAAGTAATCAACTGCAAACATGAATACCAATAGTCCCTAGACGAGCATGTGAATCCTCTGCTGTGTGTTCATGTGTGTGGGTGTGTGTTTGTGTGTGTGCCTGTATGTGCGAAGAGATCAATAATACTCTCTCTGAAGCTTCGATCCTGAACCCCTCGTGATCTTTAACCAGATGAGAACCAGAAATAACACACACAAACATGCTGAGGAGAAAGGGGAGAGAGAACTAGGGGGAACAAGAAAGCGAGAGAGAGAGAGAGAGAGAGAGAGAGAGAGAGAGAGAGAGAGAGAGAGAGAGAGAGAGAGAGAGAGAGAGAGAGAGAGAGAGAGAGAGAGAGAGATAGAGAGAGAGAGAGAGAGAGAGAGAGAGAGAGAGAGAGAGAGAGAGAATGAATGAGTAATAGTGACGAGAGAGATAGAGAGACCGTGGAGAGAGGCCATAGAGAGAGGGAAATATATTGAGTTAGAGCTTTCTGACAGCCATGCAATGCAACTAGTTGAGGCATTAACACACTCAGAAATCTGCCAGTAAAAAACTGCACCGCAGCGAATGCCTAAAACAGCCTCTTATCTTCTAATCCTCTTTCTGTTCATCCCCTCATCCGGCAGGGGTCTGTCTGTGGCCTGCTGCTGTGGAGAATGGCTGGACACAGCTGGACCCATCTGTACCTTTCTAAGTCTTTCCATCTATCTCTCTCTCTCTCTCTCTCTCTCTCTCTCTCTCTCTCTCTCTCTCTCTCTCTCTCTCTCTCTACTATGCCTCAATCTCTTTCTCAATCTCGATATATCTGTCTCTCTCTCCCCTGTCTTTATCTCTCTCTGTTGTGAAGGTGATGTGCTTCCTCAGACATGTAGTCTGTTACTGTTCCTCTTATTGATTCCATTTATTGTCCCTCGTGTGTGTCTGTGTGTTTTGTGTGCACACATATAGGTGTGAGTGTGTGTGTATCAGTAGTCGTGTGTGTGGTTGTGTATGTGTGTGGGATGACATGTATGTATGTGTGTGTTTGTGCGAGCTGGAGAGTGTATGACCAAGCCATTCTTGCTGTGAGTTTGTGAATGTGAGGTTGTGAGAGAGATGTGAGGGCAGCAGATAACTGGTGTGTGTGTGTGTGTGTGTGTCAGTGGGTGTGTGTGTGAGTGTGTGTGATAGTCATGCTGATCGCCATCACCCCTAACAGCTGTTGGAGACGCTACTCATGTCTGACTGCTACCTGGTGTTCCGCTAGCCTGCGGCCACGCCCACACACACACACATGCACACGCTCACACACGCGCGCACTCACACATACACACAGACACACGTGGCCATGTACACATTCTCAAACACACATATCCACTCACTCACACACACACACTCACCGAAATAACAGAGCCATCATTTTGGAGAGTTGCAGTTGAGATCAGAATGAGCAGCTATGATGGATTATATAACTGAACATTTAACATCTGAACAACGGTTAAATTGAGGAGGATTGAGGATAGTAATGAGGATGGTGGACTAGTGGTTGAAACTGTGTATGTGTGTGTGTGTGTGAGCAGTCCTGGTGAGGGAGGAGACACACAGGAGACAGACAGCAGGCCGGGGATCGGAGAACTAATCCTGGGCTCCATCAAGTAACAAACAGATGGACCTCACGGCTGTCTCAGTTTTGACACACACACACACTTTGACAGTTATTTCAGATATTCGGATGTGACAGCATTCATGAACACAGAACTATTCCAATCAACTCACCCACGTGCCAATCACCGCTCTTCTTCACACACACACACACACCTTTCACACAAACACACAAACACACACACAAACGCCACACAGACAAAGCCATCACAGCCTACACACTCAGCCATCAAAGTTCACTGACATAAACCAATCAAAACGTATTCACACACACACACAGTCATCACTACTTACTCAAACTGCCTTCATACCACACACACACACACATACACACACACAACCATCAAGTCCCAGACAGTGAGGAGACCATTTGAGGAGGGAGCGGAGGGAGATGATGGCTGCCGTACATCCTGGTCGTCTGAATGTCACGGCGCCCCGGGCTCAGAACATGGCCGCCACCACAAACATCACAGTCCAGCCTTATTTCTGTCCAGAGACAGACTGTCCTCTGCCTGGGTCACAGAGGAGAGCAGAGGAGAGCAGAGGAGAGCAGAAAAAGAGAAGAGGACAGGAGAGAAGAGGTGAGACGAGAGGAGAGGAGGGGAGAGGAGGAAGGAGAGAAGAGCTGTAGACACAGCAGCCTGTAGCAGCTCTACCTGTTCCAAACACCTCTCCCAGAATCCAAACACGGGGCTGACAGTTAAGAGTGTCATATGCAGAAGAAAACGCAACACCATTATGCACACCCACGACTCTGGAACAAAAGGCGAAAGAAAGAGAGAGAGAGAAAGGAGGGATTTAGAAGAACAATAGCATTGACGAAAACCGTGATTGTCCTCCTCCTCCCTTCCCCTCACAGAGCACCTGAAATAGAGTTAGAACTGAGGCGCAGCCTTGAAAGAGACTGTCTGATGGAGAGGTCGTTTTAGAATCCCAACCCCAACCCATGCAGGAGACATAAAAAACACCCGCCGTTTTTTTTTCCACGCTCCACATTCGAACAACAGGAGGGTAGAGAGTGGGACAGAGAAGCAGAAAGCTGACAGCAAAGGAGAAAGAGGAAGAGAAACCCTGCCTGTCTGCTCTCCAGTTGGTAGTGGAAATGTTTGCCACCGTTTTGCCTCTTACCCTCACCAAACACACTCACGCACGCACACACACACACACACACACACACACACACCCACACACACACACACACACAGAAGAGAAACAGTTGGGATTAACGCATGTGTGGGAGTGTCTATGTGTTTGTCTATGTGTGTGAGAGAGCGAGGGACAAGAGAGAGCAAGTGTGTGTGTGTGAGGGAGAGAGAGTATGTGAGAGTGTGTGTGAGGGGAGAGAGAGTGGACAGCAGGTCTAGCTGTAAGGGACATGGTTGGCAAGGCGATGGAGCATTTTGACACCTCGTCACGGTCTGCCATTGTACTGACACACCACTGCCCATGGAGGGAGGGAGAGAGAGAGGGATGGAGGAGAGGGAGGGAGGGATGGAGGAGAGGAGAGAGGGAGGAGTGGAGAGAGAGAGAGAGAGAGAGAGAGAGGTGAGGGTGAGAGCAGAGAAGGAGGGAAGGAAGGAGGTTGAGACAAATAAACTAGAGGAGAGACAAAGAGAAGAAAAAGAGGAAATCTAAAGGAATGAAGGTAGGAGGAGAAAAGAGAGGAGGGCAGAAGGAGTGGACTGGGACGGGTGGAATGGAAAGAGGGTGGGAAGGATGAGTCAGTGAGGATGGGAGAGGGAGGGGAGGAGTGGGAGGGGAGAGGAGGTAACTGGAGAGAGAGAGAGAGAGAGAGAGAGAGGGAGGAGAGAGGGAGGGAGGGAGATGGAGAGAGGGAGAGGAGAGGGCTGGCGCCAGGCTGGCGTCATGACGGCCAGGCTGGCATGAAGGCGTTCGGAGGCTGATGGGAGACTGAGGATGCCCTAACCAGCCAGCCAATCACACTCTACAGATGGCAACGAGCCTGCGTCTGGAAGGAGGAGCCTGGAAGGCTGAGCAGAGACAAGATCTCTGAACCACACACACACACACATAGTATGCACATACACAATTACACATACAATTACAATACGCACACCTAATAGGTCTGTACTTATTGTAAGTCGCTATGGATAAGTGCTTCCGCTGAATGACTAAATGTAAATGTAAATATACACACACACACACACGCATGTACACCTAGGATAAACACAGACACACAAACATCATAAACTCACACACACCAAACACACACACAAACACCCATACCTAACATACGCGCACAGCTGGATAAAGAGGATGAATATTGTAGGCACACTAATGTGTTTATGCTCTTGTTGGGTTTTGTTTGAATGGGCGCAAATGCTAGTGAGGTGGTGCTCTAGTTAAAATGACTAGAAACCAGAAAAACAATCCACTGACTGGTATTATCAGCTGGTTATTTACAATCAACCTAAATTGTACCTTCATCAATAGAGAATGATTTCTCATTTATTTGCTAATTGTCCCAATGAAGCCTATTCACACATAGGGTGCCATACACAGTTGGGATTACAGCTGTGATTTGGGTATTCATACATCTATCAATAGATTCATCATCCTCAACAACAACACACACACAGACACACACACACACATTTCTGTTGTGTTATGTCAACATTGATTGTCCAAAAGAACAGATGAAAGGGGAGGCATACAAACACACACACACGGTCACACACATGCATGTGGGCATGCGCACATTCCACCTCACGCTCCAACTCTCGCTCCCGACCACCCGCCCGCCCGCCCTCCTGCCCACCCACTCCCTCCCTCACTCACGCCCACACACCTGGCAAACTGAACTAGTTTGTAACTCACCAACAAATAGCCTGACAGGAGATGAAAAGCCTTCAAAGATGCTCAGCGTCTCTGAAGTACGGGATATGCAAACGAGGAAGTAGGGACGAGGAGATGCAAACACGCTACCAAACCAAGCGGGACCAAAGGTCTGTCATAATGAAACCCCCTGTTAAGGATTCAAACACACCCACTAGACAACGAGGCTCTGTTACGACACACACACGCACACTTGCTGAGGCAAATGGCATCCATGTCCTGGTGGACAGGGAGGGGAGGAGGAGAGAGGAGGAGAGAGGGGAGCGGAGGGAGAGGGGGAGAGAGGAAGAGAGGGAGGGGGGGATGCACAGAGAGGAGGAGGATGAGGAGTAATAGGGGCATGGAGGCTGTCACACCACATCTCCACCTCCCAGGGGTTGAAGAGCGTGTCCACCCGAAGGTGCTCCTCATCTACATATCCGTGTTCCTCAGCTGACAGGGGAACACCGGGGGTTTACGTTCAGACGTGTGAGACTGCCAGCCAGGAAACCACTAAGCACCCACCCTCCGCTCACAAACAGTATCATTAGAGAACGCTCGCCAAACTGTGAGGAGGTGAGCACATTACTCTCTGTTTGGCTGCGGACAAACTCCGGCATTGGTGCTGTACGTTTTCTGCATAATCATGGATATTTCTTACCCTCAATTGCCCACAATGGGGCATACTGAGGATCTTCACTCACAGACTCTCAGACCTCCTTTCATAAACACCACTTAAGCGAGCAAACAGCTAGCATTTAGATCTTGCGGGCGGGCAGTAATTTTCACTGAGTGAGTTTAACCAATTCAGTTACACCACCTTCTGTTACACTTTGCAGGCGTACCCGTACGATACGAATCCATTTCTTATGTTGGAGAAGTCTAAAAATCAAATAATTCATGTGTGTTTGAGAGAGTTGGTTGTTTCTGGAAATGTTCATGGAATATATGTGTAGGTCACTTCCATTACCATCCTACATGTAAATATATCAATCTCTACCGTACCTTTCTTCAGAGAATCATATACACAGTGTGTTACAATCCTCACACTGTCACAGAAGTGACAAGCTTTATATGAATGTACCAACCCACACCATCATAACATACATACTCTAAGGTTACGGCCTACAGACAAATAAGACCCCAGCTGAAGACATCTATGGCACAGCATCAGTCTCCATGCTCCAGCAGTCTCATGGAGTGAGCTGATTGGATGCTTCTGCTGGTGCGTTGGAGGAAACAGCATGGGCAGTTCCACAGTTCTCCGTCCAATCCCCTCAGCGATTCAGTACTGTAGCATGGTAACAGTGTAATGCATGTGTTGGCTGTAAGCGGAGTGTTTAACAGGGTTTTCTCCACAGGCCCTTCTGTGTTCTGGCTGTCATTTGACACCAGGACCGTAATGACCACACACATGCCTCTGCTACTCCAGAGCTGTTAGCCGGACATGGACCAAGGTCTATTGGTCCCAAAGGCTTGCCGTAGCCTGCCAAAGACCGGGCCGCTTACCCACAATGCACCTCTACATCCTGTCTTGCTCTCATCAGCACTCCCCAGATCACCATGAGGAGGCCTGATTGGTCCCTGGAGAGCCCGCCCCCACATGGAGCTGAGCCAATCAAGTGAGTCCATCATTGGACTGGGACATTTACGAGGCAATAAAGAGCTGTGTACTACAGAGGCCAGGGCACTTACTTACAGCTGCACTTTGTGTGTGTTTGTGTTTGTCTGTGTGTTTGTGTGTGTGCTTGTGTGTTTGCGTGTGCTTGAGTGCGTATGTTTGTAGGTGCCTGCCTGTAAGTGTGTGTTTATTTGATTGTGTTTGTGTATGTGTGTGAGTGTGTGTGCGATCGTTGGTGCTTCATACAGCATCTGTCAGGCAAACAAGAAAATGATCCATCCACACATGAAGAGAGAGTCCAGCTGGACTGAACCCCTAGATTGTTTATCCACAAACAAGAAGATGGAGGATTCGTGCTCATCTGGTCCCAAAACTGCGGCGGCCATCTTTCTCAAAACATCGGAGACCGAACCACAATCTCAGACTCATTCAATTCACTCAATTCACCATTAGATTAAAAGGACCTCCATTTCAGCTCACATAGCAGAGTTCAGAGAGTGGTTCCGAACGGTCTCTGCTACATTAGGCATGGATCGTACTGTACCACCCAGCGGGCAGCTTAATTGGTTTCCAGTGTAGCACGGTTAACCTTTGGAGTCCCTGTCTGGACCAAGTCTCTTCCCTCCTCACTGAAGAAAGGAATCTGGAGACGGGAGGGAGAGAGAGCATGCATAGTCAATGAGCATCGTGATTAGAGATCTGTCTCTGTCGTCTGCAGAGGAGGAGAGAGCGGTGGGGAGGGGAGGAGAAGAGAAGGGGGGAGGAGAGGGAAAGAGTAAAGGTGTGAGGAAGGGGAGGGTAGAGGAGAAAAGGGGTTCCTTTTCCTCCTCCCAGCCCCACCACCTTGCACTGGCCTACATGGTCTGATATGGGTCTGGAACCGTCACCCACCTGCCTTCATGACCCCGTCACCCACCTGGCTTCATGACCCCGTCACCCACCTGGCTTCATGACCCCGTCACCCACCTGCCTTCATGACCCCGTCACCCACCTGCCTTCATGACCCCATCACCCACCTGCCTTCATGACCCCGTCACCCACCTGCCTTCATGACCCCGTCACCCACCTGCCTTCATGGCCCCATCACCCACCTGCCTTCATGACCCCATCACCCACCTGCCTTCATGACCCCGTCACCCACCTGCCTTCATGACCCCGTCACCCACCTGCCTTCATGGCCCCATCACCCACCTGCCTTCATGACCCCGTCACCCACCTGCCTTCATGACCCCGTCACCCACCTGCTTTCATGGCCCCATCACCCACCTGGGGAGGAGTCTATGGAGCCCATCCCTGGCATTGGAAGGAAGTGTGTGTGTGTGTATGTTTAGGATCCAGCAGTCCAATAGATAACCCCTGAGTCCTCAGCTCCTAATCACATGATTCCATTGCAGAGTGGGCTGTGGTCCTCCCAGAGAGAAGAATAATGCTGCTATTTACTCTGCCATTACACTGAGAGCACCTCTCATCACATGATCACCCCCCCCCCTCTTTCTACTCTGTTTATGCCAATTACCTCCCTCCCCACTCCCCCCCACATACACCCTGCCCTCCCCACTCCCCCCCACATACACCCTGCCCTCCTGCCCCCTACCAGCGCCACATCTAATCTAGCTGCACTCTTTCTCTTAGCTGCGCACACATTAGGGAACAATTGTTTTAATCAACTAAAGAGCTCACAGAGTTTAATTTATTTCTATTCGTTTCAAATACGTTAATGCTTTGGTCTGCATGGACTGTGTGTGTGTTTGTGTGTGTGAGTGTGTGTGCGCTTCTGGTCATGTTCAGTGGAATCTAAAAATAAATTGAATCAAGATTGAGATTGAGATTCATTTTATGATGAACAGATATGCAATATTTATCAAAACACTTTCGTTTTGATGTGGAGTTTAACAGGAGGGCAATGTAATCTGTCTTTGTCTCTCTTTAATTCTCTCCCTCTCTATCTCTCTCCCCTTCCTGTCTCTCTTTCTTTCTCTCCATCCCTCTCTCTCCCTCTCTTTCTCTATCCCTCTCACTACCACCCCCTTCAATTTGTTTCACACACACACCTACTCACACATACACACATAAGGAGTAACACAGCAAGTTTACTAGGTTGCATGTTTCTGCAGGGCATTTTCCTGCTGCAGAGGAACGCAACCCCGCTAGTCACCGTGGGAACCAGGTCCATCCAGACGGCAAGCCCCTCCCCTCAGACGCAGCCATGAGCACCAGCCTGGATCGCCATTGGCCCTTCAATTTTGAATGACAGCTGTTTTATTGATCTCTCAGTAGCCCTTGGCAAGAAAATTGGATTTTTAATAAAACAATAATAAGACAGATTTGCCTAAATTATGTAACACAATGTTCCTTGGTCAGAGTCAAAATCAATGCTGCAGTTGAATATTGATCGGGAGACAGCAATGCTGGTTGACTGGAGTTAATGTGACTTTCAGGAGTTGGTCTTTTATTCCATAGCTGTGTTTGTGTTCTTGCTAGTCCGCTCTAGTTGTTTCCTTGTGTCCTTGTTCCCTATTGGTTTGCTTGTGTCCTTGTTCCCTAGTTGGGTCCTTGCGCTCTTGTCATCCAGGTATCTGTGTGTGTGTGTTGTCATCCAGGTATCTGTGTGTGTGTGTTGTCATCCAGGTATCTGTGTGTGTGTGTTGTCATCCAGGTATCTGTGTGTGTGTGTTGTCATCCAGGTATCTGTGTGTGTGTGTTGTCATCCAGGTATCTGTGTGTGTGTGTCCTGTATGTTTGCCTTCTTGTGCACTTGGTGTTGTTGTGCTCTCGTCCGTTGCTCCTGACATCGCTCCACATGTGTTTACATACACTTAACCTATGTGCTCAAATGCCTGGTTTGAAATAGTTTCGGCGGTCTGTCACACACACATACACACACAAACACACACACACACAGAGTGCTAATGACCCCCCACCCCAACTCCTGGTTGACACTGCAGGTCCATATGCCAGGATGACCTTTGACCTGTAGTCAGGAAGGAAACAACGCTGTGACCTAATGTAGTTCTTACTTCCTCTAATTAAGCGTCCTGGAGTTGATGCACCAGCCAATGACAAGCGATCACCAGAGTAATCCCCAGCTTGTCAGCAGAGGGCTGGTGTCTCCAGCTGAACTGGAGGTAATGACTGTGTTTACATGCTACAGCTAAACATCGCACAGCAGCTGCACCCAAGCAAACACGGCGGCCATTAGATCTCTATTAGGTAGCTTCACAGGTAGCTTCACAGCTGCACACACACACACACACACACACACACACACACACACACTTACACAGTTACACAGCACACACACATCCAGTTCAGAGTTATTTGTCATGATTGGTCTCTTCATTAGTGGGCATTAGAGTAAAGGTGACAACTGTATGGTGGGCAACAGGGGCAAACGCCCTGCAACTTAAGAAAACATGCAAATAGACAAAACAATTAAGAAAACATCTTCATTCATTTGACAACACATGTGCAGCATTCAAACGCGCTGCAAATACACACAACACAATGAAATACATAAACGCGCCGCAAATATAGAAACGATGCAAAAAGAAAA
This sequence comes from Thaleichthys pacificus, assembly GCA_023658055.1. Classification (NCBI taxonomy): domain Eukaryota; kingdom Metazoa; phylum Chordata; class Actinopteri; order Osmeriformes; family Osmeridae; genus Thaleichthys; species Thaleichthys pacificus. The sequence continues at coordinate 4,729,079 of CM042852.1, forward strand.
GCACACATACCCCGAAAACAAATGCAAAAAGAAAGCTGCATCCAGTTCACGCAACGGAAGTTCTCCAGGTCTCTAGGGGGAGGGCTAAGTGGAACAGCTTGATTTTCGACCCCTACATAAACCTGTTGCTCTTTTAAAATACTGTAAAAGAGGAGGGCCAAATGTAAAAATGAATACTAACCTTTTATGTTGCCTCTTTACTTCACTTTTGGCCCCGTTTCCAAAACAAACCTCTCTCTCTCTCTCTCTTTCTCTCTCTCTCTCTCTCTCTCTCTCTCTCTCTCTCTCTCTCTCTCTCTCTCTCTCTCTCTCTCTCGCTCCATGGGGTCGAAAATCAAGCTGTTACACTTAGCCCTCCCCCTAGAGGCCTGGAGAACTTCCGTTGCATAAACTGGATGCAGCGTTTTTTTTGTTGCATTTGTTTTCGAGGTATGTGTGCTTTTCTTTTTTGTTTATGTATTTCATTGTGTTGTGTGTATTTGCAGTGCGCTTGCTGAATGCTGCGCATGTGTTGTCAAATGAATGAAGATGCTTTCTTAATTTGCTTGTGTTTTGTCTATTTGCATGTGTTTTCTTAAGTTGCAGGGCATTTGCCCCTGTAGGCCACCGTACAACTGTGACATGGGTCACTGTGACCAGTGACCTTCTGTGTAATGTTGAATTCATTCACCGTTGAAACCTGATTGTTCTCTCCATAATCATGCTGAGCTTGAGCTTCACACCGCAGTATTAACCCTCCTGAGCTAAAGTCTTCACAGCTGTTTAAGCTGACATGTGCAGCTGTGCTCTCCATGCTGAAGGCAAGGTCACTCAGCACACAAGCGCCCGCCCACCCAACCACCTCCCTTACCGACATCCGACACCTCCCACCCCCTTCCCTCCTCCCCCTCCCCGAACCCATCCTCCCCTCCCTCCTTCTCCTCCTCTCTGTTGCCATGGCAGCCTACCGTAGGGGGTGGGAGAGAAGATCTTGTGTGGCCGCCATCAGCTCAGCCCTCTCTCTCTCTCTGGCGGGGGCGCGGGCGTGCGAGCGTGCGCGGCTCGCGTCTGTCGGACAGGGACCCGCCAGGCGTTAGAAGTCCTCGCCGCCTGTCATTGGCTCATCCGTCGCTCCGTCTGTGCGTGTCAGGAGGAAGGCAGAGCCATGAGACATCACAACACACACCAACTGGAGACGTCAGTCTGGACCTGCACGAGCATGGCGTGTGGTGTGTGTGTGTCTGTGTGTGTGTGTGGTGTGTGTCTGTCTGTGTGTGTGTGATGTGTGTGTGTCTGTGTGTGATCGCAGACTGATTTAAATATCAACTCTATCCATCAGGCTGTGAAAGAGCAGTCAATTTGTTCCACATGGAGAGCGAGAGAGAGAGCGAGAGAGAGAGAGAGCGAGAGAGAGAGAGAGAGAGAGAGAGAGAGAGAGAGAACATCTCTATTACAATGTAATGCTTCTAGGTAGGACTGTGCTCCTGAGCAGAGAGCAGCTCAATCAATCAGTCCATCCCCAGAGTTCAGCCTGGGATTCTTAACACAGCCTCTCCCTGCCTTAATGAAGGAACAGCAGGGAGAGGAGGATTTAGCATGAGATCCTGATGAGGAGAGGAAGACATATTGTACATAACCTGATTAGGGAGTAACAGAGATGTGATCCTACCAGATAGTTATGCTATTGTTTCCTGGCCAGGTGGGGGGTAAGATAGATGTTTTTCTAAAATGTTTATCTTACTCTCTGGCTCTCTAAGATCAATAATATTTATATTATGTAAAGCATGAGACATGTTGATTGATTACCCATGAGCCTTTGCATATTGACACTGACAATAGGGCCATTTTTGGCAAACTGAATGCATTATGGCAGAAAGCAATGTCAGCCAAGTTTAGGTTCTAAGTGGATTTTCATCTCCATCATTGGTTGTCCTGTATAATTTAACAAGAATAAATACACTATTATGACAATTTTTTTATGATCGATTATTTTAAGGAGAAACAGTTAGCTACTGTTTGCTTTTAGCTAATTCAGGTTAATGCTGTTATAGGTGACAAGCTACCGCCGTCCCTTTAAATCCAAACTTCCCTGTTGCGATGACGTTGCCTCATTCTTGATATATTGAACGTTGGGGAGCAAGGCGCAGACGTGGAGGTTTAGGGTCCAAAGACAGCTTCATGAAGGTTTAGGGCCCACAGACAGCTTCATGGAGGTTTAGGGCCCAAAGACAGCTTCATGAAGGTTTAGGGCCCACAGACAGCTTCATGGAGGTTTAGGGCCCACAGACAGCTTCATGAAGGTTTAGGGCCCACAGACAGCTTCATGAAGGTTTAGGGTCCACAGACAGCTTCATAAAGGTTTAGGGTCCACAGACAGCTTCATGGAGGTTTAGGGCCCACAGACAGCTTCATGAAGGTTTAGGGTCCACAGACAGCTTCATGGAGGTTTAGAGCCCACAGACAGCTTCATGAAGGTTTAGGGTCCACAGACAGCTTCATAAAGGTTTAGGGTCCACAGACAGCTTCATGGAGGTTTAGGGCCCACAGACAGCTTCATGAAGGTTTAGGGTCCACAGACAGCTTCATGGAGGTTTAGAGCCCACAGACAGCTTCATGAAGGTTTAGGGCCCACAGACAGCTTCATGAAGGTTTAGGGTCCACAGACAGCTTCATGGAGGTTTAGAGCCCACAGACAGCTTCATGAAGGTTTAGAGCCCACAGACAGCTTCATGGAGGTTAGAGCCCACAGACAGCTTCATGGAGGTTTAGAGCCCACAGACAGCTTCATGGAGGTTTGTCGGAGACACAACCAAGCAGAACAAACAGAAGCACTGAGATCAAGTGCTCATTTGACAAGATAAGCAGTTCAGAGTAGCTGTCCGGGCTTGAATGTATAACATTCAGGCCTGACCCTGCTCCTGGCAACAGCCCTTGCCTGTAGCTGTCGTGTGCATTACTGCTTAAAGAAAGAACAAAAATAGACCTCGGCACACACTCATGCACACCCCCTCGAAGGTTTGGCCTTTTAGCCATATCATCAAACAGCAGTTGAACTCCTCACTGCTCCTCCTTTCCTCCAATCAGCTCCATCTGGCCAACTCAGCAGTGTGTCTTCTCAGCAACTCACCAGGTGACGGAGGGCAAGAGAACCTTTCCTTTTTTCCCCTTTTCTTCTCTCCTCCTTTTCGTGGCAGGTCTCTCTATCCTCATCAAAGGAAGCCCTCCACAGCGTGCCTATCTGGCTCTACAGCAGACACCTGGCTACCCAGAATCCCCTGCTCCCCTTCTGACATCACAAGCTGCTAAAGCGGTAACAAAAATATCGTAGTCTCGGAGGAGTCACTACTCAGCATCCTGTTTCTTTTCTCCCTCCCCTCCCCTCCTCTACTCTCCTCTACTCTCCTCTCCTTTCTGACTGGTGAGGACAGACTCTCAAGGTCGGCTCGGGGCTAGTTCCAGGAGAAGGAAAATCAAACATGATTAGAGGCGATCCAGGGCCCAGCCAGGGGAGGCCTGTGTCGGACAGGCCGGTGTTCGGGAGGGGCGTGATGGAGATCAATGATGCTTCATCCGTCTCGAACGGTCGTCTGGTTGAGCAGAGCAGAGGTGGTGTTTGTTGATGGGATTAGTGCCTCAGCTCAAGGGGAGAATGATGACACGTACGGGCCAAGGAAGGACTCTCCTAGGAGGAGGAGGCCTCGCTTTGTAAACACCTGCACTCTGGCTCCTACTCTCAGACAGACTGACTCACTGGCCAGTGGTGGGGCTGGCTGGATGGCTTGCTGGTTGGATGATTGACTGCAGAGCTGACTAATCGACTGCTACTCACTGTCTGACTTTTACTTATTGAATGACTGACTGACTGACTATCTGACTGTAACTTACAGTACTGACTGACTGTTACATACTGACTGTTTCTGAATGACTGACTGATCGACTGTTACTGTCAACCTCTCCATCTTTCTGATCAGTGACTGAGTGGCTTAACAGCTGGCTGACTGACTGACAGTTGGCGACTGACTGGTTCGCTGTATTGGTTTATTCTTAACTTGCTGGTTAACTGAACGACTGTTGCTGATCCTAACAGACAGCAGGAGAGCTAATTAGCACAGCTACAGCCATAGCCATAACACAGGAATTTAGATGACTGGCAGGACAGCCAGTGAGGAGCTAAGAACATTTAGATGATTGACAGGTATGTCAGCTAATGAGGAGCCATGATACCAGAATATATTCATATATAAATAAATGCCATGCAGCCAATGACGAGTCTCAGGTCAGCTTGGAGTACAGCCTCATCACCATGGAAGCTGTGTAGTCAGGGGTCACGTTTCTCTGACCTTAAAACCCAACAGGTACTGACCACAAACTGACCCTGAATCTGACCGTGACGGTCCTGGAGGGGATGAGAGGAAGGGATGACGGGAGGGGGCTGGGAGGAGTAGGAGCTTGTGATGTCAGAAGGGGAGCAGTGAGATGATAGGAGGGGGGTGGGAGGGGATGAGAGATGTGGGATGACGGGAGGGGGCTGGGAGGAGTAGGAGCTTGTGATGTCAGAAGGGGAGCAGTGGGATGAGAGGAGGGGGGTGGGAGGGGATGAGAGATGTGGGATGAGAGGAAGAGTCTGCTGTAATCATCCATTACATAGCCCAGATAACCAGACTATTTGTTGTAGTTTTTTTATCAGAAAGTGCATTTGAAATCCTTAGATAGGATCCTTAGATCTTTTGTCATTCATCCTCAGATAAATCACAAAAAAGGTTTCTGTAAAAGGCATTATGACTGAACTGAATGAAATATGATCTAGCCCTTTTCATCTTGAAACAACTGGAGCCTTCAGACCTCTTTCAATAATACAACAAACATGCAATATGTGGAGGATAGCAACAAATAAAATAAAACCAAACGTTATTTGTGTGGCCCTTTTTATAAGCAATGTCACAAAGGGTTCAACAATCTACCTGTGCCGGCTTCAAGGGGTGTTACAGCAAAATACCATGTCCCAATTGTATTTGAACTGCATTTAACAGCACTTTGTGAGGGTAGCCGTGGTATGTACGTCCGTACGTAAGTCAAAAGCAGGTATTCGATTGGGACACAGCCCAGTGTTTTGCAGTAGAACAACAGACTCGTTCTCTGCCAGTCTCCAGATAACTCCTGTGATCACTCATGTTCCTGTCAATAGAAGATATAGACAAGCCTGAGAGAGGGAGGAGACTGGAGGTCAATAGGACAAGAGGGGAAGTGATTCAGTGTACTGCCATGACAATGATGATCCTCCTCCTCCTCCCTCCCTCCCTCCATCCTCTCCTTTCCTCTCTTCTCTTCTCCTCCTTCTCCTTCACCCTCTCTCCTCTCCTCCCAGGCCCTCCCATCCTCCTCTCTCCTCTCCTCCCAAGCCCTCCCCTCCTCCTCTCTCCTCTCCTCCCAAGCCCTCCCCTCCTCCTCTCTCCTCTCCTCCAGGTATGTCATTTGAGGTACTGTTCCTGAAAGCAGGTTATCCAACTCCACTCGACAGACTGATAGAGATGCAGATCAATACCCTCTCTGAAAATGTAACAGTAAGGATATACTCTATCCTGTCGGATAGCTGAGCTAAGCGCTAATCCCACGTCTGCCTGCCTGCCTGTCTGCCTGTTTCTCTGTCTGTGTGTCTTTGCCTGCGTGTTGGTCTGTCAGATTGTTCTGTCTCTATATGTTGCTGTGCTTTTAAATGTGCATTTTATTAACGCACAAAAGCATAAGTACAAACACACACAGACACACACTCTACCCGTGGGGACTGTTGACAGAGCTCTGGCCAACCCTAATGCTATTTGTCCTTAGGATGCTCTAGTGAAACAGCTGGAGTCAAAGGGAGAGATGGAGAGAGCACAGGGAGAAGACAGAGAGAGAGAGAGATGGAGAGAGATGGAGAGAGAGAAGAATAAGAAGATAACTTCACTTAGGTATTTTACCCAGCGTGCACTCTGTCTAATTCAAGCTATGTCCTGCACACTGCCCCAACAACCTCCCTTAGAAAGCAAACAGATGGGGCAGGAAGAAGGAGAGAGCGTGTGAGTGTGTGTGTATGTGTGTGTGTGTGCGGGCCTGTATGTGTGTATGTGTGAGAAAGAGAGGAACACACAGAATGCAGAAAAGGAGAGTGTGTGTGTGTAAGAGAGAGATAGAGAGATAGGCACACAGACAAAAAGAGAGAGAAAGTTCACAGAAAGAGCAAGAAAGAGAGGCACGTACTTTTCCCAGCATGCAATGCTCCTCAAATAAGCTTTGCCCTACTACATAGACAAACAAACACAGACACACACAGACACCCACAAAGACAATCTCTGAAAGCACAATCAGATAGACAAAGGGATGGGGAGGGGGGGGAAGGGAGGGAGGGAAAAAAAGAGTTAGATGGAACTCTAATTGGTGCGTTACATCATGGAGGAGAAAAGGTCTACTCTCTCCTCCTGTCTCCTCCTGTCTGGAGAGCAATCTCCTTTCTTTATTACCCCTGATGAGACAGTCTGATCCTGGGACCAGAGCTGGACACCTCCCCTCTTTCTTACTAGAAACGGAGGACGTTCACCTATGTCTCTCTCTCTCTCCTCTCTCAGTCCAAATCTCATCTCTTCCTTTCCTTTATCTTTCTCGGCATCTTTCATCCTCCTTACCTCCCTTCCTCTCTATCCCTCCTACTCTTTCTCTATCTCTCTGCCCCTGCCCTCTTCTCCCCCTCTCAAACTCACCTACACATTTACAGATACGCACACACACACAGAAAACAAACACGTCATTTCTAAATATATGCGTTGAGATTTGTTGGATAGAGATGGAGTCAGACAGATTTTGTTGTATGAACAAGACCTCCCTCAAGACCGCCTTCCACTACCCCTCCTCCCCTCCCTCTCCCTCTCCTTCTCCCTCTCCTCCCTCTCCCCGCCTCTTCCTCACCTGCTCTGCCTCTTTGATCACGTCCTCACCTACAAATTCCATTTCATGGCACGTGTCGAGAGGTTTACTTCAATTATCCTTCGGAGGAAATTATGCTCTTCGTATTGTGTACAGAGTCCCAGCTTTAGCGGGGGAGGGAGGGGGAGGGAGGGGAGGGAGGGAGGGGAGGGAGGGGAGGGGAGGGGAGGGAGGGGAGGGGAGGGGAGGGGAGGGGAGGGAGGGCGAGGGGAGGGGAGGGAGGGAGGGGAGGAGGGAGGGGAGGGAGGGGAGGGAGGGGAGGGAGGGAGGGGAGGGAGGGAGGGCAGGGAGGAGGGAGGGAGGGAGGGAGGGAGGGGAGGGGAGGGAGGGAGGGAGGAGGGGAGGGGAGGGGAGGGAGGGGAGGGGAGGGGAGGGAGGGGAGGGAGGGAGGAGGAGGGAGGGAGGGAGGGAGGGAGGGAGGGAGGGAGGGAGGGAGGGAGGAGGGAGGGGAGGGAGGGGAGGGAGGGGGGGGAGGGAGGGAGGGGAGGGAGGGGAGGGAGGGGAGGGAGGGAGGGGGCAGGAGAATGAAGCTGTTCTCCCTTCATACCATGAACCATCCCTGTACAGCCAGCATCACCAGAAGCCTTTATCATGGAAATCACTGCTTCAACTCTGCTTCTCACATCTCTGGGTGATGGAAGTTTTGGGCTGGTGAGTGGAGACAATGGAAGGAGGGGGGTGGGATGGGGGGTGGAGAGGCTGTCAGGAGTGGGGGTGAGGGGGGTTGGGGGGGTGACGTGGGCTGGGGGTGTGGTGTAGATGGAAGGAGCAGGGGTGAGGGGGGGGGGGGGTGTAGAGCGGGTGTAAGGAGGGGGGCTAGGGGTTGGGGTGGAGAGGGTGTCATCGGGGGGGAGGGAGGAACGGGGGGGTTTAGGGGGCTGACGGGGGGTGGAGTGAGTGGAAGGAGGGTGGGTGGTGAGGGTGGCGCGCAGGTCTGCATGTGCGTGTGGAACGGGAGGGGGGGGGGGCTGGTGGGGGCGAGGGAAGGGGCGTAGAGAGACAGAATGTCTCTGACCTCTCGTTACATAAGTCCACAGCGACAGTCCTTCAGTCTCATTCTTCAATCAATTTCTATCACCACGGCGAAGGAATTCAATTAGACCAGGGCTGCTTTCACAAAGGCGTCGCCACAGAAAGAGAACGAGAAAGCGAGAGAGAGAGAGAAGTGAGAGAAAGAGGAAGAGATGGAGAGAGAGGGCCGGGGAGAAGTGGGCGGAGGGTGTGTGTTTGTGTGTAATTGTGTGCGCGTGCGTCTGTGTGCGTGCGTGTGTGTGACCTTGAGCATGTACTGGAAGCAGCAACGGAACATGCAGTGCTGCACTTCAGACAAAAGGAAAAAGATGTAGAGATTCAGTGAGGGGGAGCGAGGGAAGAGGAGGAGAGAAAAGGGGAAGGAGAGGAAGAGAGAGAGAGAGAGCGAGAACAGCGTGATGCGGCTCCCTCTCACGCCAGGTGGTGCCAGGGATCTCAGGATATCGGAGAGAGTTGAGACGAACACCGGGGGGCCTATTTATAGACGGGGTGTGGGGATGGGGGGAGCAGGGGAGGAGCGGGGATGAGGGTTGAGAGGAGAAGGGGGAGGATTTAGGTGTGGGTGGGTGGGGAGGGAGGGAGGGATGGGCCGTGGCGAGAGGGAGGGGTGGGAGGTGGGAGATGGGGGGGGAGGCAGGAGAGAGGGTGAGAGGAGAGAGGGGAGAGGAGGGAGGGGAGGATTAGGTGTGGGTGGGGAGGGATGGGGGGTGAGAGGTGGAGGGGAAGGGGAGGAGACGGAGTGATGGGGAGGACGAGAGTGAGAAGAAGGAGGGGGAGGATTTAAGTTGTGTGTGGTGTGTGTGTTGTAGGGAGGCCTCCTGTGGAAGTCAGGGAAAGATGCTCTCTGACAAATACAGGCAAGCCAGGGAAGCCGAGCACACCACACACACACACACCACACACATTAACACCCTAAGACACACAGACACTATACCAAAACACCAATCTTGCACTCAAATTACCAATCTAGCCACATGGTTTAAAGTCTGACTTCGGCTTTATCACACAGTGAAAAAAAGACATTATCAAGAACAAATGAAGAAAAGGAGGAGAGAGAGAGAAAAAAAGATGAAAAGACATGGGCTGCTTCTCCCGCTTGCCGTCAGAGCCCATCTCCATCTCGCTCATCGTTATCTGGCGGGAGAGACTCAGAAAAGACACTGGCACCTGAAATTGAGTATCTCTCGTCGCATGAAGACACGCTGTAGCGTGATCACTAGATAAGCACAGACCAAGACCCAGCCTGCATCATTTCAAGCAGGAAGAAGAAGAAGAAGACAAACATGTTTTTCATTCTCCCTCTCAGTGGGGTCTCAGTCTGTTGCTGCGTCTCCTCTGGGGTCTGAGTGACAGAGCTCCCCGAGACAAAACGACATTGTGCTTAAAGTAGGAATAACAAAGTACTTTGATTTCTTAAAGCCGTCAGTGTGCTGCACAAAATCGGCACATTTCAGGTACACTTCCAATTGTGTAGAAAAAGATCAATATTATGAAAATGTAATAAGCGCACATTCAAACGTTTTAAACTATTCTAAGTCTTTTCCCACCTGGATGGCTGTGTGTGGAAGATACCCAGACACAGTTAGATGATCAATCTTAACTCTTCATCTGATCAAGATCTGATCAAGATGGTAATATCCATGTCAACATTTTATGGATGTATTCAGAAGTCTTCTTCTCCTCCTCTTCACATCCCCCTTTCATTGCCTTCTACCCCCCGCCAGCCCTCCTCTTCATCACATCCCTCTCTCCCTCTCTCCCTCTCTCTGTCTCTCTCTCCCTCTCTTTCTCTCTCTTTCTCTTCCTTCTCTCTTCCAGGAGCTGTTTACTCCAACTGGATCTGTACGCTTGCTCAGGAGACAAGCACTGAAGACCATGTATTTACACTGTATGCATGTGTGTTTGCCTGCCTGTTTGCCTTGCCATCTGCCTGTTTGTCTGTCTGTCTGTCTGTCTGTCTGCCTGTCGGCCTGCCTGCCTGCCTGCCTGCCTGCCTGTCGTCTGTCTGTCTGTCTGTCTGCCTGTCGGCCTGCCTGCCTGCCTGCCTGCCTGCCTGTCTATCTGCCTGTCTGTCTGCCTGCCTGTCTGTCTGTTGGCCTGCCTGTCGGCCTGACTGTCTGTGTGTGTGTGTGTGTGTGTGTGTGTATGTGTGTGTGTGTGAGCCACAGCCTCTGTAACCACATACTCCTTTGTTAAGTTGTTATCCTCCCTCCCTGCCTCTGTCACCCATCTTCTAAAGTGCACCCCTATCTAGGCAGGCCAGAGTAGTGGTTTGGATTGTAGCTTGTCCTTCCGTACCCCTGCTATCCTCCAGGCTCCATCTATTATCTGGGAGAGAAGGCTACTGTCTGGCGCCATTAACCTCTCTCTGGACAGGGATAATAGCTGGTTAAACACAATCTCCTATCCTAACAGATAGACACGTCACAGCATCAAATCATCCTGTCTGTACCCCTGTCTCTGTGCATGTTTTGCACCTGCCATCTTCTGTGTTTCTTTGCATCTGTTCAAGTGTGCCTGTGTGTGTGTGTGTGTGTGCCACTCAGCCTGTCAGTGTGTCCTAATAATCCTGCCTGCCAGTCATCAGACAGCAGTGATGCTCGCAGGCAGTCTGTCCACGTTTAAATGTCACACAGACCGTTGCGCAACACTCAATTACAAATGTAATTATGGAAAAATACACAAAGCTTACATTTCTCTTTTCGAGGATGACTCACCTGACTTCAAAGTCTAATGGAGATGTTTCACTTTCTCTGACAAATGAAGCACTAAGTAAAAACATAATTAAGAGGAGTGTTGATAGAGACAAGATGGCCGCCGCTAAACACACACTCTCTTTCAATGGGTTGTGGAATTAAAGCGTGTTGCCTGTTTCTTCACTTTCACTTTCACACACACACACGCCTTTCTCTCTTTATCAAACACACACAAACATTCAGTACACATACCCTTTGTGAAGATAATACAGAGTCTTGAGGAGAGACGTCACAGGGATGCATGATCTCCATCTCTCTCTCTCTCTCTCTCTCTCCTCTCTCTCTCTCTCTCTCTCTCCCTCTCTCTCTCTCTCTCTCTCTCTCTCTCTCTCTCTCTCCCACCCCCCCGCTCTCTCAGCCCAGGTGTCTGTATCATCAGCTTCTTAATGACTCTGGGTTTGGCTGCTATTGTTCTGAGCTTGACTGTCGCCTGCCATTCCATTAGCCGCCAAAATGAATCTCACAAAAGAATGAGCCACTCTCCTAATGAAGCCACTTAAAATGCAAACTGCACAACACCAAAGTCAGTTCTGTGAGGGAACAAGCTGAAGTACCAACAACAAAATTACAGCGAAAGAAAAGAGGTTTTAATTTACAGAGAAAATGAGGAAAACAACAGAAGAGCATCAAAACAAACAAACTGTCTGAGACGGAGAGAGATGGAGACAGTGAGGTGGAGAGAATAATAGAGACAAATGGAGAGACAAGGAGAAAGAAAGACAGAATGAGAAAGAAAGAAAGAAAGAAAAAAGAGAGAAACATAGGGAGTGAGAGCAAGAGAGAGACAGAAAGAGAGACACAGAGAAAGAGAGAATGAGAAAGACAGAATCATTGAGAGAGATAGAGTGAGGGAGAGAGTTGAGGTACTTAGAATTTCCATCCTATTGTTGTGGTGGTGATGGAATAGAACATATCCTGGTCTCCTGCACTGACACTCTGTAGGGCCGGAGATCTACTCACGTGAGAAATGATAGTGTGTGTTCGTGTGTGAGTGGACATGCGTGTGCATGTATGCTTGAGTGTTTCTGTGTGTGCATGTGTGTGCGCGTGCACATGCATGTGAGTGTATGCATATATGTGTACGTGGATGTGCGTGCTTGTGCCCGACTGTGTATGTGGGTGTGGGTGCATGCATGCGTGAGTGTCTATAGTGTGCACGTGTGGATGAGTGTATATTTGTGTGTACCTGTGTGTGTTCATGTGTTCATGGGTGTGTGTGTGTGCATGCGTCCCATCCCAACACGCCATTACACAAGCTGTCCTTTTATCCTCAAACACCCGCCGTCCCTCTCAAAAGAGGAGCTCGTATCCATCTATCCCTCCACCCCTCTAACCCTCCATCCATTCATCCATCCCTGCATCCCTGCATCCATCCCTCCATCCATCCCTCCATCCATCCATCCTTTCATCCCTCCATCCCTCCCTCCATCCATCCCTCCATCCCTCCCGCCATCCCTCCATCCATCCTTCCATCCCTCCCTCCATCCATCCCTCCATCCATCCATCCCTCCATCCATCCATCCATCCATCCGTCCATCCTTTCATCCCTCCATCCCTCCCTCCATCCCTCCCGCCATCCCTCCCTCCATCCATCCCTCCATCCCTCCCGCCATCCATCCCTCCCTCCATCCCTCCATCCTTACAGAGGGCACAATAGTCCTGATCAAATTAAGGATCCTCCATGAGCTTCTGGTCTCATCACAAAGAATGGCTTTTTCCTCCAAATTGAATTGTGAAGAGCACCACTGCAAGGCCAGTCAAGGTGAAGGTAGCTTCCTGTCAGCGACGGCGTGCTGACACAATGAGAGTCCACCACGGCGCCTGGCTTTATTAAACAAGGAAGCCCAACACGCTCCAGGGAAAGAACAGAAGATTAAACAAACGCCTCAAACGTAGTGATATATACAACATCGAAAATGGATGTGATCTACTTAAAAACGTGTGGTTTTGCAGACGCAGGTGTTCCTCATGTGGAAATGCTTTACGTTGGATGGATATAACTTGATCACAGTGCTACCAGTGTGTGTGCTGTGGCAGTTATTAACATATTCACAGTTCTCACGGTCACATATGAATGTGGAATATTAACGATCCTTTACCCTGGTAGCAATATTCTTGTTCACATTCCATAGTGTATACTTATGTACAGTAGCCTCATATTAAGTCTCCCTTGTGTGTGAGTGTGTGTATGTGTGGGTGGGTGTGCACGTGCATTTCCATGTGGTCTAGTTTTCTGGTGTGTGTGTGTAGTACCGCACGTCTACGTGTGCCAGTCTTCCGCACAAGCATGTGTGTGTGTGTGTGTGTGTGCATGTGTGTGTGTGTTCATCAGGAGTGTCTATGGGTGTCCAGAGCAGATGGACACACTCGTTCACACAGTCTCAGCCCCCTGATGGGATCACAACCTATTCTGTCTCATGGGCTGGTCCAGCATCATACCAAGCAGAACACGAGAAGAGCCTGTATGTTCTCGTGTGTGTGTGTGTGTGTAGGTGTGTGCATGTGTGTGTAGCCTACCCTATTAAATATGAACAAAGGTGAGTGACACACAGTTCTTATCAATAATTACATTCATACGCTCCCAGCCCAGTCTAGCCTCTCCTGATATTATGCCCCGTTAATTATGAATGAAATACATCATAGAGCACACACGGGCAGATGGGGGAGGGTCTGGAGGGGCAACTGGTGAGATGGTACCTCATTACACACACACACACACACACACACACACATGCATTCTGTGACGGCCGATAGAATAACCTCTGTAAACTGCACGTCACGGACTCCGCCCTGGCCGGCCTTTTCATTAATGAACCACCTGGTGCACCATGACGCTTGGATAGGGGAGAACACACACACACACAACACACACACACCACACACCACATACACACACCCCCACGCAAGCACACCAAAAGACTAGCACACACACACACACACGGGAAAAAAAGCACGCTCAGACATGCTGAAATGCGCGTCCACACACAGGCGTGCACACACACGCACACACGGTGAAATGTGCCTGGCGCTCCAACGCGTCGTGTGGCAACAGTTACATCCTCGGCCTCAAACTGGCCTGTTGTCTTGAAGGGTTCTCAAGCCCACCGGTCTTTAAAACTCAGGGGAGGATGACACTGCTGAGAGCTGCAGTCTCACTTCATTTGACGGGTAAACACCAGAGAAGATAGGAGGAGGGAGAGGAAGACGGAGAGAGAGAGGGAGGAAGGATGGGAGGGAGAGAGGGAGAGAGAGAGAGGGAGATGGAGAGAGAAAAGCTCCACTCTGGCTTGCTACTCAAAAAGCTTTAATTTCACAACTGACTGCCTAAAGGGCCCAGGCCCACACAGCTGAAAATAAATAAATAAACAAACAAACGTTAATAAAAAACTGTGAAATTAAAACAAGAAATCAAGAGGAAAAACTATTGTGCTATTTAGGACAGGAGAGGTTCCTGAGGCAGGGCTTCTGGAGAATACTGAGGAGAAAATATGTAATGTTAAAACAGAGAGAGAGAGAGAGAGAGAGAGACGCCAGTCCTTTCATGTGCTAATCTAATTCCTGACAGACAGGGACTCCCAGTTTGTAAGACACCGTAATACAAACACACTGAAAGCAGAAGCATTGTGACTGAAGAGTGTGGACCTGTGGGAAGTACCACCTGCCTCCTCCTCCTTTTCTTCATCCTCCTCTTTCTCCTCCTGTCTACCTGCCTACCTGCCTACCTCCCCAGCAGTTAGTCAGGCAGCACATTCATGAGTTTGCTTTGTAACTTTACGAGCTGCAAGCCTGAACCCCCCCCCCCCCCAACACACACACACACACACACACTGTGTTTCATTAGGGGCTCATGGCCCTGTCTGTGATGTCATTTGCAGACTTCAGTGCAATTAGCAGCTGATTGGTTACTGTTCTGTATCAATTATTCTATGTGATTGGCTGTTGGCATGCAGAGCGAAGATCAGAACAGTGAAGAGTAAAGGTCACTACCTCTGGGATGAAGAATGCTATCACTAATAGATTACACGCACACACACAGTGTCAAGCAAATACACACACACCATACTAACCACACATGCACACACACGCAGTACTTACCTCACACAAACACACTGACACACACAGTAACAAGCCAGACACTCTCTCTTTCCCTCTCTCTCTCCTCTCAGCTTTAATGAGTTAAATTGAGACATTGTAGCCTCTTCAACCCTACACTTCCCCCTTGTGTGTCCCCAGTGACCTGACACCAACTCAGTATTCCCCGCACACACACACTCACACACTCACACACACGTTCCACCGAGGCTGGCTGGTCCGTCAGACAGACCACCCTATCACAGCCCCACACAGCCAGGCACATCTCCTCCTCCTCCTCCTCCTCACTAAACCTTGTCATCTTGGCTGGACAATCGTCCTTCCCTATGTATGTGTGTGTGTGTGTGTGTGCCTCTTTAAGGCCTACACCAGGATTTTAACTGCCATTTTATGGGTTTTATCTTTGTAATAGAGCACAATACATTAACTGCAACATAGAAGGTCCTTAAAAAAGCACCAGTTTTACACATAACTGGCGTTGCTACGTTGTGACTTGTGCTGTCACACTGTCCCTGTGTGTCTACAAGCAGAGCAGTGTTTCATCAACCTTCTCACCCTACTAAACTAAATTGTTTGTTCATTGAGCTGTCATCCAAACGAATATATACAGGGGGTATTTGCACCTGCAACCTCTAGATCTGTAGTCAAATGCTCTATAACTGAGCTGAGAAGTGGCTACTTGGCACTGTAGCTAGTAAATACAGGCCGTTCTTTGACATTGACCACCAAAATTAGAATAGAAATATGCACTTCTGATACTTGATCTTCTGCAGTACTTTCTACATGCACTACTTGTCTGTTGATTTGGACAAACACTTTCAAGTTTGTTTATTTATTTTGATCAAATGTAAATACTACACTAACTCCACTACACACAACACTGTACACTCCTGTTACCTTAGCCTGATTCATTAATCCTACAGCCCCACTTCGATGCTTGGAATCCAAGCTAGCCTTGCAAACCAACATTAGGATCAAAGACGTTTCTAGAAGATGTAAATGTGTGAAGTGGAAACTGTGTGAGCGGCTGAACCTGGATGTGGTGAAGGTGGGAAAACATATTTCTCTTCCCGCTGCCTAATTAAGTAAAGATGGTTAGCATCGAGGGACGGACTGAACAGCTGCTAGCTCGTCCAGGTGTGTGTGTGTCTGCGTGAGTGTGTACAGTGTGTGTGTGTGTGTCCCAGTAATGAATAACCACCAACAGAACTTTGAACTGCAATGATGAGCTTACACAACATGTTAGAAAACAACGATGAGGACCAGGTAATTAGAGAGTGAGGACGTAGTCTCCAAGTCACTACGAGAGCAGCTTTTTCTGGATGCTGTCTGCATGACGACAAGCTGACGCTCACGAGGGGAAGCCTTAGAACTCAAATCAGCATTAAGGGTACAACAATGATAGTAGTAGTAAACGCAGCTGCTGAATGAAGGACACAAGACTGAAGGGGCGACCACACTGTCTCCACAGTGCTGTGTTAAACCTCCAGCTCCTATCCACAGCCTATATGAAGGGGAGTGTTGTATTGAGTTCAGTTTAGCAGGCTGAATAATTCAAGCCTGCCTGTTTCATTGCTTACATAATGAAGTCGCCTAATTTGTCTCCTGTAGTAAAGATGCAGAGGTAGGGCTATCCTCATCGCACAGACACACACATCAGCATACATGGACAAGCACACACACTCACAAAGCAGCAATCAAGCACACACCAGCACACATGTACAAGAACACACCGACACTATTTCCATCATGCACACACACACACACACACACATGCATGCATATACACACCAGCCCCAGGCTCAGACATCTGTCTGGCTAACAGTGTAAAATATTTCACAATATTTCATTGTGTTTGTATGTCACTCTCTATAGTGTGGATAGCTCTTGAGGAATACAGAGTTCTCATGAACTAGGCCTCAGTACTCAGGTATCTTATTGTATGCTTTCTTTACTGTGTAGCCTGTACAGTATACAGGGAGTCTCAACGGACTCCAGTTAGACTGGGTGGTTCTGGATTTACAGTCGAATTTTGATTATTCCTGGACATTCAGTTATATGTTGATTATTTCTGAAAGTACTGTATAGTCCAAAATTGATTATTTCTGGGTTTTCAGTCCAATGTTGACCATTCCTGAATGCACAGTCCGTCGGCTCCTCCAATTGGCATAGAGATAATCCACAACAATATCTGCGGCATGTTGCCGAGCCGACCAGATTACAAATGGAGGGGGGAGGGGGGAACAAAAGCTGAGGAAGGGATGAGAGAGAGAAACGCTGCACGGTTTCTGCTAGCACAGTCTGAATATGTCGATCCCAAAAAGCTGGGATCGATAGTTTTTCCTGGCAGCGAGCTCCACAGCACAGCATGAAGGGGTGGGGAGTGGGAGAATGCCAGTCCCTATGACCTATTTAATCTGTCTAAATATACTGTTGAGTAGAAACCTTCTCCTCTCCGCGCTGGCTAATCACTGCAAGCCTCTCTGATGGAGCTGAGAGTCAGGAAGTCGTCCACTCTGAGGAACAGAAAGGCTCATGTTTCATTCCTTTGTTCTGTCACAATAAAAGCATTTCAACATGGAGAGACACCTCTCAAATGTCCACCGACGCCCGTCACACTCCTTCACTCCCGCCCATTCTCCTTCCCTCCTTCTTTCCTTATTTACTACATTCCTTCCTTCCTTCCCTCCCTCTCCTCTATGCCTCTAGTCTTCACCTAAGAGTTTACACACACAAATACAGCACTCACATGCTGGAGCAGACAGCAGAGGAGCAGGATGGACAAGAAAATGTGTGTGTGCGTGTGTGTGCCTGTGTGTGTGCTTGTATTGTCGGTCTATATATGTGTGTGTGCTGGTGTGTGTTGTGGTCTCACACCCTCGTGTGTCATAGACACAGTCTAATTAGGGCTGTTTCCAGGAAACTTCCTCCCCAGGACTGTCAGACAGGAGTGGTTCTAAGGGGGAACCTAGAGTGGTTTTAGAGGGGAACCCAGCTCTGCTGACCCCCCCCCCCCCCCCAGGACTTTCAGAGACAACTGTAGATGAAGGGGGGGGGGGGGGGACATAGTTTGTCTTATCTCCCAGAGACCCGCCAGCCACACAGACAGGCTTCAAAGGTTACACTACATCTTGACAATCACTATCGGATGTCACAGTGGCCAGGGGCACTGCTTCAACAGCCAGAGATAATGACATTATCTCAGATCAGAGCCATGCCACCGGAAGCTTCCAGATTCCACACACTCATTCCTGCTCCAGGAGAACTTTTGACAGCGTTCGTGTCCTTCTTTCTTCGCTCCTTCTCCTCCTCTCGCCCTCCACTGGAACACACTAATGAGAGGACCTGACTGCCAGAAGACTGTTGTGCATCTGTGCTTGTGTGAAGCTGTTAAACCCATTTGTGCTGTTTGCCTTGAGGCCTGATGCAGAGTTTAGACGTTGGAGCTGTTAGCTGGAGAAAGGGCTGACAGCTTGTTGTGGGGTATGGTGCATGGACAAACACGCTAGCTTACTCTTCACCAAATGAATGGAGAGCAGAAATAAGATGCCTTCGTTTCTGGAGAAGACAGCGTCAGCGTTGCAGATGTGTTCTCTAGGCTGCAACTATTTTGGCTTGTGCTTTTGTAAGATACGTCTTTTTTATTTTTCATTATTGATTTGACATTGTGTCAAAGTGAAATGTGACAGGAAAGACAGAGAGAGAGAGTGAGTGAGAGAGCGAGAAGAAGATATGCAGCAAAGGGCCAAGGCTGGATTCAAACCCATGCCACTGCCGTAAGGCCTCAGCCTACATGGTACGCATGCTTATCTGGTGAACTACCGGATCACCCCGCCTTGGGTTTTCTGACAGTAAATAAATAAAAAGTGTGACTGTAACAGACTCTGGGCTCCAGATGGGTGAATGTATGTCGAAGAGAGAGTCCTTTTCCCTACGCTCACAGGTTATTTGGGGGTATACAAAAATAACAAAAAAGAATCCGACCATCCCAGATAAACTTCGGATAGAAGAATGATCTGTTCCCAAGGCATTATCTGTATCCAAATAACGTAGGCCTGTTCTTCTTCGCGTGCATCCCTAACAGATGTGCAGACTGTAACTGGATTGTTGCTGTATATTGTGTTCCTGTTTGACAAGCCTCAGTTACATCATGATGCAAAATGTTTTTTTTCAACCCTTCAACGACTGAAAAAAACAACTGTCCTCCATTTTACCTCCCGAAGACGAACATTTTCTATTTGTCTCCCATCTTCATTCCATCCATCCTCTTACTCTAACAAAGCGCAAACAATGACTCATTCCTTAACAGAGACAAATTTGCTGGAAACAATCACGCTGATGGCTCCTTTTTCTTTTTTGTTGGCGGTTGACATATCGTCGAGAAAAAAAGAAAAAATAGAGTATTGCACTCAAGACGGAAAAAAAACGATTTCTGGGGAGCGTCAATCAGTGTTGCTTTGCAGTGTTACTCATGTGTCTGTCATGGGGTATGACTGTAAGTCAGATGATGAGGGGGAAAACAGCCAGAGGGAAGAACTTCAACTGTCCCAGAAGCTTCCATCAAATCCAGTGTTACCGGGCAGAAAAAAACACTGTGCTGTTTAGATTATTTTAGCGTCATGTTAACGCTGTTGTTTTCCCCCTGTTGTTTCAGGATGAGCCTCTTTGTGGGGTTTGACCCAGAGATGGGAAACGTGCTTTGAAACCAGCTGGTGAGAGGGACATCAGGGAGAGGAATGACAAATCACAAGTCTTCTGTGGAGGACCTGAGGGGGAGGGGTGGGGAGGGGAGGGGAGGGGAGGGGAGGGGAGGGGAGGGGTGGGGAGGGGAGGGGTGGGGAGGGGAGGGGAGGATGCAACGGCATGTCTGGGCTTTGATATGATGAACAATATCTCTTCCATCATCGAACTCCAGCTCTGCAAAATCCCCATTCAAGTAATTGTTTCATTAGTATTCATATAAGCTCTTTGATCAAGGACCGAGCCCTCTTCAGGTCTTCCTGTAGAGTTATGAGCCAAATGTTCCCTGTGCTATCGTGTGAGAAGCCCTTTTAGCCTGCACACACACCAGGGAGAGTGGGACCGGAGTGATGAGGGGATGACGAGCTGAACGAGGGAAGAGGACAAAAGGAGGAGGGATGGATGAGAGAAGGAAGGAGGGATAGGGAAGGAGGAGGGTCAGGATGGCGTTTAGGAAGGGTGGTAAGCTGTCAAAGGAGACACTTAATCAGTGTAAGTTCTCTACCTGGAGAACTGTAGGCTTCTCATGGCACCTGCTAGCCAAATGAGAGAGTTTGTCTTCAGTCCTCAGGGACCTATCTTGTTGCAGGGTTTTCCCTTAACACGACCAATCCTGTCACTGATGCACCTGAGAGCACACAGGAGCACCAGTGAGGACCGTGAAGACACCGGGGAGAGAGGACAGAGGAGGAGGAGGAGAAGTAGAGAGGAGGAGGAGGAAGAGGAGGACAGCCACCACACACTTCAAGACCTCAAGGTCACAAGATTTCAATCTGATGTAGATTGGAGAGAAGGAGGGTTCCTTTTCATGGTCGTCCCCAGAGCACTCTAGCTGGGTTCATCTATGAACCGACCCCCAACCCCCTTGCTCAATAACCCCTAACGCTCAATCGTCTCTCACCTCCCCCACCCTCCTACCATGCCATCGCTCTCCTCACGCCCCCAACTGTTGTTCAGGTGCGACAAAATCATCGCTCTCCCAATTCTCCCTGGGCCCCTGCCCCTCCACTTCCACCCACCCCTGACGCCCCCCCCACCCCCATCCCATCCCCGGGTGCCGCCCTCAGAGACGCCAGGGGGAGAGAGGGAGAGACAAGGAGGGAGCGAGAGGGAGAGAGGAGAAACAAGGAGAGAGGGAGGGAGAGAGATAGAGAGAGAGAGAGAGAGAGAGAGAGAGAGAGAGGGAGAGAGAGAGAGAGAGAGAGAGAGGGAGAGAGAGAGAGAGAGGGAGAGAGAGAGGGAGAGAGAGAGAGAGAGAGGGAGAGAGAGGAGAGAGAGAGAGAGAGAGAGAGAGGAGAGAGAGGGAGAGAGAGAGAGGGAGAGAGAGGAGAGAGAGAGGGAGAGAGAGAGAGAGGAGAGAGAGAGAGAGAGAGAGAGAGAGAGAGAGAGAGGAGAGAGAGAGAGAGAGAGAGAGAGATGGAGAGAGAGGGTGGGCTCTGGAGACCCCGGATCTGAGACACGCCTGGGTGTACAGCTTTACAATCTCCATCCATCTTCCTGCTTTAGAGGAGGGCAGGATGGCTCTCCTCCCCTGATGCGGACTCTTACCCCGCACAGCCTGATGGGAAACGCTTCATTACAGAGACGGAGAGGAGGAGAGATGGGATTGGCCGGGCCGAGAGCAGAGTCAACGGCTCATTTGCATTTGGCTTTTCCGTTTTTTCAGTGGTTTCTTCTTTTTCTCTCTGACCTCTGAAAATGGCATGAGTCCCCCAGGAGATAAAGTGGATGCAGAAAGAGTGCGGTGTGTGTGTGTCAGAGAGAGAGAGAGAGAGAGAGAGAGAGAGAGAGAGAGAGAGAGAGAGAGAGAGAGAGAGAGGCAGGAGAGATGCTGGCTGGTTTATAGCAGTCTCTGGATAAGTAATTTCAGAGCAGCACTAAGTGTGCTTTGCTACTGCAAATCCTCTGCAGGCTAGAGCACACCAGGACAGGCAAGGACAGAGCAGGACAACACATCCTTCTGTTGCACAGCACTGAACCCCCTCTCCCGTCTCTGTTCCTCTCCATTCCCTCCTCTCCTCTTTCCCTTCTTTTCCGGCTCTGTAGAGAAAAAATGCTGGACGCACATATACTTTTCATACGATCAAACCCTCAACTGACTCCCTGGCTTGGCTATGACATCACTGGCTGAGGAACAGGAATAGCCTGAGTTCAAGCACAAAGAGTTTCAAAGGCACATACCTCCCAGGCAAAGTGGGGTCATGGCCAGTGTAACAGAGGTGGTTTGAGGATGCCGGTTTGCATACCAGGCGACAGAACACGCAGACCTAGCGACAGCATAGCAATATCACATGGAAACGCGTATAGGTGCTATTCTGGGCTAAGATCGAGGGAGAACATTGATGTGTCCGTGATAGGGGAAGTATTGCTCCTATCCCTTGGCGAAACTAGAGAGTGTTCTGAAGGACAAGCGGTCCTAACAGACTGGAGCAGGAATGAAAATGTCAACAGGTTGCATCATCATATTCCTGACATTCAAAGAGGTTATTTCCTTTTTTCTCCTGCAACACTCCCCCCTTCCCTGCCTTTCCTCACTGCCCTCTGTCAATTTCCTTTATTTCCTCTTCTCCTTCGTTCTCTGTTTCTCTCTCATCCTCCATCTCACTCTCTCTTTCCATCTCTCTCTTCTGCAATAACTGAAACAAGATGGCAGATGCACAGACGTTAAAAGCATGTCCTAAGTGATGAAACAATATTCACTTTCCCCCGAGATTGCAGTCCGGGAACGTCCTCCTTTCTTCATGGCTGCATAACTAAGCCATGTGAATGTATTCAATTAAAATGTCTATTTCATCTCATGTCCTGACTTGGCCTGCACTGCCTTCCGGCTCCATAATCAAACCAGTAGTTAATGCTTATCCCATTCAGTTTTAATATCTGGACAGTAGTTATGCTTATCATATTCAGTCCTAATATCCAGGCAGTGGTTATGCCATCAGTTCTAAGTCATTACGTCTGACCTGGTCTCATTCACTCAATTAGAGGCTCATTAGATTTCATTACCCATCTACAGTGGGCCTGACAACAGGCTGCTGCAGGCTTTACACTCACACACAATAACAGCCTTGGATCCCTCAGCAGGGAAGCAGACAGCGTACACACAGACCTCTGTTGGTAAAGAATTGGGAAAGAGGAAACATAAATGGTTTCTTTTTATGGTGTTTTTAAGAAGTAAAACAAAATGGAGCTGCTGGTAGGTTAAAAGGAATTTCAAGCTTCAAACCACAACCCCAGCCTCAACCCCAGCCTCAACCCCAGCCTCAACCCCAGCCACAACCCCAGCCTCAACCCCAGCCTCAACCCTAGCCTCAACCCTAGTCACCACAAACATGACAGGTTGATGGGGTTTAAACATCCCTGTTAAGTGGCAGGGCTGGGTCCAGATGCGTGGAGCTGTGGTTTAGCGAGATCCTGAGCATACTGTCAACGCAACAGGGATGAACCCAGACTAGCTGCCAGACCAGCAGTGTAATCTACAGGATTACACTGACTACACGCTGGATTTAGGAGAGAGTTACCAGCGCGCTGCTGAACAAGATGAGACAGGAAGTGACAGCTACTGTTTGAAGGTGAGACAAAGTAGAAAAAAAGAAACAGTTTTCCAATGATAGAATTGACTGAGTAATGACCAAAATAGATTTTTTTTCTCTCTCTCTTTCTCTCTCTCAAACAGACACCCACCCACACACACACACAACACACACACACACACACATGCAACACAGACTATTTAGTGGGATTATAATAACATAAAGATATAGCCGTCTTGTGTATTCTGCATAATTTCATACGGTGGTATTACCACAGAGTGTACAAACGTCGCTCCCTGCGGCTCTAAGTATCTTAGAATGCAAATGAACCGTTCCCTCCACTAATGGCTGCATTCAGAGAATATCAATTACAATTCCACTGTTTGCTAGCTAAACCTTATTGCTTTCCCAGTGTAAACTCCATGCTTGGTGGCTAAGAATGGCATAAGGCTACTGTTAACAAGGTTTCTGCCTGTCTCAAACACATCTGGCGGCAACTTAAATCATAATGGAGCTCTTGATTTCAATTACCTGTATAATTGTTTGGATTTGAAAAAAAAAAAGAAAAAACGTTGAAACGAATAGATGGGAGATTGCATGCTGTGAGAGGTAAAGTATGATTTTCCTCATATTAATTTCATGCTGTGTGGTATCGCTGAGCTGAACGGATCAGTTTGGATTCACAGTCGGACGTCTGAAGCACAACGTGTTGGTCATCAAAATTCATGTCAGGTCAAACCAGCTCTGATGCTTCTGATAGGATACTGGTCCCCATCTTCTTGGGTCTTGTCCATCCAGGGTATTGGCATGTAGTCAGAACAACACATGCCACACACAAACACACACACATTTATACATACGCACACACACACACTTACTACAAGGTATACACACATCCTTTCAAAGACATAAACACACCCATAAATCATGCAAACAATATGTGCACTTGTCTGACAGTAATAACACATTCCCAGTGTGAACACATCTCCACACACCCGTCACCTGGCTCCCGTCACCTAGCAGCCATCACCTGGCGCCCATTTCCTAGCGCCAGTCCTTCGGCTGGTAGGTGTGATGGATGACCCTGAGTTTGATGCTGTCAGCTCGTGATTGGTGGAGCCCTGTCACCTGTCACCCACGCCTGAGAAGTTCCATCCACATGTTTTCCCTCCCACTAAAGCAGGTCTTCCCCGGCAACGCCTTAAGAAAACGCAGAGGTTGTCGTAGCGGTAAATCTGATTGGAAGCCATCAGTCAGTGTCTGAAGCAGAAGTACTGGCCAACAGGAGGCCTCCATCACACAGGTCACGCCCACTCAAGAGCGGCCACATGACATGTGTCGTGATAACAACACTATATCCAAAGAAGTAGACCAGAGGGATTTGAACCTGCAGCCTTCTCTACCGCATAGCTGTAACCAGCTCCCTGATATACTGCTTGGGTCTTGTCTGTCATGAATTATTTAACCACAGAGACTACTGCTGTTGTATTTGCCTTCTGTGGTTAAATAAATGAGAAAAAGGACTCAGTAAAGTAGTCACCCATCCATCATGGCTGGTCCTGTCCCTGTTAGACCCAGTTCCCTGTGAAGTTGCTTTCCTCAGCATGAGGTTTAGATAGTATTATACACAGGTTCAGACAGTATTGTGGTTGGATAGCGGACACACATAAGCACACACACACTCACATGCAGACACACACGCATATACACACGTGCCAGCACACACACACGCACACACACACACAGACATAGACACAGGCATACACACACGTCAAATATATGTAGCCGAGCCATGTATTGGTGTTAGATCTGGATGGAATTTACATAAACAGCTCCTTCTGTCTCTGGTGGGAACACAGGTAAGATGACAGGGAGGGGGAAAGCTGTTAGAAGAGAAAGTGATAGTGAAGGAGAGAGAGACAGAGAGGGGGGTGAGGAAGAAAGAGAGAGCAAAGGTGAGCAAGAGAGAGAGACAGAGAGGGGGCTGAGGAGAAGAGAGAGCGAGGGTGATGAAGAGAGAGAGCGAGGGTGAGGAAGAGAGGTAGAGAAAAGAGAGTGATACAATAAGATATAGCTTAGAGAAGATAGAAAATAGAGAGACATTGGGTGACAATTGGGCAACAGAGAGAGAGAGCGCTAAGTCACTGGGGGAAGAGGAGGATGTGAATACTGAGCAGCAGAGAGTCTTCTCCCTCAGGTCTCCAGGCCGGTGATGCTGGCGTGCTGTTCCAGGGTTAGCATCGCTAGCCTCCTCCCCAGCGGAACAGCATGATACGGCACCCTGCTATCTTAAGCCTCCTGCGAGCTCCCTGCCTGGAAAGCAATTTGGCTGGGGGTCGTTAAGTCATGCCAAACTGTCAGATGTGAGAGTCCATCTATCTCCCCTCCCTCTAGTCCCTCCCTCTCTCAGGGTCTCTCTGCCACTTTGTCTCTCTCCCTGTCTCTCTCTCTATTTTTCTCTGTATCTCTCTTCCTTCTTATCATCTTCTATCATCTCGCTCTTTATAAAGTAGCAGGCATGTGACTGGAGGTGTTACAGGAAGATGGAGCCAGTTATGTGTTTTCTAATTGGATCCATGTTGTGGTGGCCATCTTCCTAGCAAGAGCAGAGACCCCGGCCAGGCTAGTAGTACATTAAGTATATCAGAGCATCTTCTGGAAAGCATGGTTTCAGACGGTTGAACCTTGTAGCTGAGATGGGGTTACTTTTGCGTTGTGCCTGGTAAAAACAGAGCGCTTTTTGACCGTAACTGAAAAGTAACCCAAATACAAAAAGAACAGTGCACTTCTGATCCTTGATTGTCCACTGTACTTACACACACTATTTGCCCATTGTCGCTTGGGAGATAAGTGTCTGTTAAAGAAACAAAATGTAAACTTTAATAAACTAAAAAGTTTATTTATTTATTTTTATTGTCGGGACTATGTCAAAAAAACCTTGTAGAAGGCGATGGTCCTTAATAAACAACAACGGTACAGGAAGAGGGGAAGACTAGAGGAAGCTACAGGAAAGACTACAGGAAGAAGGAACATGAAGCTAATGGAAAGCCTACAGGAAGTAGGAAAGCTAGGCAGGACATTGGGGTTGCACAGCTTAAAGGGTGATGAAGAGTTCGAACAGCGCTCCCTCTAGTAAAAACTTGGTACTGAGGCAGTCTGGAGTGAGGCAGTCTATGGGAGACTGTCTTCCTCAGACCGTCCAGAAGTGGACAGAGGTTATCTGAGGAGACAAGCTCAAGGGGGCGGGTATTTGGGTCAGGGTGGGCCCAGAGGAGAAGAGGCGTGTTTGGATTGTCCCGTCCTTTCAGTTGTGGTCTGGGCTTGGGGGAGGAGGAAGGGAGCGGTCCAGCTGGACCGGGCTGCTGGGCCAGAGATGACAGAACCACACACAGAGAGAGAGCAGACAGACGTTGCCTCATCTCTGGGAACTGTCAAGCAGCGTGTGTGAAGAGGGTCCAGGCTCTCCAGCTGAAAGGCGTCCTCAAAGACAGAGCCAGGGGAGCAGGACGAGCCGGCTCAGACGGGTTTGTGCTGGCATCTTTGTAGCGTTTTGAGGAGGCGCTGCTGCCTCTGCGATGGGTCTCCTTTTCCTTCTACAAACTAGTCTGTCTCTTTCTCTTGCTTCTCCTTCTATCTCTCTCTCTCAGTTCAATTCAATTCAATTGGCTTTATTAGCATTAAGAAACAAATGTTCATATTGCCAAAGCAAATGGTGGAGCCACAGAAACAGTATTCATACCATTACTATGGACATCGGTATACTATTACAGTAATGTTACCAAATAATCCGATAACAACCAAACATGGCAAATTCAGTTGAAAGATTAAAGCAGGAGAACTTTAACATAACCTTAAGATTGATTACGTAATATATATATACATATATATATATATATATATATATATACACATACACATGTCAGTCACACACACGGTATATGTTGTGTGTGTGCTTTGTTTGTGTGCCTTGTGTGTCTAGGTCACTCACTGTCTCTCAGGTTGTGGCATACTGATACATACTGGGCAGCAAGGTATGCCCTGTCTCCTTCTCCTAGGAGTATTTTTACCTTTGAGAGGTCACTAAGACCTTTGAAATCTGAGATTACAGAGTGGAGTTTGTTCCAGTAATCATTTCTTATATCACTGAATGTTTCACATTGTAGGAGGAAGTGCATCTCTGTCTCAACCTCACCTGTCGACACAGTGACCACATATTCTGGTTTCTTTTGGTTGCCATGATTTTTTGTGTTGTCCTGTTTCAATTGCCAATTGGTGGTCACTGAGCCTGCACTTGGTTAGGATCTGTCTCTGCTGTCTATCTCTGACAGTAGAGAGATAGTCTGCCAGTTTATAATATCTTTCTAAGGCTAGATAACATTCTAATTGACTTTGGCTTTTAGTTCCTTCTTTCTCTCTCTCTCTCTCTCTCTCTCTCTCCCTCTCTCTTTCCCTCCCTCCCTCCCTCCCTCCCGTCATTTTATTGAGTGTTGTGTACAAGAAGCAAATTAACTGAACGATCGTTAGTGGACATGCAGCAGTGGAATTGACTGGATGTTTTCCAGACACACACACACACACACACAGAGGGAGAGAGCATCTTATTAGACAACACCTTGAGAAAGTGTAAAGATATTTTAATTTTCACCTTGAACATCTCTGAATAGGTCATGCCAGGCACACCTGCTCCACAGCAAATGTTTTTACCTCAGAAGGCTGTCTGGTGCTCTGAATAACTTTCTCCAGATTATTTTACCACAGAACGCCATAGCAAACCCCCCATACCTCACAGGCATATCTCCAAATGTGGAATGTTCCGGGCACTCTACACAAGCTGCATTTCAACTCGGTGATAGAGGTAGCATTCTGACACGAGCATCACCAATCACATCTCTCTTGGCAGATCACTGGCCCGGGGCTACAGTTAAACGCAAATGTTCTAGAACGTTTTCATCATTCCGCTGAGGGCGTTGTCCCCCCGTGGAGCGGCCTATCAGAACAAATCACGTCCCCTAGGTAACCATGTTCCAAAATACATCCCGTTCGTTCAGGTCTCCATCAAACAGCCAATGAGATGTCCTCATCGGCCCAGACACATTCTATGTACATCATGCTGAGGCTGGTTGTGATGCACGGTGTGCGTCCTCATGGATATGCAGTGCTTTGGCGGGAAACGCGGGTTCGGTGGGAGGTCCAGTACAACATGACTTGGAGCAGAAACTGGGAGGGCGGGGGGGGGGGCCTACGGTGGCTTGCAGGGGGCTTCTGTTGAGGGTCTTATGGAGGATTAAGGGGGAGATGATCACTCAAACAGCGTAACACCTCCTGGGTGGCCTGCCTTCAGACTGCTCCATCCACAAACACACATCCTGCCTGGGTGCACTGGCTGCGGCTGGCTGAAAACACACTGCTGAGATGGTGGAACATGACTACTTCCCATGGCAACCAAAACAAAGAGACAGGACAGAAAGAAGAGAGAGAGAAGGAGGGAGAGAGAGAACGAGAGAAAAAGTGAGGGAGAGAGAGAGAGAGAGAGAGAGAGAGAGAGAGAGAGAGAGAGAGAGAGAGACTTTAATACGTGAAAACCTGTTGTCTATCTGTGTGTGCGAAGCCATTTTAATAGAATACCCTGAGGAGACATGACAAACACAGTGCATGATGCACACACGTGTGTGTTCATGTACATGCATGAACACACACATACCTTGCATCCGCTCACAGACTCATCAAAGAACCATCCTTACATCCTATACTCATCCATCCCTGCATCCTTACATCCATCCATTCCAGAGACAATCCCATATGCTTATAAATAAGGTGAACATCACTGAAAGCCTGTAGCCCACCAATACACCCCTCATACACCTATGCTTTATCCTCTGAGGAGCAGGTTTTTCAGTTTGACCATCTCAATGTTGATATGCAAAATAACCAACGGGAACAACTGTCCCCAACCATCAACTCACACACACACACACAAACACACTCACACACATAAACGTAAAACCATGTGCATACACACACACACACACACGCTCATACCTAAAAAACGAAAACACACACACCATGCTGTCTTCCCTCCCTCTATATTTATGGTGGACAATTTCAGGAGGTTATTAAAATGAAGAGCCTGTGCTGAATGGAAGTCAATCTTGATATTAAGGCAATTCATCACACTATTGATGTTCCACCCTAGCAGGTTCTGCATGCATATTGTGTGTATATGTGTGTGTGTGTGTGCATCAGTGACTGTGCAGCCAAGCACATCTTTGGATAATACCACAGAACGCACACGTTCTCTTGATATGCAGCATTATGCTCCCAACCGGGCCGCCCATCTCATTTGAGCGTTGATAATGCCAACAAATCGCTCATCGGTAGATCTTATTGCGCAGTCAGTCAACCAATCAATGGCATGCACAAAGCACTCACCTCCTCCCTCATAGACAGGATGTGTGCATTGATCTGAGTCACGCCTGGACAAAGGAGACTGCTGTCATCGCTGGCCCCCTCTCTGCACGGAGCAGGAGAGCTCCCTTTTGGACTCTTAAACTGTTTGTTTTGTTGTGCCTGGCGTCCGCGAGAGCTATTAAAGTTGCATGGAACTTTGAAGCCTCGTTGTTCTCTTTCTGTAGCTGTGCTCTTCCCGGAGACAAAAGGTTTATTTTTAGATGAGAGCTGGAATGGAGGGACGGGCAGGGCCGGGAGGGGAGGGGGGATGGATGGAGGGATGGACAGAGGGATGGAGGGGTGCAGGTGGATGGGGGAAGGTCTGGGGAGGTGGAGCGATGGGAGGATGGAGGGGCGCAGGTGAATGGAGAGCTGTGGGGATGGAGGGATGGGGGGATGGAGAGATGGGGGGATGGGGTGGAGGGGTGGAGGAGAGGCAGGAGGTTGAGGGTCCTGAATCATTTAGGGACAGTGCGAAGGTATGTTGTTCATCCTCTTCCTCTTTGCCCTTTACTGGGGCAGGGCTGCAAGGCTGGGAACTGAACAAACCTTTGTGCTCAGTGATGCAGGTGGCACGCACACACACACACACATTACACAGACACACACACGCACACTGGATTGTAGGTGTAATGCAGTCAGGCGGCAGGCAGGCTACACTGAGTGTGTGTGTGTGGGGGGGGAGTCTCTGTGTGCTAGAACAAAATAATATAAATATATTACAGCAGCAACACTGTATAACACTGTAAAGAAAGCATGTTCAACTCAGTTCTGCTTCATGTAAGATGTTGTTTTGGACTGGGGGAGGATCATTGGATCATAGGTTCTTTGTAACAAATGTAAGATAATGCCAAGTGCTGCATAAAGACAAAGTAGAGGTTGTCAAGTCATTTTCATGTAAGTCGATATTTGTGGGTGTGTGTCTGTGTGTATGTGTGTGTGTGCATGTGTCAGTGCAAAATAGTCAACAATAGGAGGAGGCCTGCAGTCATGTGAGTCATGACAGACAGTAAAAGAAAGAGATATATCTCTCTCTCTCAAGAGAGAGAGAGAGAGAGAGAGAGAGAGAGAGAGAGAGAGAGAGAGAGAGAGAGAGGAAGGAGGGAGGGAGAAAGAGAGAGGGAAAGATAGAGATAGAGAGGAAGGTGGACAGAACTGGATCCAAATATACTTCCAGCCCACATACAGCAATTGCATATCGTAGCACAATAATGTATAATTTATAATGTCGTTTAGCACTGGCTTAATAGGTCTTTGAAACCCACAGTCTATAGTAGGCTGTCAACAGTCTCTAGATTATAGTATAGTATAGCATAGTATAGTATGGTATAGTATAGTATACAGTGTTGGGAAGAATACTTTCAAAACGTATTCCATTACAGAATATAGAATACATGCACAACAATTTAATTTCTAACGTATTCTGTTACATTACTTAATCTGAGTAACATATTCTGAATACTTGAATTACTAGGATTACTTCCACGTTGAATTGCATTTTATGATATATATAATATATTATAACATATCATGTTATCACATCATGGCCTACATATTTCATACACAGGAGGAATTGGCATGTAAGGAAACATAAGACAGTAGCCGAACTGAAGGCTAAATGTAAGTATCTGCACATTGAACTGCATACTACAAAAATCTAACCGCAGTCTAAGCTACCACAAACTAATTTGAGCTAACATTAGCTAGCATGTCAAACAGGGCTAATGGCTCTGGGGCTAGTAAATCAGCACAAAGCAGAATGCAAAGTCACACTTCAACTAAGCAGGTAGCTACCTGATACAACTATAAAATAGCAAGGTGCCCAGTAAAACTACGACACTCGCTCCATCTCTACCTCCAGCTCCTGCTGCTCCTCTTCTGACTCCATTGTGACTGATCACGCAAATAGCTCATTTTTTAGTTTTCATATTGGGGCTTCTGGGAAATGCATGGAGTTGCCTTCATTTATTTAGAGTGAATAAACTTGTGAAACAGATAAGTATTGTCAAGTAATCCATTGATTTCAACAATGTAACTGTATTCTAAATACCAACTATTTAAATTGTAATTGTAACGGAATACAGTTACTCATAATTTGTATTCTTAATACGTAACGCAGGTACATGTTTTCCATTACTTCCCAACACTGATGGTATTGTATGGTATGGTTTAGTATGGTATGGTTTAGTATAATATGGTATGGTATAGTATGGTATGGTATGGTTTAGTATGGTATGGTATGGTATGGTTTAGTATAATATGGTATGGTATAGTATGGTATAGTATGGTATGGTTTAGTATGGTATGGTATGGTTTAGTATAATATGGTATGGTATAGTATGGTATAGTATGGTATGGTTTAGTATAATATGGTATGGTTTAGTATGGTATGGTATAGTCTGGTATGGTATGGTATAGTCTGGTATAGTACGGTATGGTATGGTATGGTATGGTATAGTATGGTATGGTATAGTCTGGTATGGTATGGTTTAGTATGGTATGGTATGGTATGGTATAGTACGGTATGGTATGGTATGGTATGGTATGGTATAGTCTGGTATGGTATGGTATAGTCTGGTATAGTACGGTATGGTATGGTATGGTATGGTATGGTATAGTATGGTATGGTATGGTATAGTCTGGTATGGTATGGTATAGTCTGGTATAGTACTGTATGGTATGGTATGGTATGGTATAGTATGGTATGGTATAGTCTGGTATGGTATGGTATAGTCTGGTATGGTATGGTATAGTATGGTATAGTATGGTATGGTATGGTATGTTACTGCTTAGCATATAGAATAGCGTAGTGTAGAATAGTAGAGTAACATAACATAGAACAGCATTAGCGTAGCGATGCACAGTACAGTGTAGTGCACTGTGTAGTACAGCATTGCAGTGGCATCTCTCCTATGTGATGTGTGTGTAAGGATTAGGCTGTGGCCTCCTGTTGCTTCCTGTTCCGCTACATTATCTGCAGACTAAGAACCCATACACCCCAGAGTGGATGGGTTCATTATGAATGTATAGGTTTGATTGAATTTATGGTTTGACTATAGCAAACTAAGTAGCCATGAAACACTCTCAGTTATCACTGCTTGCAGGGTTTGTGTGTGTGTTTCTATGTGTGCCGGTGTGTACGTACGTGTGTGTGTTTTGGCCTGTGCACATGTGTGTGTGGTGTGCGTGTGCATGTATGTGTGAGCCTGTGTGTGTATGCATGTATGTGTGGTGTGCATGCATGTGTGTGTAATGTGTGTTTCATTTGACCTCAGTGTTACACCATGTGTCAGTGTCTCCAGTGGCTTCTTACACAGTCCCAGGCTGCTTTGTTGATTACACCCGAGCTAGCACACAAACATGCTCACTTGCTGAGTGCTGGAGACCTCCTTCATGTTGTCTGCACACACTGACCTCTGCTCGACCATCCAATCTGCCCCGTTTCCTCACACGGAGCCATTTTCGGGTGTGTTTTAACACCCTTTTGTACATTTAATTCACAATGATTAAATCAAATTGTTATTACTCATCTATTGGCTTCTGGTAAGCTGTACAAGGTGCTATTACGACGTATAATTCCAGACACCCTCTCAGCGTGGAAGGAGCAGTTGTTGTTCGCACACAGCTTAATTGTTCGATCCATCCATGTGATGTACGGGTCGTCTACCCGACAACAGACTACCCTTCTCACCCAATTGGTTGCTGCGGAGAGACAAGGACTTATTTACCCAATTAAATCTGTCGGGAGATAAGACGAGATAGCCGACCAGCGGACACTGTCTTTGTTGTCTGAGAAAGGCCTGGGAGAAACGACTTCAATGTAGTGGTCACGTCCATCAGACCGTCTGCTGAGGAAGGTAGAGCAGAGGTGGTTCCAAGACATCCATCCATGTATAGATAAACAGTCAAGGCTAAAGGAACGACCGCCGCCGCCCTGCAAGCGTGTCCCCTTGGTCTAATGGGCGCGGGGATGGAAAACCCGGGTTCAACTCCAGGCAGGTGTGTTTCTACTGAACAACACGGACGCACAGCGACGTGCTAATGGATTGACCGAGCTGCAAATGTTAATGAGGTTCTGTTTGTACCTGTTTGAGACTGTCATTAATGCTCCGCCTCTGTCGATGAAGCTCATTAGCAGGAATAAGCCTCATCTCCAAACAGCTCGACCCAAATCATCTAGCCATTATCCCCGTCATCTCACCCCTGTCCATATAAATAACACCGACCATAATTAACCCCCGCCAGATCCGCGGTGTCAGACACACAAGCTCGCGGAGAGGTGAAGCAACATATTAATTGCATGAAAACAGCGTGCCGACA
Source organism: Thaleichthys pacificus (assembly GCA_023658055.1). Lineage (NCBI taxonomy): Eukaryota > Metazoa > Chordata > Actinopteri > Osmeriformes > Osmeridae > Thaleichthys > Thaleichthys pacificus. The sequence continues at coordinate 4,762,932 of CM042852.1, forward strand.
GACAGCGACGCATGCGTGCGTCCTGGCGGGAGCGAGTGGCGTGCTTTAGGGTGGTGGCGGCTGTTTAACTGACGCTCGGTGAATGTTCCCTATTACTAACACACACTGATCTCATCAGACGGTCGTTTGTGAAACGTCGGCCCTCATCTACACTGGGATGTGATCCTCTGCTGTGACCATCTGGGTCTGGCAGGGAGGGAGGGAGGGATCCAAAGAAACAGAGGATGAGAAAATAATAACAGAGAAAGAGATGAATGTACCTTCACTGTGAACTGCTGGACACCTATACTGTGTACATACCATACAAGAGAGAGAGAGAGAGAGAGAGAGAGAGAGAGAGAGAGAGAGAGAGAGAGAGAGAGAGAGAGAGAGAGAGAGAGAGAGAGAGAGAGAGAGAGAGAGAAAAGTATACACACAGAAGACCTGAGTCAAACAAAATTGGATGGAGTTTGCCTGATCCTGCCTTTGGGTACCAGACAAGACTATCCCATTGGTTCCATCATGCCAGGCAAGTTCAATCAAGCCCAGATAAGTACCCCTGAGCTCCATGGCAGCTGATCTCAGTCAACTATTATAGCTTCAGCTACCAACCACAGCTAGCCGGGTCTCCCGAGAGAAAGAAAGAGAGAGAGATAGAGACAGAGAGAAGGCATGAGACAGACAGAATGAAAGGGTGAGAGAAAACGAGAAAGAAGGAGGGAAAGAAAGAAGGAGGGAGAGAAAGAGGGTGACAGAGAGACAGGGTCTCCTCTGCTGACTCTCCTGGCCTGGCCTCCCTCCTCTTTTTCTAATTACTCTGCTTCCCAAACTGGGCTGCCATGGCTCCCTGGCAGCCCCACAGATGGGATTCCTCCACACAAATGTTTGCTTCATACTCCAATTTGTTTCAGCTGGCGCAGCTAACCTCACCTCGGAGGCTCGTCCAAGTTCATTTTATCTTCCTCATCCCTCCTCTAAATGACAACAGTTTGCGGCCCCTCTCCCCTCCTGTGCGGCACGCCTTTTAATCCCCCCTGCATCTGTGGCTCTTCCTAATGGTTCCTAATTCCTCATAAGGCCCTAGGCTCCCTGTCAGAGGGAGGGAGGATATGAAGGAGGGAGGTGAGGAGAGGAAGGCGGGGGCAGGAGAGGGAGGGGAGGGGGAATTAATGTTGCACCGCTGAAGCAGGGAGGGAGGGGGGTGAGGGGGGAAGGATATGAAAGTTTGTGTCTGCTTGTCGCTCGCTTCAATTTATGACTGAGCCACAGTCAAGGTGATACTGGTGAAGGACGTATGCTGTTGCAGTGGTCGCCTCTAAACTCCACCATCCTCACCTGGTTTTCCGTCGCCTCCCCATGCCTCACTCCTCCTCCCCATGCCTCACTCCTCCTCCCCATGCCTCACTCCTCCTCCCCATGCCTCACTCCTCCTCCCCATGCCTCACTCCTCCTCCCCATGCCTCACTCCTCCTCCCCATGCCTCACTCCTCCTCCCCATGCCTCACTCCTCCTCCCCATGCCTCACTCCTCCTCCCCTGTCTCACCCCTCAACCAGGCAGGAGGTTGAGTAGGAATGAAGTCAGGTGGTGTGTGGAGAGCAGGAGTGCAGGTGGGAGGTGGGAGGAGGGGGGGTGTAGATGTCAGCTCTTATCAGGTCCCATCAGCAGCTAATCTGACACATGGCTGTGAAAATGGACCAGGCTAAACGATGAGGGATGGATTAAATCACGAATGGATTGGGTGACAGTGATGCAAATTACAATCTCAGGTTCTGGCTAGAGTGGAAATTGCAACAAAAAAAAACTTCCGTCCACACAACGTGGCAATTATTCAGTGATAGTAAATTTGTATTGTGAGGGCTCGATCGCCCCCCGGCCCCGGCCCCCACACCCTGACCCCCCCTCCCCACCCCCCGACCCCATTCCTGTCCCTCCTGATGTTTACATGATAACCCCAAACCTCTGACAACCCCCTCCACCACCACCCTCTCCCCCAACCATCCTCCCCATCCCTCCATATCTTTATTCATCCAGCACAAGGCGGATACAGACAAATAAAGTAGCTTACAGGGTTGGAAGTTAAGTACATCCGTGTATACACACATCCACACACTCCCACACCACACACACACACACCCACACACACACATAGTGTAAAGAGGGATTAGGAGACAGCTCTATATAACATCATTGGGATTATGACCATCATCCCTGTGTTCATCTTGCACTGAGAATTAATGGTGTTTCATGCACGGTTGCTTAATTCCAGTAGTAACAATGGCGAGCCATTACGCAAAAGCCTTTGTCAGGTGTAAAAAGCGTGACATTAGATTAACCAGATGTGAGACGCAGTCGTGAGTAATCTGTCTGGTTCTGGTGTTATCATGGGAATTCCATGACAGGCCTTTCATTTAGTGAAAAAGTCTCATGAGAACAACCAAGAAAATACACTCTTACAGCTGTAATCAAGAAAAGTAAGCAAAATGATGAACTCATTGATTTGCACACGGAGATAAGGATATGGAAATGATTCTATAATAAAGCTACAGTAGGCTGTATTGCAACATTGAGTCAAAGCAGAGATTTGTACTTAAATGATAGACAGAGGTTGTCGAGTCACCACACATAGATCTGGAGAGCACAGGTTTAAATCACTGGGTCACAAGAGTTGCTGGGGGCTCTCTGGGAGCGGGATGATGATAATCTTATTTAGCTAGCAACTCTAATTGGTGTCAGATATCTCTGGAAGGGGCAGACCTTGTTTGGATGTGTGGTAATGTCTCCTGACAACACGTCTCCACGGCGACTAAATATCCGCTGGAGAGAACCTACATGGATACCAGCTCTCCCTTTGGATGAGTGAGCCAAATAGGCTAGGCTAGGCTAAACTACGATAATCTGAGATTATCTAGGCAAGGGGAATTAGGCAGGGCCTGTCACAAGGAGTAAGTGAGCTAAGTGGGCTAGGCTAGGCTAACATAAGTTTTGTCAGGCTAAACTAAGATAAACTGAGCTAAAATAGACCAGGGGGAAAAGCAGGCCCAGGTTGGGTTGAGCGAGGCTAATTTGGACTATGCGAGGCTTGGGTATACAACTGTGCTGACAAATGCCAGGCTTGACTGTCCTGGAATGGACTAAAGTGGGCTTGTCAAGGATAGGCTTGGCAAGGCTAATATTGGGCCTAAAAGGCTCTTTTAGCGGTAAGTTTATGCAGCTATGCTAAAGAATGCTAGGACAGCTAGATAGATACAAGCTGAGAACTAAATGCTACAGGACACAGAGCTAGCTACAGTACACATAGCTAGCTACAATACACAGAGCTAGCTACAGCACACAGAGATAGCCGTAGCATTAATCAAACAGAATAGAGGGTAACTCTAAAACAAATCCCCTTCATCTCAGTTTGACATCATCCCCAGCATGGAAGGACATATGTTCCCGAGCAAATAAAAAGGTCTGAGTTTTGTCTCTACACATTCCAGAGTCACGTTGGCTTTTCATGATGTGAGCAAACATTGACAATCTGTTCCTGGGGCAGAGATGATACAGAATAATGGGGAGAGAAGAGGAGGGGTTGGGGAAGGGGGGGTTGCGTCAGTGCAACAGGTCATGACTAGATACCAATCTGAACCACTCTGGGAGATCAGAGTCACGTCATGTCTCCTTCATCAAGCAATGATACATCCGCCATCCCCAGTTCCACAGCCCAAGGGCCTGGAATGGAGATCGTTTGTTTCATTTTCCAAATTTCCCACAAAGCTGTGCAATGGACTGGAGAGAAAGAAGACATTTAAGAGGGCATGTAATCAAATCATGTCCCATAAAGGGGCCACACAGTAGCACTTGTAGTGAAGTAATATACAGGTTCTTCTGGAAGAGACTTTAACAGGACCATTTGCTATGTGTCAACAAGTTTCTCAGTTTGTGTCCCTGTGCAAACCAAGGGCTATTGATGGGTGATATATTCATATATATATATATATATATATTTAGTATTTAGATAGAGAGAGAGACATATAGAGAGAGAGAAGGGGAGGTAAGAGAGAGAAAGATAATGAGATAGAGAAAAAAGAGAGAAAGAGCAAGAGAGAGAGGGAGGGGTAGAGATAATGAGAGTGAGAATATAGAAAGGGAGAGATAGCGAGAGCAGAGGGTCTGATGTGCAGTAATGCTCCAGTGAGGGTGGCAGGGTTGAAGGGGCGCTGATGCCCAGAGAGGGAAAGTGAAGGTCATCTGAGAAGCTCTATTAAACACACTCCTATGTTCTCTCTAACCATTATCTTTATCGCTCATAAAAATGGCCGTCCGCTTGGCTATTATTAGTCGAGCAAGAGACAGAGAGATATGGAGGGTCTGGATGGAGGGAGTTTGAAAGGGGGAGGAGGGGGGAGAGACAGAGAGAAAGAATGAGAGAGAGAACGAGAGAGAGAAGGGAAAACAACACAAAAATGGAGAGAGGAATGTGTCCTGTAATCTTTAGTTCCAGACACCAGGCTACACATATTGTTTGCCTATGGTCTGGTCAGTAGAGGTGGTTTGAAACACTGCCAACCCCGTTAAGGGTCCACCATGTCACCAATAAGACGATTGAGGATAAAGAAGTATATCTAGTTCACATTTATATTACATTTAGTCATTTAGCAGACACTCTTATCCAGAGCGACTTACAGTAAGTACAGGGACATTACCCCGAGGCAAGTAGGGTGAAGTGCCTTGCCCAAGGACACAACATCAAACTGGCAACCTTCAGATTACTAGCCCGATTCCCTAACCTAGCCACCACTCAGCCACTCAGCATGCAGTTCACAACTGCATGCTTCCACCCTTCCATCACCCAAACTTTCATGTCCTCATCCCTCCATCCCTCCACACCTCTACCCCATCCCACCTACCCCTCCACCCCATCCCCTCTCCTCTCTCCACCCCTTCATCCCTCCACCCCCTCATCTCTCCACCAAGAGTGAATCACGCTGTCCCCTCCCACCACCCATCCCCCTTAAACACTCATCCCCACCGCCCTTTGATCGAAGAACGTGCCAATCAGCATGCTGAAAGGCCGGCCGCCTCCAGCGAAGGCGTTTGGAGACCTGTGGGTCTCGTTGACAGCAGAAACCATTAGAAGAGTCAAGCGTCCGTCCACACTCTGAACAGATGACCCCACAGCTCCTCTAAAAAGGGCCCCCATCATCCGTTTCCGTGACAACTCTCGCTCCGAGTAATGAGGGGGAGCATCGCCGCGTTCCGATCTCCTCGTCGCCATCGAAAACCCGCGGCTCCGGCGACCTGTTAGACATTGTTGTTCATCAAAGCCAGGCTTCATTTGTCTTGAGTCGACACTGAAACGTTTGAGCGTTTATAAAGGGAAACACAAATACCAGTCTTTGATCATGTTGCTTGTCGCAGTACGGATCGCTCCTGTGTTTGGCCCAGCTGTCTTCTGATTGGGTGATTTTCACCACAGTCAACCGAAGAAGGTGACCTCAAAACGGGTGTGTGGGCAAAGTGTCGCCATGACACCACATCAGCTGAAAGCAGCTTGTGTAGCAGGGGCAGTTTTTGAACAATAGGGGCATGCAGCAGACATTGTACGGTTTGTGATTCTTATGGATGGCGTGTGCATTCTGAGAAATGTGTTTGGTAAACACGACGAGATCCTTCATCTTCATTATTTGTAGTTTTCCATGCTGATTAGAGAGCATCAATGTTTACGAGTTCTCTCTCCAGTAGGATCTGTGTTGAACAAGGAGCATTCAGCTAAAGTGTTGATGCTGACACTCAAGTTTGAATATATTAACATTTGTACGAGCAGGGGAGGGAGGGAGGGAGGGAGGGAGGGAGGCAGGGAGCACCTATTTGCTGGACATCACAACAGCTTCAAGTTAATTATTTTGTAATCGTTCGGATGTAGAAACATTGCTACAACATGTTCCCTTCAGATTCTTATTTCATTTATTTGCAATTATAATGGATCAAAGCCCTGCTGACAGCAAAGTCATCTGTCGGTGGAGACTACTTCTACAAACATAATTACAGATGAGGCTGGCGGTCGGAGCATCTACCATTAGACCAAGAGACCCTCCTTGGAGACCAGTGTTCAGCAGGGTGTGTGATCCTGAACCACTCCTGCTACATTGTGAATCATGGAATGAATCTTTTTTTTTACTCTTTAACTGTCAAACTTCATCCCTCTTCCTTTCACCCTCCCTCCGTCTCTCTATTTTTATGTATCTCTCCCTCCCTCTGTCCCTCTCCTTCCAGATGTGAATGATGTTTATATTGCTTCATCTATCACACTCAGACTAAGACCCAAACTCCCTTCTCTGGCTCTCTCTCTCTCTCTCTCTCTCTCTCTCTCTCTCTCTCTCTCTCACACTACACACACACACACACACACACACACACACACACACACACACACACACACACACACACACACACACACACAAGACAACAACCTGACTGACTGACAATGTAAAGAGGGCCATTGTGTATGTGTGTGTGCTCTCTGTGTGTGTATTGTACATGTGTGTGTGTGTACGTATATTGAGTGGATTAGTTGTGTGCGTCTGTGTGTGCAAATATGCTCGTTTGTTTTCTCTATTTAAATAAAATAAGAGGTTAGATAACTTCAAAGCACTCTGACTGCTCAAGATTTGCAATTCTCTCTCACTCTGTAGCTCTCTCTCTCTCTCTCTGAATATTGCTCACCTAGTCTCTCTCTCTCTCTCTCTCACACACACACACACACACACTCTCTGTATCTGCCTCTCCCTCCCCATTGTTATGGAGCTACATGGAAAGTCCATTACTGGACCTAGCACCTGACAAGGTGTGTGGGAGGGCTGGACGCGGAGGAGGAGCTGCCCAGAGCAGACAGACAGACAGACAGACAGACAGACAGGAAGGCAGGTAGAATAACAGACAGTCAGGCCCACACATCAAACATCAGTGCTACTGCAACACCAGATGGATACTCTGTTGATTATCTAGCACCCTCATAAATGATTCAAGCAGTTTGTGCTTGTGTGTGTGTGTATGTATTTTCTGTTGTCTTTGTGCCTGTGTGTGTCTGTGAGAGTGTGTTTATGTGTGCCTGGTTGGCACGTCTGTGTGTGTGTGTGTGCAACATTGTTACTGAGAGACTGCTGTTGACTGCTGATGACCCATGGGTGGCATTTGTCACTTCCTGTCATCGAAGCGTCCGTAGATATGGCATGGGGCATCATGGGTAAAATCCACTTGGCAGGGCGGAAAATTCATCAGGAATAACGACCTAATCAACATCAGGCCTGGCAGCACATTATCTGATTGGTCCATGGACCCTGTTCCTCGCTGGGATGGTTTCAAAAAGAGCAGCTGTTTTACAGAGAGGCCTTAGAGATTAGAGCCAATCCCCAGACAGAACAGGAACCTTTCAGAACTGGCCTAGCCAATCAGAGACAATGACAGGACTGGGAGCCATAGGAGAGGAGGAGAGGACAGGGGAGGGGAGGAGAGGTAAGGAGGAGAGGAGAGGAGGAGAGAGAGGATAGAAGAGTTGAGAGGCTGATAGCCCTACCTAGCACACACCAAGCACTAGCCAAGGTGATTCTTTAAAAAGAACCACAGAATGTAGGTTAGCCCTCTTTCCCTTGCTCTCCCTCTGCCCCTGCCGTCCTCGCACCCCACCACCCCACCCCCGCCCAGAACATCCACACTCAGTATCACATGTGAACGTCCTACTGCCAAACTCAGGTGGTGCTGCAGTCTCTCCACACTCCCACAAAAGCGTCTCTCCTTCTCTTCTCCGTTCTTCTCCTCATCTGTTTTTTTCTCTCCCTTTTGCTCCCACACACACACACACACACACACTTTTGGTTTGTCCAATCTGCTTCAGCCTGCCTGGGTTGTCAAATGCTGGCAGCTGTAAAGACATTGATGACAACAAGCTGGATCGAGCTACACACACACACACACTCAGATGCACAAAGCTTGAGGAGCTGGATAAAGAGAGGGATGAGGAGGAGGCATGACAACTCAGACACATTGAACAATAAGAAAAAACTAGATCTTAAGTTTGGAAACGTTGAAAAATGAAATGAAATGCAGAAAACGAAAAACAGTCTTTCAGTACACAATTTGACGGTGCGTGTGAATCACCTGAATGACTGTTCCCTGCCTCTTGAGAAGACACAATAGTTGCACGGGGTTGGATCGGCGGGCTCAGACTGAGACGAAGGTGGATGGAGATGGCGGGAGATCCATGGAGAGAGGAAGAAAGAGACCAGGGAGAGAAGGAGGCCTGGTTGAATCTGTTGTCTGAGACAGAGAGTGAGAGGCATAGCGGGGTACAAACAAGAGAGGGGTAGAAGGAGGGAGAAGAAGAGACGAGAGAAAGACAGAGGAGAAGTTAGATAGAGAGAGGGAGAGAGGGAGAGAGGAGAGAGAGAGAGAGAGAGAGGAGAGAGAGAGAGAGAGAGGAGAGAGAGAGAGAGAGAGAGAGAGAGAGAGAGAGAGAGAGAGAGAGAGGGAGAAAGGAGGGAAAGAAAGAGGGAGAGAGAGAAAGAGAGAGAGAGAGAGAGAGAGAGAGAGAGAGAGAGAGAGAAGAGAGAGAGAGAGAGAGAGTGTGTGAGAGAGACCGAGAGAGAGATGGTGGTGGCAGCGTGTCTGTCTGCAGTCCTGCAGTGCTGCAGCGCAGGAGAGACGCTGCTATGGGGACAGAGGGTTGTTTTTCATCTGAGGGAACATGAGAATTGATTTTTCATGGTGGGGAGAAGGATGAGGAGGACGAGTGGAGAGAGGGATGGCGTAGAGTAATAGAGAGAAGGATGCATGCAGAAGGATAGACAGGTAGAATGGACAACACAAGAAGGACAACGCCCAAAATGGTCTGTGTGGTTCTCCGAGCTTGTGTATGTGCATGTGTGTGTGTGTGGTTAAGGTAGGATGAGATCGATGTGTGTGGTTTCAACTGTGGAGCAACAGCCAAGGAGATGTCCCCTGACCTTCTCTGTCTCTGGGAGTAAACACCCAGCTCTGCCCTGCCTGTCAAAGACCCACACCGGCACCACTGCAAATAAACCTGGGCCAAACGTCCTTTTAACCTTGGCAACCAGTTCATTTACTACAGAAGCCTTTTTCCCACTGGTTTAATATACAGTAACAAGATCTAAACTAAGCGTAATCTGTGTCTATGGAGCAAACATCAGTTTCCTCTTTCAGACTTTATGGAACAATCCTTTTGTCAATGTCAAGACTCACTCCTGTGGGAGATCAGCTGATCTGATCGCTCTGATGAAGACGTCCGCTGTCATCCATCTCACGATGTGATTGGTTGGTTTGACATTGTTGTAATGTCTCGTATGGGTCTTTAAAGACATACAATCAGGTAACTGTCGTGGGTAGTTAAAGAATTATTTGTAATTATTGTTTGAGCTTCCTGTAGAGAGCCGTGGTTGGCACACAGCCCCCGGAATAACAACTGCCAACGGAAACAGACTGAAGCCACTGTCTGATGATGATGTGTGTGTGTGCGCGTGGGTGTTGGTGTGTGTGTGTGTGTGTGTGTGACCAGTGGAGATGGAAGACGGGAGGGCAAAGGTTGAGAATAGAATACATTTGCCATCAGGTATTGATCAGTTGATCAATTGTAGCAATTACCACCTGAGAGTAGTTTTCAGAGGCCTCCCCACCCTCCCTCCTCTTCACCCTCCTCTCCCCCCTCCTCTCCCCCTCCTCTCCCCCCTCCTCTCCCGCATCTGCAGCACAGAAACTCTGAAACACTGCATGAAATATGCATGAGGGTCCCTTTCATAGGAAATACATCAAGAGTAAAATAACACTGGGAGAGAAAAGACTCTCTCTCTCTCTCTCTCTCTCACACACACACACACACACACACACACACACACATATACACACAGCACATATGCAGCCACACACACATTCACCAAATAGAACATACACACACACACTAACTGATTACTTTGTGTTCTTTCCAACACGTGAATTAGACCGTGTGTGTGTGTGTGTGTGTGTGTGTGTGTGTGTGTGTGTGTGCAGGCACATCTCTGCTTGTGTGTGTGTCTGTCCTTCCACTCTATTCAGATATTCCCCTTTTCATTAAAGCAGGAAATAAAGAATGGAAGTTAGTTTTAATGATGCTGGACATATTTCACAGGGACTCCAAACTGAGGGCATTAAAACCCTCTACAGTAATTAGCCCAGAGAGAACACTGATGTGCATGATATTAAATCAATGATAATTTCATAGTGGGCCCAGAGTGGTACTGGTTTCTATGAAAATATTGAAAAGCATTGGTCTACTGCTCACATGAATAATCCCCCACTCCTTATACTGCATCAGGCGTTCTCAGGTAAAGTGTCATTCAAGCTAATGGTTGAAAAAAAGACCGAAAAACCCCAGAACGGTTCAGGTTTCCTACTGGCTGCCTTGTCAGTCTCTCATTCACTCCAGTGAGCTCCCGGTGCCTGGTTAGTAGATTTCAAACGAGCGGGGCATCAAAAGAATGGGCGATAACGACTGTTGAAAAGCGCCGACGCAAATGAGCGATTAGCTCTTGAAAGTGCCTCGGCTCGATTCGGAGTGCTGATGAAGAGTTCCAAAATGAATGGTTTCTGAGATCTGAGAGGGACACGGGCCAAATATCCTGTCAGATTATTTTTCTCTCCCTCTCCTTCTGGTTCTCTCTCCCCCTCTCTCCGGCTCCCTCTCTCTCTCTGTTTATGAACACAGGGTGTTCCATCAAACTCCACAGAGAATAGCTGATATCTGAGTTTCAACCCCAACACAGACACCCAAACACTGGGGAAACTGGCCCTGGAGCCTACAGGGAACTACCATCACATTCTAAGTGATTACGCACTGCTGAAGAAGACTTAAGGTATTTACTGTGCTCCAAAAACTGTCACCAAAAGGGGTTTCAGCATAACCAAAACCGTTTGGTTGAGACGGCTTGAGGTGTTAGCTTCGTAACCCTCACGTGGTAAACTTGGTCTGCAAAAGACAGATAAACAATATTCTCAAACCATTCTAAAACCACTTTTACTCTCCCTCCCTCTCGCTCCCTCTCTTCCTCTCTCTCACACACACACACACACGCACACTTCCCAAATTACAAATTGATTAAAGCCATTGATTGACTTACAACCTGGCCAACCTTTTACGTCTACGATTTGTTGTCTGGAAGACATGCACACGCAGCATATAAGTCAGCCGTGGGAGGGAGACTATGTCCTAATGTTTTGGTCTGGCTCCCAGAGTGTTCACTGGTCCAATCTCAACTCCCTCACTCGCCCCTAATGGACCTTTGATGGATAGAGTGACATGCCAAATATGGCTGCCCACTCCCTCCCTCAACACCCTTCTCCAAACCACCCAAAAGCTTTTATTTATCTTGCAGGGAGGAAATCAGAGCAGGCTAAGAGTAGACAGGGTAGACATTCTGAACCCGCCCCTCATCCACCCTTCTGCCAATCACTTCATCCTCTCGCACTCTCCCTCCTCCCCTCACGTGTTCTCTCTCCTTCACTCCTTCTCTCTTAGGGTTGTGGATATGTGCTGTGGGTGTGGTGATGGATAGCAGCTGCTGTGAGTGAGAACATCAATCCCAGCTTCATTGGCCCATCAAGCTATCAGGGCCCTATCAACCTGCCCTAGGCAGAGGCAATCTGCTCCCTCCCTGCTACGCTACGCTAGTCTCTACGATGACACTTTATTCTATGCAAGACTGTGCTAAGCTAATACGACGCTAAACTACGTTATTTCATTCTGTTATGTGCTCCGCCGCGTACGCCACGCTACGCTGCACCTTGCTAGGCTATGCTACTTGGTCCAGCCTTGCACTCCACCTCGCCGTTCACCTGGATTGGAAAGCGAGTGAGTCAGAGAGAGAGAGAGAGGGAAAGTGAAGAGAGGTTGGATGTGGAGACAGAGACAGACGGGGTGAGCTCGAGAATAAGTGTTTGGCGTGAACGAGCCGTGGCAAATGAACAGTGCTGTCTGGGCTTGCGTCGGGCTATTTGTGAAACCCTGCTCGCTAACACACGGATAAAAGATCAGCTGGCTCATTATGTGCCTTTCCAAGATGAGAGGAAAATACTTTATTGATCCTGTATTGACCTGCTTTCAAGCTGATGTATGATCCATCAAAGACACGCACACCCGCCTCAACCGGACACACACTCCTCATAATCATCCTAACGAGACAAGCACAGGAACAGACCTTCCCTCTGTCCATCACCTGTGTAAACAGCGGGAGTCCAACCCCGACCTGACCCAGCCCGAGGCTCTCTCGTTCGACCAAAGGAACCGCCATGTGATCTGTGCCGCGGCAGACACGAGTGCTCACTTTGGTCTAATGGTAGAATGTCGGGCTGGTTCAGTTGGGGTTCGATGGATCAGTTGGGGTTTGATTCCCACCACTCTCAGTGAACTTGGTTCCGAACCACCTCCACTACCCAGGGGGGTAATACATGATCAGGCCGCAGACACCTAAGCCCCCTATGTGCTTATCCATCATGTGCAATGGAACAGGAGACTATTAGGCCGTCATAAACGTCTTGGCTCTGGAGTTAATATCTCTCTAGTCTACACCCTCCCACCCCGTGCCCCCACCCCCTAGCACCCCCACCTACAGCAACCCTACCACTTTCTCCACAAACCCGCCCCACACCCCATCTTTAATCTCTTCTCGTTTTCAGACACCTCAATAGCCTTCCAGGAGATATGATCCTGAGGGATAACACTTACACACACACACACACACACTCGCCCAGTGGTGATTTACGAGACGTGAGGGAAGGCAATCATGACCTCTTATCTCATCTTCCCCCCCGTCTCTATCTCTCGTTGATTAGGATCTACTGTACAGACCTATCTTCTCTCAGTTCCTCCCTGCCATAGACAACTCTCCATATCTGACCCAACAACTGTGTAGGGCGCAGAAGACCAGGAGCAGCCATCACACTGGGAAACTAGCCTCCCAATCTATACCACCGCTGTTTGCTTGTCTAAACACTTTACTACACACCCTCTTCTACACTCATCCCTCATGTGGTCCCTCGATTGTACTTATCTTGCACGCACAGAAAAGGCTCATGCTAGTCTCATCCCCCAGTCTTTTGGGGGGGCCCAAGGAACCTCACCCTCAGTCCCAGCCTACCTCACACCTGTCTCCCACATTCCAATCCCCCGACCATACCCTCTACCTAACCCCCCAACCCATCCTACCTCACTCCTGCCTCATTCACCTTACCTAAACCTGCCTCCCCAACCCTTCCTACTCCCCTCACCCAACCAATCATCCCCAGTCCCACCCTACCCCCCTTCCCAGACACATCATCCTGTCCCCCTTACAGGAACAGCTTCCCTACACAGCTGAGTCACAGAGGCCTGAAGCCCAACTGAGCAGCAACAACGTTATTCAGCTCTATAATGATGTCAACCACGGCCCCATTCACAAGACCAGGAAATGAAGCTTGTCGCCTGCAGACACTGACTAATGTATGTCGTAACCTACGGTATGGAGAAGAGAGAGCGAGAGAGAGAGAGAGAGAGAGAGAGAGAGAGAGAGAGAGAGAGAGGAGTGTTCATATTGCTGCGGAACCTGCAACGTCCCCTGCAGCCTCCATGACAGGAAAGATGGAATGCTGACAGGGCTAGAGAGAGGAGGAAGAGGAGGAAGAGGAGGAAGAGGGTGTTGTGAGCAGAGAGGAGGCACCTCTTGGCATTGGGGATGAAGAGATGGAGAGATAGGTGTCTGAGACTGGTCAAGGAAAGAGGGAGGGGATGGGAGGGAGGGCGAAGTGAGCAAGGGGTGAGCCCGGACGAGAGCTAGGGGAGCTGGGTGAGAGAGGCATGTCGCCTTTGAACAAGGGATGGAGGAGAGGACGAGAGGGACGAGGGTAAGCTTTTAGTCCTGCCATCTCTCTGAGAGGGGCTGTCCAGGTAGGGCCTGTCTGCCTGGATCACTCTGTCATTACAGGGGGATTTACAGGAGACCAAGTTCCACTGTGGACACACGGAGATGACAGGAGGATGAAGAGGAGGAGAGGGGGCGAGAAAAGAGGAGAGGCAGAGGTTGGGGAACGAGATAGAGGAGATGGAAGGGTAGAGAGGGATGGAGGACAAGTTAAATTGTCTTGGTCTTGTCTTTCCCAATGAATAAATTAATCTATTAATTAAACCATATCTGTGCATGTACTCCAACAATAGTAAACAATGTCATACGAACCAAGCTTGATTATTAATTCATTCCACCTTTGCAATTGAAGTCGGCCACTTTGAACCCAATTAGCCACAGAGCAAGCTCCAAATTATCTGCGCAAATAATCAATTTAACAGGATTGAGCCTGAATCGTCCTGAACCTAACTCCCCATCCATCTCCTATGTCTGTAGGCTATATCCAGGAAATTAACATTCTACACATCATTACAATGTAATAATTGTGGGTATGCAGTATGCGTCTGGACTTCCCCATGACAGACTATAGGAAGCGATGCCGACAGTAACTACAGTCTCGAGCCTTCCGTTTCTGCATTCACGTCTGATGTTGCCCATCACGTTTAGCTTCCATCATTTGGGCCTCAGTTGTGCCCGCGTATGGAGAGAGAGAAAAACATGTTGCCCAGAAAACCAACATCGGAAGAGATCGCTAGTTTATCAACGCAATGATGGCGGGGTGCGGTGATGATCATCGTCGCTGCGGTGTGGCGGGCCACTCTGTTCCCTTGCTCAGTAACGAGGAACGACCCCCCGCCCCCGCCCCACCATCACCACACACACAGACACACACATGCACACAACAACGAGAGAGGGAGAGCACAAAACTCTGCCAATTAGCTTGCAGCCGCTGCGGCAAGAGAATTGCTTGGCCCAGAGCAGCTAGTTTTGGGGTTCACGGTGGGTCTATTTTTAGCTGATAGCTGACAGCTAGAGTCCCGCCGTTCACACTAGGCCGATCCACATAATTGGCTGCCATTTATTCACGCTCTAGCCACAAACACTCGATGCCGTTCGCAAGATGGACATGTTGGATTCAGTCACCCCACCTTCACTTGCTCTCTTCCTTCTCTCCCCTCTTTCCCCCCCTCCCTCCCTCCCCTCTTTCACCCCCTCCCCTCCCCTCTTTCACCCCCTCCCTCCCTCCTCTCCCCTCTTTCACCCCCTCCCTCTCCTCCCCTCTCCCCCTCCCTCCCCAGCCCCTTTTTAAAGACTTGCAGGTCTCAGCAGGAGAGCGGTCTTAAACTGAGTTGAATCTGAGGGCCATATTTACTCTGCCAAGACGAGTGTGTGTTATTGTCACAGGCTAACTATACCCTAACATTGGCCTTCCTATGAACATGGGGCTTTTTATGTGTGTATATCTTTGTGTGTGCGGGTGTGTCTGTGTGTGTGTGTGTTCCAGCGGATCATGACAGAGTGTGCCAGTGGGGTTTGAATCCTCAGGATCATCACTGTATAGCCTGTAGGGAGGCCGTTTTGTAAAGCTGTGAACAAGTACAATTCTGCAGAGTAAATCTCAGAGAAGTATCCATGTGCACACATAGAACTACTGTATACACTGCTCTCACAGGGACACATCAGCAGTAACACACAGAGACAGAGTAGCCATGGGGTATGAACCATTAAACAAGATGAGAATGGGGGTTGGGGGGAGTGTCTTTTCTGGAACCCACAGAATGGTATGATGGTAGCTGTCTTGCCCGCAGGAGTGTCAGCGTATTGGGGACATGGCGGAGTCTCCGTAATGGGCCTCTCCGTTCAACATTCTCAGCCCAAGGACCAAGTGTGGTCTCTGGGCTGAGTGACAGGCCGGCCTGCCTGGTGCTGAAGCTGCCTGGAAGTCATTCATCTGTCTGCTCCAGCCCCAGCAAGAGACACCTAATCTCACCCATGGGCAAGCACACACATACACACACAACACCACACATACACACACACACATACACACACACACACACACACATATCCTCGAACACACTACAGTGGAAATACATACTTAAACACACAGCTGAACACACACACTGGAACACACTCACACAAACACACACACACCTACTGGAACACATACACTCACACCGGGAAACAGACCTACACACACACAAAGGCACCGACCTACACCCACACACACAAAGACACGACCCAGAACACACACATGCACGCACACGGGCACCGCCACCAGAACACACACACCCAGTCCAATTCTCCAGGCGTCCCAGCAGTGATAGGAGTAGGCGTTAAAGCAGTCTCTCTCCCTAACCCTGTCGGCCCAGTCAATAACAACAGGAGCAGCTGACGCTGAGGTGAGCCTGGAGCAGCTGGGGTCTGCAGCCCAAATCAGATCACGCTATCAGCCCAGAGACAAGAGAAGAGGCGGACAGAGGATGGGCATGGATGTGGACATCATTTATTCATTAAAGACGATCTGTCCATCTGCCAGCCTGATTGCCTACCTGCCTCTGTCTGTTTGTCTGCATCCATGCCTGTCTGTCTCCATGTCTGTCTGTCTCCATGTCTGTCTGTCTGACTGTCTGACTGACTGACTGTCTGTCTGTCTGCTCGTGATCCAGAGCACTCTCCCATACAATGTTGCCGGTTATGCCCGCCGACACTTCCTTATATGGTAGATATGTGCCGGTCAGCCAGTGCAGAAGGCAGGCTTGTCACACCCGTATAACCATACTAATTGGTGCACGTTCAACTCGTCATCTTTCAAAAGGCTATCAAATCGTTGTCAGGTGTGACCTTCAAATCCAACTACGTCCGCTTTACGTTGGGTTTAATTACAATGTAGGTTGACCTCAGCGGAAATACTATTCATGTGAGTGTGTAAGTGAAATTGAGTGGTTGTGTTTGTGTGTGTGACTGTGTGTGTGTGTGGTGTGTGTGTTTGTGTAAGTGTGTGTGTGCGTGACTGTCTAGCTGAAAGTAATTGCGTGGGTAGATTCATGAGATCCAGTGATAAAAGTACCTCACCTTGCAACCGTTATGGAGCAGAACTCTCGCTTGAATCACGCTACAATAATAGGCCGTGCGCCAGATAAGGAATACATAATAGCTTTTTCATGTCGACCGCATCATGTGAGCGCCCTCCGGCTCTCACAAATGTGAAGTTTCAAGCGGAGCATTTCACGGGAGCTCTCCACGGTGCTGAAACCCTGTCTTCCCACCAAAACGGAAAGTATCCGAGCTCTGATTGCAGCTTACACGGAGATCCCCGTTCACCGTTCCTGCTATCTAACCCCTGGTAAATAATGTATTGGGGATGATTGCAACGCCAGTCATCTAAACCATGCAGATTAGACATCTGACACAGCAGTGAACTGCAAATCTCCTAAAATGGGTCCCTTATTTTTGCGGAGCGGCATTCCAATGCGGCCAAAACTACAGGCGAGCCAATGCGCGCGGCATTAACAGCAGCTTGTGAATTTGCTTGTGCATATACACAACCCTATTGAGACCTATTGGTCTTCTTCTGGTTCGTAAATATATATAAGTAGACAATACAGATTGTACAAACAGACGTGCACTCAGAGTGGTCATATGGCGAAATAAAGATTCATTGCATTCTTGTTTTGTATAAAATAACAGGAGCAGTATCGGTATTTAGCCACATTAACAGTTCAGCTGGAAACTGCTGCAATGCCTGGGTAGCTCCGTATTGCCAAGACTACCTCTCCAAATCCCAAGTGGCACAAATCGCCATCTCATTTCCAAACATATGGTGGAAACAAAGTATGAGCACGTTCTGAATTAGCTTTCATACCTGTGTCGGTTTCAGCCGTCTCACTCCTGGCTCCTCTTGTCGAGAGACTCGCCCCGTTTGCTCGGAAGATGATTGACGACCGGTCCCTCTCTAACTTTCCACTCCTGTCCTTTTACCGAGATCCGCTCGTACTGAGAGTGAAACGGAGGCGCCCGAGGGTGCTCTCCCCTGCTCTGAGTGGGCAGCGCAGTGAAATGGCAGAGCTGAGGCAGACGGAGAACGGAGAGATGCTTCAGGTGCAGCCACCGGCCGCGGGGCAAGCGAACGCGCACGCTGACAGACCGATGGGAATAGCCATGTAGATAATATTGGAAAAGCCGTTACTCGGTAATAAGGTCAGAGTCTCTTCGTTGGGCATCTGTGCATGATAACAAAAATCTCCCTCTCTCTTCACTTCAGCTACAGACACGCCACTTTGTCCTTGAACAGCAACCTGGACAAATGCATCCAACAATCCACGTAGCCTACGACGCCCTGTCAAAATGTATTTTTTCAGCCCCAAAACAATATCCAGTGGAGGAAAACATAAACCCGCGGATTATAATTATCAGATGAACACTCGGATCACATTCCCATGAATAAACAAGGCTGTTTTTTCCAGAAACTAGGCTTTATATAACATTATTTGAGATCTTGGCCAGAATGATGCAGTAACCTTGAACTTAGTCCAAACACGGGGTCCGGGCGTGTCCGGTGATGCTCCAAATGCAAGAGCGAGATTCGTCCTGCAGCCTCCCACAACGCGTTCACGATTTATCTTAATCCATCCGGTTGAGCGAAAAAAACAAACAGCAAGTAAGGAATGCCAGAAACTCAGAGCCGTCGCCCCTCAAACTGCGTCTCAATAAGCCTTTGGGCAAGTTACAAACGACCGTAAGTGATTTACGGTGACAGTTCAACCGCGTGGCTTCCACGGATTGCCCATAGGTGAGCGGGGACTGTGAGATCCAATCTCAAAGCTCCGGACTTCCAAAGGCACGCCCAACCAAACCGCACGTCCTTCCGTCCTCCTCCTCACTCCCTCCGGTAAGAGGTTTCCGAGTCGCTCCCGGCACCTGCTGACCAACGAGTTAGCAGAGAGAAACTTCTTCCCTCCTCCTCGTCAGCGGTGTCATGTCTCACTTAAAAGAGATTGCGGTGCGGAAGGGTTTCATCGCTTCTCGCGGGTTGCGTCTTCCCGGTGTATTCACAAGAACATCCGAATTTTGTGGAAAAGAAAGCGGAGCGAGCGGTGCACGGGACGGGATAACATAGGATATGGTAGGGAGGTGGCCACGAGCTTGTGAATATAAATGAGAAATAACACCGTAAGTGTTTCAAATTGAGGCTCAGCTTCGAAGGTGATTGGAAGGGCTCATTCACGTTACTATATATGCTTGTGAACTTCTGACCTATAAGGTATGGATGGTACAAATTCCCAAACTGCTATCTCATTGCCTCTGACGTTTCAACCTGCAGTCATTTCATCTCAAAGAGCTGGCAGGACCAATACACAGGGTCTATGCACCAACCATAAAAACAATGGACATCAATCTGCCATACTGACCCACAGGTCTGTATACAGACACAGATAATATAGCTCTTCTGCCATACAAAGGGGTAGCTCAGAGGTTAGAGCATGAAATACAGGTCGAAGGTTCAAATCTCCCCTCTACTGTACGTCGTTTCGGATAAAAGTGTCCAAATGAAAATGATGGAATAAACCTCGTCTTACAGGGTTGTTTCCTATGCTGTGACCACGGTGGCTCCTTTGCAAGCCCAGTAACCTTGGACAACAACCATGTCGTCTAAATCAGGACTTTGTTCCTGGAGAGCTACAGTGTTTGTCTGTGTCTCCCCTCCCCTCAGTTGGAACTAACCCGATTAAGCTCCTCAGACGACCGGCTTATTATTAGAACCAGGTGTGCTAAATCAGCCTTGGAGGCAAAGTGCTAGCCTCAAAGAAACCAAATTGGATTTTGGGGGGTTTGCTCCCTGTATGGCTATAGTTCACGTGGCGATGGGCATGGCTCAGTGGTGAAGCGGATGAAAAGGTTGTACATTTGAAATCTCCCCCATTACGTCTACGGCTTTGGAGCCGTGCATCTGCTAAAGGAACACGTTATTCATCTGGTTGTGATCCCTTGTAGGCTATGCGGATCCGGTGCGGATGTAGCAGGAAGAGGTTTGGAGCTGTGCCCAGCACCATCGTCCTGACTCGCTCACTCGGCTTCAGCTTTGGAGCTTCCCGGCTCTGCAGGCGGAGGAATCACCCACGAACAAAGACCCAGAGATGAGACCTGAGGAACTCTGCAATGAATAATGAGCCAGAGAAAATGGTGCCATTGTACTCTCATCCATTTTGCATTTAACTTTGTGTGCCCCCCCGCCCCCCCCCCCCCCCCCCACTCCCCTCTTCTGAAACGAAGCCCTTGCTAAGCACACTCTCCCTCACACACCCCTGCTTCAGAGACGAGCCACTGAACAGGGCGATAAGGGAAATATTACAGTATGTATGATGATGGGTAATTATGCAGACTCCAGATATGGTTCAGTTATCTGTCTTCCTTCTCTCTGTCTGCCAGGGTGAGGCTGGGCGGCCGTGTAGGAAATGTATCCCTGCTCTGTGTGTGTATGTGGCTGGGTGTGTGTTTTCTAAGTGTGTAGGTGAGTGTGTGCGCGTCTCGGGGCAGTGTATCTGAGTGTGTGTGTGTCTCTGGGTGTGTATGTGAATGTGTGTCTCGGGGTGTGTATGTGAATGTGTGTGTGTGGGGGAGGATGTGTGTGTATGTGCATGTGTGTATTTGTGTGTGTGTACATCTGTGTATTTGTGTGTGTGTGTGTGTGTGTGTGGCATCTAGTCTCTCTGTCAGTCTGCTGAAGGAGAGCCTGGGAGAGCTGCAGCAAGGCTGGTCTCTCTGTCCCACGTTATCTCTGCGTGTGTGCGTGCGTGTGTGTGTGCGGGACACACGTGAGAGAAGCTGGGCTGGCAGGGCTCGGTTTCAAACTGAAATCTGACACGCGGGAGGTCTGGGGGTGGGAGGAGGGAGAGGAGAGGAGAGGGGGAGGAGGGAGGGAGGGAGAGGAGAGGAGAGGAGAGAGAGGGGGAGGAGGGAGGGAGGGAGGGAGGGAGGGAGGGAGGGAGAGGAGAGGAGAGGAGAGGAGGGAGGGAGGGAGGGAGGGAGGGGAGGGAGGGAGGGAGGGAGGGCGGGAGAGAGGAGAGGAAGGAGAGGGGAGGGGAGGAGAGGAGAGGGGGAGGAGGGAGAGGAGAAGAGAGGAGAGGGGGAGGAGAGAGGAGGGAGCCACAACTAAAATGCTGACAGGGGGGATGTGTGTCAGCTCTATCTACATTTCCAGCCTGCCACAAAGGCTGAAACAAGAGCTGACTTGACACTCTTTCTTTACTGTGGGCCCACACATTCAGGCTTTCAGAAATGCCAAACTCTCCCGTTAAACAGAATGTAGGTATCAAACCCATCAAAACACATCAATGTACACTTCTACCATTAGGCCATGATGGTATTCTTCAGCTCTGTAGAGTTAGGGTGTGGTCGTGGTCTGAGGGTCACATGTACCACAAACTGTAAACCCCAGCCTCTTTTCAATAATCAATAAATCCATCAATTGAATGTTTACTTTGTGTAAGATTACTGAACGAGCGGCATTAAATGCCAGGGATACCTGGTGACCAGGGCCAAAACTATACAAGGTACACCTGACCTCTGGAAAAAAACACGCACTTCCTGATTGAAATATTTCCGTGCTCCTAATATTTTTAGATTCATGATGTGGTTGGACTTCACTAATGCTGACCGCTGGTTTGAGTGTGTTCTGATTCGTGATCACACTTGAGCTTCATCCTGAGGCTACCGCTCAATTAATTCAATTTTAGTTGATGTCAGCTCTTTGGAAGCTCACTTCAAATGATTCTCATTCCTTCTCCTCTCGTCCACGGTGACAAAAAAAAAGAATCCTTTCCATGGGAAATCAATAGTGGTCCGCTCGCCTACACGGTGCGCTCGCTGGTGTGCACTGAGCCTGAGGGGACACGCAGCAGGCCAGCCTCTAGCCCCGATGATGAGGCTGAGGGGACACGCAGCAGGCCAGCCTCTAGCCCCGATGATGAGGCTGGCCTCACAAGAAAACCCTCTCTCTTCAGACTGGGAGTGGAGGAGAGAGGAAGGGAGAAAACGGAGAGAAGGTGAAAGATACAGAACGTGTGAGAGAGAGAGAGAGAGAGAGAGAGAGAGAGAGAGAGAGAGAGAGAGAGAGAGAGAGAGAAGGAAGGAAGGAAGGAAGGAAGGAAGGAAAGGAAAGGAAAGGAGAGGGAGAGGGAGAGGGAGAGGGAGAGGGAGAGGGAGAGGGAGAGGAAGAGGGAGAGGGAGAGGGAGAGGGAGAGGGAGAGGGAGAGGGATGGAGAGTGAGTGACAGACAGACACAGAGAGGAACATTTCTGGGGAAAGAGACAAATAGAGGAACATACAGAAAGACAGAAAGAGAAAGAGAAAGGGAGGTAGGGCAAGGAATGGAGAGAGTGAAGGAGGGAGAGAGAGAGAAAAAGACAGATGGTAAAAGGCACACAAAGAGACAGAGAAAGAGAGAGAGAGAGCGCATAGTGCATGAGCGAGGATGGCGGCGGCCCACTTAACGGCGAGGCGGCGGAGCTGAGAGGTTCCTCAAGGGTTAAATGGAGGTCAGGAGAAGGCTCATCCTTCCTTGGCAGGAAGTGGCTTTCACTCCAGAGAGGATGGGCCACTGGTGCCAAGTGGTTTTCTGTCATCTAACAGAAGGGTGGATGGGTGCACCGGAGGGAAGGGTTGCAAGGGGTGGGGGTGAAGGAAAGAGAGCGAGAGACAGTGAGAGAACACAGGGATTGGAAGTGAGAGGCAAAGAGAACTGGGGAGGGACAGAGAGAGAAAACAGAGAGAGAGAGTCAACAATTGAGGAGGTGTGAGACAGGGTAAGACCAGAGAGAGAGAGCAGGCTCGGAGATGGAGGGATGACGGAGCGATGGCAGAGGGACGGGGAAGGAGAGAGCGATCACGCAGACAGGAAGTGTCACACAGAGCAGTGCCAGAGTCGATGCCAGGGTCTCCCTGCCCGTCTGGACTGGCAGGTCCAGATCCTACCCACTGCCTCACCCACCTCCCCACACAGCCTCACCCACCTCCCCACACAGCCTCACCCACCTCCCCACACTGCCTCACCCACCTCCCCACACAGCCTCACCCACCTCCCCACACAGCCTCACCCACCTCCCCACACTGACTCACCCACCTCCCCACACTGACTCACCCACCTCCCCACACCGCCTCACCCACCTCCCCACACAGCCTCACCCACCTCCCCACACAGCCTCACCCACCTCCCCACACTGCCTCACCCACCTCCCCACACTGCCTCGCCCACCTCCCCACACAGCCTCACACACCTCCCCACACAGCCTCACCCACCTCACTGAGATGGAAAAACCCAACAAGACTGAAATGCCGTGCCATGCAGTCCTCCTCTGAGGTGGTGTCAGGGAGACTTGAATTACAGGGACTGCAAGATACAGTCAACACAGTTACAGCCTGGAATAAATAAATGTGAGCAGTCAGTCAGATATACAGCCAGTCAGATAGACACTCAGCCAGATATACAGCCAGTCAGATATACAGCCAGTCAGATATACACTCAGCCAGATATACAGCCAGTCAGATATACAGCCAGTCAGATATACAGTTTTCCTGTGAGGCAAACTGCACAACAATCACATTTTCAGTCCCCTATCTAATAATCCTACTGCGTGCCATTCTGTCCTGAGGCTAGGCCTGATTAAATATGAAAGCCTGGGATTTAGAATGCCCCAGAAGAGATAGGTGGGTGGAGGCTGAATCGGTACGGACACCCAGGATTTCGACCAGCCCGCTGGAGAGACAGGCTTAGCTGCTCTGACTGTGGTAGCCACATCCCCTGACCCAGAGGATCCTGCTGGATTGGATTCCCTCCTGCTGCTTTAGGCACCACCAGAGAAGAGAAGAGATGGAGGGAGGGAGGGGAGGGGAGATCGACAAAGGAGGAAATAAAGAGGGGAGGGACAAAGAGAGGGAGGGAGAGTGAGAAGGAGGGATGCCCAAAGTGAATGATGGAAAGGTCAAACGGTGTGGAGAGAAGAGGGATGGAGAAGAGATGGCCTGAGACAGAGAGGAGGGAGGAGGTGTAGAAGAGAGAGGGAGGAGGTGTAGAAGAGAGAGGGATTTAGTTGGAGGGGGAGTGTTCTTGCAGCCAGGACTGAAGGGTGGATTGGCTCTAACACTGATCCTTGGCCTTTGGTGGTTCTGCGGTAAGCTGCTCTGCTTTCACCCTGCCTTTTAACTGGGATGGGTCAAGCTGCTGCACCTTCTCCCAGGCCCTGGCACTGGAGCAAACACACACACACACACCAGTCCCAACACCTACGCACAAATACGCCCTCACACAAATACACACACAACCAAAGGGATGTACATAACCACCCAAACACACATCAGCTCAAACATCAACACTTAAAAATAAACGCTGTCTCCACCTCATTAGCACCTAACATCAGTATTCATATTTAATGCACCCTGCACCTTACAGAATCCAGCTCCCATCCATCCACGTTCTGCCTTTTAGACACCCCCTCACCATAATTGCTTATTTGAATGCACAAGTTAATGTTCTCCAAGATATTGTCATAACATCGCAAAGCAGTATGTCTCACTGCAGACCACTTTTCCCGTTTCCACAGACGGAGCTTAATTAAAGAGGCCTGTGACGGCTGGGTTCTGTCTGAGGCTCCAGAACATGCAGGCCCTCTGGGGGTGTCCTCAACCATTCACAGGACGTCTCCTGCAGGTGTTCGGGAGCTCCAGAAAGCCTCGTCCCACCCAACGTGACTCTATGGAAGGATCTCCATGGGTTTGATTGGGACTCGTGTTGGTAAGTAAGCAACCATGTCAAGCTGTCGTTTTTTACACTAGTTTGTAACTGTATGGTACAGGCTTAGACGAATACAGACTAACACATTGGGACTGGTATAGCTCTGCGGTAGAGCATTTTACTACAGATCAAGAGGTCGCAAGTTCCCTTCCTGATCCACACGCTGTTAAGGATCAAAGCGTCTGTTAAATGAACACTTTGTTATTCTTATAAGATTAAACGCAGCAGTAAAATGCAGTAAAACGCAGCAGTAAAATGACGAGAGCACGCATCTTGTATGCATGGGTTCATTTATTACAAGAAGGGTCTTTAATCCGTTGGCGGGGAAGTAAGGACCGATCCCAGTCGTGGTTTAGTGAAGATAGAGGACCTGAAGGAGACCACGTGCCGTGTTTCTGGAGAACGCTAGCTCTGATAAATGAGGGACTGGAGGCTTTTTAAACTGACTCGACGTTTAAGAAATGAGAGGCGGATGAGAGGAGCGATGGAGCTGGGGGAGGCAGGGAGGAGGGAGGGATGGATGGAGGGAAGAGGGGGAGGGAAGTAGGGAGGAAGGGAGGGAAGGAAGGATGAAGGAAGGAAGAAAGGTAGGAAGGAAGGAGGGAAGGGAGTAGAAAGGGAGGGAGGGAGGAAAGAAGGGAGGAGGTGATGGAAGGAAAAGGAGAGACAGCTGAGAGAGAACGGGAAGAAAGGAGGGAGGAGAGGTAGAGGCGAGGGGGGAGAGGAAGGAAGGAGGATGATTAACGAGGCGCCGGTCATGCGAGGCGACGAGGGCGGCTGGCTCACTCCGCCGTCAAACGCAGGAAGGAGACGTCGGGCGAGAGGTGGCTCTCCTCCTCCCCCTCACCACCATCATCACCATCATGTAGCTCCTCCCCCTCACCACCATCATCACCATCATGTAGCTCCTCCCCCTCACCACCATCATCACCATCATGTAGCTCCTCCCCCTCACCACCATCACCACCATCATCACCATCATGTAGCTCCTCCCCCTCACCACCATCATCACCATCATGTAGCTCCTCCCCCTCACCACCATCACCACCATCATCACCATCATGTAGCTCCTCCCCCTCACCACCATCATCACCATCATGTGGACCTGGACGCAGCGGCTCCTCCGCTGCCTGTCCTCTCAGTGTGGTGCCAAGAAAAGCCCTAACATCCCCCCCGAGCTCACACACACAATCAGGCCTGTTGTCCAAAGCCACTAAAACAAGCTCGGTTAAGCTAAATCAACACCTTCTTGTTCTGTTTCGGATCAAATCCAATCTAACTTTATTACACGTGATTCCTGTCACTTAGGCCTACTGTAGTTGTGGAATATGAAGTGTGTCAGTGATTGTGACTGGGACTGGAAGCAATGCTTCTGAGATGAGGCTGAACAGGTGGTTATTAAATCTGCTTCAGCCCTGGGCACAGACATCACTCAGTGGAGACATCACTGCCTGGTTCAAAGATCTCACTATCACAATATAAATCCTTCTGAAGACAGTTAGAGAGGGAGAGAGAGAGCAAGAGAGGTAGCAGGAGGGAGAGTGAGATAGAGAGATAGAGAGAGAGAGAGAGAGAGAGAGAGAGAGAGAGAGAGAGAGAGAGAGAGAGAGAGAGAGAGAGAGAGAGAGGACAAAGACATCGATTGCTGACAATGGATGAACAAACCCCACTTTGAAATACAGGCCTCATTAGGAGAAGAGCATGATTATTTCACCAATAACAAGATTAAAATACTATCACGCTCCGCCTGCTTTGTATATCAAAGGGTTCGGCGGTCTGTCTTACGAGGCTGCCCCTGACTTCATTACCAGCTATGAGCCTGAGATGACTCTGAGTGCTCCATGCACAAAGAGTCATTAGCAAATCCATTCAGTGATTGATCAACAATCGTTTCCCCAGATGGGTTAATTACATGGTTCTCAGGCGGACCTCTGGGATGTAGATATTACCATGCTGTAAAAGGGAAAAAATGTCCACTCAACAAAACTGAAATGAAACGAGAATTATGCTTTCTCTCTCTGCTCGTTAAAATGTTTTTAGTTTATGTTCTGTTGCTCGGTTTCAGGCTTTGGAGTCCTTGGCAAACCAGAGACTCAGAGAACCCGCTAGAAACCGCTGGGATCTGTTGTGTAGGCACATCCCTTGCAGGCGAAACTGCACATCCAGTCCAACAGTGGAGACTGCATTCACATTGCTGCCTCATATTGGACCCTCAATGCCTCAACAGAACAGCCAGCCAATCACAAAATAAATCGCTTTCCTTTTAACAGGACAGGAAGAACAGTTATTTACGTGTTGCAGAATCAAGTAACTGACATGAAAACAAACAAATTCATTTCCTGACTCTGAACACTGACATCCTGTTGGAATGATGCACTTCTAAATCTTGATCTTCCGATGTACTGTCTGCGTGCACCATTTGTACATCGCCTTGGACAAAAGAATGTATGCAAGATGAATCCAATGTGTTTTTTTTCGTAATCCCACCCGGGTTTGATAATACTAACATTCCCTCCTGGTTGTTGAATCTCAGCCCGACGCGACACATACAGTAAAGTTAGTGAGTGGTAGGAAATGAGCTGAGCTGGTGACACGGGGCTGGAAGCACAGACACTTGTGCATGATTCACACAGACCAAGACGGAGCCAAACAGCCAAGTCATGGAGCACCTTATGATGGAGCTTCCAAAAAATACCCTTCAACTGGAGGAGCAGGTCTGGTCAAACGAGCCAGGAGAAACCAGAGGAAATAAATCAACGAGAACACAAACACACACACACACACACACACATGGCCCTCCCAACACCTCATCAACACTTTTACACCTGCTCATGCAGGCAGCGGGGATCCATTTATAACCTAATAAAAACACGACTGCCTGCTAGTGTTAAATTTCAAGCAAAGTCAATTTATGCAAGGCGCTGTCTGTTGACAGGAATAAAGAGTTGGGGAGCAGCACTCGTTTTCACGGAGGCTGGAAAGTGCTGAGTGGTAAGCAAACACACTTTCATCTGCCTGGGCCCTCTTAAATATGCTGCACACTGAAACACTGGGAAGAATGCTGTTCACTTACTGGGGTATAGGGGTCCCAGAGGGTGAAGACAGAGAGAGAGAGGGAGAGAGAGAGACAGAGAGACGGAGAGAGGGAGAGAGAGAAGGAGGGAGAAGAGAGAGCGAGGGAGAGAGATAGACAAATAGTGGGTGGGAGAGGGATATAAAGGGAAAGGGACGGAGAGAGAGACGGAGAGAAAGGGGTAGAGAGAGAAAGATAGAGAAAGATGGAGAGAGACAGTGTGTGCTTGTCTGTATGTGTGAAGGGATGCAGAACTGTCAATGTGTATGTGCTTATATTTCTCCTTGTGTAATTTCCCATGTAGTATTAGCATGAGAGTCTTGCAACTGTGTATGTGTGTATGTGAGGGTGTGTGTGTGTGTGAGAGAGAGAGAGAGAGAGAGAGAGAGAGAGAGAGAGAGAGAGAGAGAGAGAGAGAGAGAGAGAGAGAGAGAGAGAGAGAGAGAGAGAGAGAGAGGTAGTATGAGTGTGTCTGATCTAGTCCCAGGAAACATCCTGTAGTGGAGTTCCCTGCAACTACCATTTCGGGTCTTCCAGAAAGATCCCTGGTCTTCTTCCTCCTCCTCCAAACAAACCAAACTATCCATATCTCTATATCTGTCTCTAAATGAATCTCTCTCCTTCCCTCCCCTTTCTCCCTTTCTCTCTCTTCATCTCTCTCTCTCTTTCTCTTTTCCTGTTTCTTCAATGCCCCTGTAACATCACTGTGGTTGTTTGGGTTGGGGCTGCTCTCAGTAGTTCCTACATGTTAGGAGATCTTCTGCTTGTGGCAGCACATCACCAAGGTCTCGTCATGGTTGTCTCACCGATTAGGACAGCCACGCTGAGAGGAATCTATAGGTGGCTTAACACATCTCTCCATGTGTTAAGTCTCTCTTGTTCTCTCCACTCTCCAGTCTGAACACACACAGTACACACAGGCTCTCCCAAACACACAGACACATGCACATAGACACACACACGCGCACACAGGAAAGAGAGTGTGACCACCAGGTCAGTAAATCCATTTGCCACCCCCTTCCCAGCTGGTTGATATCCTGTTTCACTGGTTTAGATGCTACAACCTTCCTCACGCCTGCTCCTTCCTCCACCCCCTCCTCCTGTCACCTTTTCCTTCTTACACCTCCTCCCTCCACCTCCTCCTCCCTCGATCTCCTCCTCCCAGTGTGTCCTCCCTTCTCCTCCTCCTCCCTCCACCTCCGTCTGTTCCCTCCTTCTCCTCCCTCCACCTCTCCCACTCGCTGCATCTCCTCCTCCCTCCTCCTCCCTCCACCTCTCCCACTCGCTGCATCTCCTCCTCCCTCCTCCTCCGTCTCTTCCTCCTCGCGTCACCTCCTCCTCCTCTCTCGTCTTCCCAGAACGAGGGAGGGAATATACATGGCATCTGTAAATCAGCACTACGGCGTTTCCAGCGAAGGCAAATTGAATAAGAGCACCGCTCTGCAAACCTTAGCGAATTTGTAAATCAGAATAAAAAAGACGGAAACGGCAACAAACATAGATTATCACAAACGCTCGGTGTAGATGAAAACAACATTGGTAGAGGCAGATTTAGAAGCTGGTAAACACTTGCACACACACACACACACACAGACACTCACACGCACACCAACCAGCAATAAATCCGCTCAAAAGTACAGGCATTGTCCTCAGCTTATTCACCCCTCCTGTGTGAAGACCTGGAGTGGGCCTAGCAAGGCTGCAGCAGTGTGATACTGGCTGGGCTGTGTGCTCTGGGGCTGGGGAAACAACGGGCTGACATCCCCCCCACACACACACACTGACACACACACACACACATACACACCCTCTCCCCAATCTCCACGCTCCCAGGTACAGAAGCAGGAGAGACAGCAGGAGCAGAAAGCAGAACCAGACAGGGAAGAAGCAGACCGAACAGCAGAACCAGACAGGGAAGAAGCAGACCGAACAGCAGAACCAGAGACCAGCCTGAGAACAAAACAGCAGAACATGAACCAGGAACCAAGATGAAAATCAGGCAACGGAGAAAGTAACCTGCGTAGGTGTTTCTTTGATTATAAACATTCTCCTTAGATCCACCCATGATTGCTCACTCTCTCTCTCCGACCTCTCCTTGAACCCTCCTTTGTCTGTCCTCCACGCTCTCTTCTGTTCCATCTTTCACCATCTCCCTATGCTTCATCTCTCTCTCTTCCCCTCTCTCTCCCTCCCTTTCACCACCTCCCCTCCTCCTTCCCTTCCGTCAGACAGACAAACACTGTGGTCTCTCCTGCTCGTCGTGTTGGGTGAGGATTCTATCGCCCTCTCTGTAAACAGCAGACAGAGAGAGAGGCCGCCCACAGAAGCGACCTGCGCTGGACAAGCGAGTGACTCACTGCTGGGAGCGCACATTGCTATTCACAGTTAATTACCACGGCAGAAAGACAGAGTCTGAGTCAGACCCATCATGAATATTACATGGTGGCCGTAAACTCTCGGACAGATAAATTAAAGAAGCCGACATTTGTCTCAATGTGCAAATGCAGTGTCCACTTGGCTAGGCTAGGCAGAATGTGAAGGTAGACCGGTGTGTTTCTGCATTAACATTCAGCAGGTGCATGGCTATTGATTGGTTCTAGTCCACGTGCATAGTTAAACACAGGTGTTAGGCCAGGTAGGATAATGAACACGCAATAATGGAACTGCAGATGTGTGACTACCATATAGATGGACAGACAGACAGACAGATAGATAGATATTGCACCTGCAACATAAAGATTGGAAATGCAGGGTTTAGATATCCAGATAGCTGTCATCTCCTGTTGGAGCGCACATACTGGTGTAGTGGAGGTGGTTTGAAACCACAGTCCTGAGAGGGGACCTGTGAGCCCAGCTGTCACCCTCAGACCACAACCTTGTCTTCTTGGTCTATCGATTGCTTGACCTATGTTCATGTCTTTGGTCGGGGTGTCGAGCACGGAGATCGGATCCCCAACCTTACGCGGGGGAAGCCAAACACCTACCGCCAGACTGAGAGAGGGAAGACGTCCAGGATGCAGACGTCTGGGCTTTCATCCAACGCAGACACCAGCCGGCACTCACGACATCCAGGAGGTGGAGAGTGTGTCGATACGTCTGGGCTTTTATCTGGTCACCGAAACTCATCACACAAGCGCTGCTCGACTCAAGCGGGGCTTTGGTGTCACATGACATCTGGGGAGACATGAAGATGACTCCTTTTGAAGCTTCCTGGAAACACCTTTCTAGAAGACGCTACTCTGGGTCATCCGGTTCATCTCCCTTTCCCACTCCCCGGCCTCTCTTCTCTTCCCCCTTTCACACTCCCCGGCCTCCCCCCTTCCCCTCTCCACACACCCCTCTCTCTGTTGTCCACACACACACACACACACACACACACACACACACACACACACACACACACACACACACACACACACACACACACACACACAGCTTAGACCCGGAGACAAAACCCAGGGCTCTCTCCTCCCCCTCTCAGCACAGCCACACCTGTTTCTGTTTTTAACACGTGCCAGCTCAGCTGTTTACCGTGGTGCACTGGGACCCTGGTGGGCTCCACAGCTCTACCCTGCACTGTGTCTAAACCCTTCCCCGGCCACTTCTACTCGTTGCCTTCGTGCCCAAACGGGCTCTCCTCCCTGCTTTACTGCCCTGACGGCCGACCCCTCCCTGCCTCTCCCACTAGCAGTCTCAAACAAGCTGTCCGTGTGTCTGTATTAGACTATTATTTCCATGACCTTCTTCCATAGGTCTTCACTGTTGTTACAATATGTCATCTTCTTGATGTTCTGATCTGTAGAGTGATGGAAATACTGCTGTCATCGCCTGTCACAGGAGCATGTTTTCAAAGAGATTTATTGTTGTTGTTCACTGTACAACACAGGGTCATTCTGGACAATGACATTCTTGTGGCTTGGCAAGCTGCTGCTTCCTATTGGCTGCCAGTAAGGACATGTCACCACCAATGAGAAGAGACCATTGAAACGTCCCCACCAATAGTTAAGAGAAGAGCAAGGTTTGTGTCATCATATAGGGTGATGTATGCTCTACAAGTTTGTCCTCACCGCTGTTTAGTAATAAACTAAACTGCAGCCTTGAGTTCCCTCAAAAAGAGACTAGCCTTTAATGTTTCGTTCCATTCTCATTTACCCCAGTGGAGAGTTAGAATACACTGAAATAGAATAGAATGAGAAAAAAACCTTAATTGTCTATTCAGGGTAGCCATTTTCCTTTGACTCATCTCATTCCATTAGCCATTAGACATATTGTATATACATATTGTAAGTTCTTCATTCACGGCAGACGTTTGACATGAGTCCACACATTCACTGAAGGGTAACTGAACAATAAACATTCACTCACACAACAGCCCTGTTTCCACAGTGCAAGGCAATTTACTTTGTATTGAGTTTGCATTTAATCATCCAGGACACTAACCTTGGTAAAGGTTCAGTTCATTCCTGTTTAACCCTGTAGAGATCTTGTGCTCCAGTATGTCCCTGTTTCCCCCAGTAGAGAGTTAGTGTTCTCCCCTGGTGCAGCTCTCTGCTTCAGAGCCAGCTCTCTAACTTCATTAAGCCACCTGATGAAAATCAGTCCCACAGACTCGCTACTCATTTGACCCCAGAAATATATTATCCACTGCCTCATCCGCATCGAGCTGCAAGCTAGCGCTGCTCTTTCAAGCAACCCCAAATACAGTCGGAGGCAATGACTTTGTCTCTTTTTTTTCCGGATATAGTCGGGTAAAAAAAGAAAAGAAGAAAAAAAAAGAGACAGAAGCAGACGGATGTGAAAACAACCTATTGCCTGAACTGATGCTGGCCTGTAAAATGTCAAAGGATTTGTTGAAACGTGTGACTTGAAGAAGACACAGTCTGCTCTCTGTCACTCACTTCCCCCTCTATTTATAACCTGGCATTTCTTCCCCGGGAATGACGGGTGACCTCTTGCCGGATAGACGGCTGTATACGAGACAGATAGAGAGATAGAGGGAGTGAGGAGGAGGAGAGGGAGAGGGAGTGTGAGATAAAGATAGAGGGAGAGAAAGAGGGAGCGACAGAGGGAGGGAGGGGATGAGAGGGACAGAGTGAGAGAGAAAGAAAGGGGGTAAAAGAGAGAGTTATAGTGAGTGAGAGAGAGAGATATTCAGAGCGACTCAGAGAGAGATATTCAGACCGTACAGGAGTAAGGTTCTTAAAAGGTCACATAATGCTTCCTGTACACAAGGATTCATCCGCTTACACGGCTGGTTTGTCCGAGGGGTCGAGCGTCCATGCAGCACACGCCCCGGAACTCAGTCTCTCTGATCTGAATAGCCGGTGTGAGCCGCTCACCTCGTGGCCCACCATCCATCAGGAGAGCTGCACAGAGCCTGCTGGGAAATGGAGTGTGCTGTTATTATTTGGAGAGCTGTTAGAAGAGGAGGGTGGGGGAGAGGGGAGGGGAGGGGAGGAGGAGGTGAGAGGAGACCAGGGGAGAGGGGAGAAGAAGAGAAATAAAGAGAGGAGAAAAGAGAACAGGGGAGGATATATGTTGTTAAGAGGCTATTAGCCTCTAGCCTGTCTGTCTCAGGGTATCTTTATTTATGGCTGATGACAGACAATTGAGGGATTTGATAGAGGACTGAGTCATTGGAGTGAGTACCATTAAAGTATTCTGCTAGAAAATGTAACAACTGTCTGTTCCCTCTGTTAGGGCCTGAGCTGGCTTGTCCACCAGAAGTATTTAACTGACTGAGTTGACCAGAAAGGAACAAGAGCACACACCATGACACAATCCTTCATTTCTTCTTCTTGGTGTGATATTTTATTTGGCTGATCAAATTCAAATACATCTGTAAAACCTCAAATGTAATCCTTTCTCAGAGGATCCGTCTCAGGGAAAGTGGGAGATACAGGGAAGTCAAAAGCACAATCTCATTTTGCATTTCAAAACAAGACGGGCGTTTTCACACCTTGGAGTGTTCATTGATTATTCATAAGTGACTCGTGCTCAGGAGTAGCTACTGTACTTTCTCAGGGTCGAGGATAAGGACAAATGTGACATTCAACTCTCAACAACTCACAGAATATACAGTCAGATAACCACTTCCCATCAAATAATTATTCCCCTAGAGTTGATTCAGAGAGGTTTAAATAACAAATGTACTGCACAAGTGTTGACATTAACTTATTGAAACCCTCATCAATACTCAATCCTAGACGTAATTCTCTGCTAAAACAAACAGATGTTGGCGAAGCGGGGGGGCTGGAGGCAATGTCACGAGGAGAGGAGACAAGGGAAGGTAGGGGAGGAGATGAGGGGAGAGTTCCACAAGTAGGTTACACATTGCAACATGGACCAAAAAAAACTCACTCCTGAGAATATGTATAATTAGATACATGAATGTGATTTCTTTATTTCCAATGTTCTATCATGCATGGAACTTAGCGGAGTCTTTAATTGAAAGCCATTTAGCGACTTCAATGGAAATGCACATTCTTGGCAGAGGGATATGATTTTAATAGGGCTTTGAACTGCCTTAAACGTTAACATATAATTCTCACCAAGTGAACATTGGTTTCCTCTACATCTTCACCCTCATCATCCCGTCTTATTTCCCCTTATTTCTCTCTCTCTCCTTCGTTCTCTTTTTCTCTTTTCTCTCTTCATCCCTTTTTCTCTCTCCTCTGTGTACCCACCCTCCTCCCCCTCTCTCTCTCTCTCTCTCTCTCTCTCTCTCTCTCTCTCTCTCTCTCTCTCTCTGTCACTCCCAATCTCTCACACACGCATAGACCAAGTCTTCTCTCTGCTGATGCTCGATATGGATTCCATCCTGATTGATGGCAGTGTGTGTGTGTGTGTGTGCCTCTGTCCTACTGCCCAGCTCTGATAACAGCAGGGCTTTCAGGAGGGCAGTCTGGCAGGGGGGTCTTCAGCCTCCAGGGGTTATCCCCCCTGGCTGCACTTCATGGGGATAACAGGATAACCTGAAGACCACACAGAACATTACTGGCAACCCACACACACGACGCTCTGGAAAATAGTTGCCTTTTATCATCTCTGTACTTCACGTATGGATGCAGCAGCATTGTAAACAGATTCATCATATTGCTACGAGTTCATAAATGTTATATGGTAAATGGACTGCATTTATATAGCGCATTTTCTACCTTAGCGGCACTCAAAGCGCTTTACATTTTTGCCTCTCATTCACCCATTCACACTCTCACTCACACATACATACCGACGGAGGTGGAGCTGCCGTGCGAGGCGCCGGCCGGCCCATCGGGAGCAACTTGGGGTTCAGAGTCTTGCTCAAGGATCCTTCGGCACATGGCCTGGGAGGAGTCGGGATCGAACCGCCAACCTTGCGATTAACAGATGACCCTCTCTACCCCCTGAGCCACAGCCGCCCCTTATATAATAATGATAATAATAAAATGTTATGTCATGCTAGCATTTGGTATCCGACTGGGTTGTAAAACTGGCCTAAGGAGTTATACAAACTCAGAATCAGTAATTAAGTTGGCAGGCAAACTGTCAAAAACGTTTAGCATGCACGCTATTACTAACAACTAATTCTACACTAAGTGGATCAAAACAATTAATTATTTAAATTGCATCCCTAACCATATTCCAAGGAGAAACACGCATTACTTTACCTATAAATGATTTCCGGAAAATGCCATTACAGCAAATCCATTTGCTGTAATGGCATAATACATTTTTTAGCATTTAAACTTTACTCTTCTACCTAGCTTATGATATATCCAGCCAAGCCTCTATGTCATTTGGGGAACAGAGCAATTCACCCCCGAGCAAAGTGTTGAGTCTCCCATGCCCGCCCACACTGGTGGAGAGATCTGTCAATCACAGCCGATCAGGGACACAGAGTGAGAGCTCGGTGATTCAGGGGGACGGGCCAAAACTCCTCCTCAACCTCACGTTCATATTCATGAGGATGGAGCTATCGGAGGGAGGAGAGGGTGGAGCTAGCGGAGGGAGGGGAGGATGGAGCTAGCGGAGGGAGGGGAGGATGGAGCTAGCGGAGGGAGGGGAGGATGGAGCTAGCGGAGGGAGGGGAGGATGGAGCTAGCGGAGGGAGGGGAGGATGGAGCTAGCGGAGGGAGGGGAGGATGGAGCTAGCGGAGGGAGGGGAGGATGGAGCTAGCGGAGGGAGGGGAGGATGGAGCTAGCGGAGGGAGGGGAGGATGGAGCTAGCGGAGGGAGGGGAGGATGGAGCTAGCGGAGGGAGGGGAGGATGGAGCTAGCGGAGGGAGGGGAGGGTGGAGCTAGCGGAGGGAGGGGAGGATGGAGCTAGCGGAGGGAGGGGAGGATGGAGCTAGCGGAGGGAGGGGAGGATGGAGCGAGCGGAGGGAGGGGAGAGGGTAGTGGAAGTGACAGTAACATGGGGTGAGGCTGCTGCAACTGAACGCGCCAATGAACACGGTCCTGCTTGCTTCAACTCTCCTCGACTCTGCTGAGGATGATCAACACGAGCACATGGGATTCAATTAGATTGGATTGGATTTGGACGTGATGAGAATCTTTTGGATTGGATTCTTATTTTGTTCTTTTCACTCCCATTCAGTGCCGACGGTCACCTCTCAGTGACCTCTCAGTGACCTCTCAGTGACCGTGACCTCTCAATGACCTCTCCTCAGCGCTAACCTTCCCGGACTCTCCCACGCTGCCTGGACAGTGAGGGGTATCTGGAGTGGAGGGGACGGAGGAAGGGAGAGGAGGGGGGAGGGGGGGTTGTCATGTAACTGCATGTGTTAATGGACCATGTGGGCCTGTGCTACATAACACCTGTTCATGCTCCACTTCCTACATACGTGGCAGATGTTGTGTGTGTGTGTGTGTGTGTGTGTATACGTCTCTGTATGTAAGTCAACATGCTGCAGTGTATCATTTTTAGAATAGAATAAACTTTATTTGTCATTGTGCGTTAGATACACAACAAAATTTGCTTGTGCAACCACTAAAAGAAAAAAGAAAAAAGAAAGAAAGAAAGAAAGACTACTAAAAGTCTACTTGTGTGTGAGTGTGTTTCCCTGTGCTTTTTATTTTTGCACCAAAAAGTATGTTTGTGTGTGTGTGTAAGTGTGTGTGGATGTGTGTTTGTGTGTGTGTGTGTGTGTGTTTGTGTGTGTGTTAGCATATGCTTTCTTGGTTTAAGGCCAAAGGTATCGCTGGAGTCAGCAGACATAACAAATGTGTTTTATTCCCCTTTTGAATAAATGATGGTCTGTCACTGCTTATAGAGGAAGAGTCTTCATAATAACATGGCCTTGGAACAGATGGAGGTCACAGCAAGAGGTCTTATTTGAAGAAATTGGGTGTGCAGGGCAGATGTGGATATGTATGACTGTGTATGTTTATGTTTATGTTTATGTTTATGAGAGAAAAAGAGAGGATGTAGGGAGAGACAGAGGGCAGAAAGAGAGAGAAACAGGGGGGGGGGGGGCGTAGAGAAAGAGAGAGGGCTGAGAGAGAGATGAGGCACAGAAAGAAAGACTGAAGGGGGATGTAGAGAGAGAGTTACAGAGGGTGAAGAGAGATAGAGAGAGAGAGAGAGAGAGGGAGAGAGAGAGAGAGAGAGAGAGAGAGAGAGAGAGAGGGAGGGAGAGAGAGAGAGAGAGAGAGGGAGGGAGAGAGAGAGAGAGAGAGAGAGAGAGAGAGAGGGAGGGAGAGAGAGAGAGAGAGAGAGAGAGAGGGAGAGAAGGATACAGAGAGAGAGAAGGATATGTATATGAGAGAAAGAGGGCAGCTGTGTTAACGGCCCCACTGGAGCAAGACTATTCCTCAACAGAGAAGATATAGACTGATGACCATATGTTCAAGTGCACAATCGCTTATGTACATGTACTGTAACGTAAAAAACAGCATGTCTTTCAATTGAGTCACTCACACCAGCCTGAATAATTTGTATATATGAGCAAGGATTACCTAAATGATATATTCGATGCCCTTGGGGCTCAGAATGTGGAACTGCAGATCCTGTAAAGGGCTCTTTTGTGTCCTCTAAAGGAGGCTTTCCATTCAGAGAAGAGAGGCTACTGTGGGATGAGAAATCTCACAAAATAGAAAACAAACATACAAGTTTGGCCATCGCAGTTTTAATGTTTCGTGAGAAGTCTCGGTGCAGGACTGCATCCTTCCCAGCTCCCCGGCATCCCTTCAGCCCTGACGTGTCCTTCAGCATACACTGAACACTATCTTGGGACTCCTATCAAAACGACGGCCTCCAATATGGAGACATTAAAACGCTGGTTTACTTTCATTTGGGGAGGCAGGCTGCTGTGTGTCAGTGTGAATTGAGCCTGTCATGTTTGCCAAGCCTGGTTCCAGGTGGATGCTGGCCTGCAGGGGCCTGGGTGGGATCCACATCGCGCCGCGTGTCTGCTGTTGGCCGTGATGGCTGACAGCTCTGGAGGCCACAGCTAACTGACATTATGACATTACCGGATTAACGAGGTGGTTGCCAAACAAGCCGACAAGCGCGCAGTCACATCGCGCAGAAACACGCAGTCACACACATCCACGGATAATGAATCAGAGTCTGTGTGTGTGTGAGTCTGTGTGTGTGTGTGTGTATGTGTGTGCGTGTGTGTGTGTGTGTGTATGTCAGTGTGAGTGTATGCCTGCAGGGGGGGTTAAGGAGGTTAACTGGATTTGCAAGACCGGTTTAAAGACAGTTAGATGAATCAGGGGAAGCCATGTCTGTGAGGAATCCTCTGTTAGACTCCACAGGACTGGCTGGGTTAGCCACAGAACACTGGGGAGGACGAGACAGAGGGAGAGAGGGAGGACGAGGGCAGGAGGGGAGGAGGGGAGAGAGGGAGGCAGGGAGGGAAAGAGGGGGAGGAGTGGGGGGAGAGGAAGGAGGGAAGGAGAGGGGGGAGTGGAGGGATGATGGAGGGAGAGGAATGGGGGATGAGGGAGAGAGACAGAGACAGAGAGAGAGAGAGAGAGAGAGAGAGAGAGAGAGAGAGAGAGAGAGAGAGAGAGAGAGAGAGAGAGAGAGAGAGAGAGAGAGAGAGAGAGAGAGAGAGAGAGAGAGACAGAGAGAGAGATGGAGAAGGATATTTATAATGTGAACCAGCCTGGAATTGTGGACTCACATTTATGGTCAGAGAGATTGAGTAGGCATTGGAGATAGGTAGACAGACAGGCATCTAGCCCAGCAGACAGACACTGGAAGCTGTGACATTACAGTAATCAGTTAGTCCAGTAAGTTAGTCCGACGGCTTTGTGCTGTGTCTGTGTTGGTGGTCCAGCCAGTGAACCAATTTGCTGTAACCTTTACTGCTGGAGCTGCACTGCCATGGGCCTGTGACCAATGCACTGACTGCCTGCTTGCAGCTCTGAATAGCCACCACACAAAACTGAGCACCAGCATTTCTGAATGTGTGTGTGTGTGTGTGTCCATGTATATATGTGGCATTGTGTGAGTGTGTTCATGTGTCGGTGTGTGTGATTTGTGTGGGATTTATGGGTCTGTGTGTATGAATGGTGTGTCTGTGTGTATGAATGGTGCGTGTATATGTGTGGTGCAGTGCGTGAGTTTGTGTGTGTATCAAAGTATGGCGTGTGTCATTGTGTGTCTCTGTGTGTGTACATATGTGTGTGTGTGTGTGCAGGATCCCAGGAGAGCTGGCCATCACCCTGTGGGATCATCAGAAGCTTCTCATTTGCTGTGATCAAGCCTCTTGGCAGAGCGGGAGGACTTTGAACCCTGCCTGTCTCTGCTGACCCTCAAACCTCCCCTGGTCTCATTACGACAGGCCCAGAAGCAGCACACACACACACACACACACACACAGAGAGAGAGGCACTCTCACATCAGAGCCATCCAGACTGACAGATGAGACTGAGACTTACCTCTGGAGAGCTTCTCATTTCCTCTGTATACAGGATGGCGCGTGCGTATGTGTGGAATGTACTGTCGATGTGTGCTGTGGATTGACTGTTTACGTGGGCACACTCTCACACTCTCTATTACTGTCTCTCTCCGTCTCTCCCTCGCCTTCTCCCTCACCCTCTCTCCCTCTCTCTCCCTCTCTCTCTGCCTCTCTCCCTATCTCTGTCTCTCTGTCTCTCTCCCCCGCTCTCCCTCTCTCTCTCCCTCTCTCTCTCCCTCTCTCTCCCTCTCTCTCTCCCTCTCTCTCTGTCTCTCTCCCTCTCTCTCCCTCTCTCCCTCTCTGTCTCTGCGTCTCCTGATCTAGGTATGTCTGACAGGCTTCAGGAGCCGCTGTTCTGGCTGAGTCACCACAAGTCGGTCAGGGGGAGGAGGAAGTGTGTAACTCCGGGAGATATCGTAGCTTAGTTAAACAAACACAGTCAATAATGCAGAGTTGGGAGAGACCATGAGTGCCATGGAGAGTGAATCTGCGAGGCAGGGCTCGGTGATAGGAGGCCGGCTCGTCACCCCTCAGCAGCTCCAGGTCTGGGGGGTGCTGGGGAGGGGAGGGGGGGTAGCTCTGGTAGAGGGTAGAGATGTGATGAGAGGGTCGGACTGGCTGGCGGGAGGTCTTCTGTCCGTTTCGCTTGAGGTGAGTGAAGGAGTGTGTCTGGATTCCTGTTGGTGTGTTTACGCATCGTGGGAGCTTGTTATCGCAGGTGTACCTGTGTGAGTGCGTGCGTGCGTGTGTGTGTGTGTGTTTGTGTGTATGTTTTGTATTTGTTTTCCAAGTGTCACGGGGACACTGGTAGATTCTGTCTGGATACAGGACGCTTCCCTCCTCCTCCCCCCCCCCCCTCCCGTCCAGTCCTCCATCCCCCCCCCACCCCCCTCCACTCCTCCATTCCTCCTCCATTCTTCCGCTCCTCCTCTCAACTTCTGCTTGTATTGCCATCTTGTAGATCTGTCCCCTTTCCACACAATGTGTGTTCCCCACGTCCTGCCCTCAGACCAAGACGGAATCTGTCAGGACCTCAGACGACATCATACGACCAGGACAGGTTTCTTGTGTTCATCCTGCTTTCCTGTGTACCAGCTGTAGCTTCTCTGTGTGTTCTTTGTGATCACTCCATAAATGAGCTCTCTGACCTTCATGCCTCTGAGACTTTGCAGTCAACCTTTCCGCGTCTAGGATCTAGTCGTTATCCATGAGTCCTGTGTTGTGTCTGGCATTGCTCTCTCTCCCTCAGCGGAGGAATACGAGCGTGGAAACTTCAGGACCTGACTGGAATCCCACCGTCGGCAGAGACAGACTTCCTTCTCTTCCTCGTGACCGTGCCGAGAGGCCAGCGGTTGTGGAGGTCTGGTCGTCAGGCCTGCAGGCAGCTGGAGGAGCCTGCAGCGACGCTGCCGTCTCTGTCACGGCTTGTCTGCCTGGCGGGCCTGGCGGGCCTGGCGGGCCTGGCGGGCCTGGCTCTGAGGACTGACGGGCCTGGCGGGCCTGGCGGGCCTGGCGGGCCTGGCGGGCCTGGCGGGCCTGGCGGGCCTGGCTCTGAGGACTGGCGGGCCTGGCGGGCCTGGCTCTGAGGACTGGTGGCCAAGCGGAACCACAGCGTCCCTGCTTGCCCTCACTCGCGTGGCCGACACGGTTTCTCCGGGGACGTGATGAGGGGAGCAGGAGAGGGATGATGGAGGCGAAAGAGTGGAGGAGCGGAGGGGAGAGGAGGGGAAGGAGGAGAGGGAGCAGGGAAAGACGGAGAGGTCATGAGGGAGGGTTGAAGGAATGAGGGGGAGGAGTGTAGTTGGATGGGGAGGAGGAAAAGAGGAGGGGAAAAGGGGAAGAGGAGAGAAGCAGAGAAGTAGTGGAGGAGAGAAGCATCCTCTACCCAGACAGACTCCAGCAAGGGGTCCCCATGGAGCCTGGAAAAGAAACACACACACAGTAACCCCCAAACAAACACACACACTCACATATACACACACACAGCAATACCTACACAAACGCATACACAGGTAAACACACACAGCAACCCCCACACATACACACACAAATAAACACCCACATAGCAGCCCCCACAATCACATCTGACGTTTGCAGTTTACATAAAGAACAGCTCAGCATGATCATTTGGCACCTGCAGTCTGATTGGCCAGAGGCAATTTGTAACTGACCAATGACGTGCTTGCATTGTCCTCAAACACGGTGTTGTGTAAAGCCTTGTTTAGAGCAGATCACTCAGTGTAATGATTCACAGTGTCTGTCTGTGGAGCCAGTGGGGCTGTAGTACTGTCATGACCTAATATCATAGCTACTGTAACTCTTTACCAAAAGTGACATACAAACGGTGCATGTACAAAGTGCATCGGAAAGTTGAGTTTCTGTACTACCAAGTAATATTAGTATCTGTTTATCTGTATTGAGTCAAATCTCCAGTTTCTGTGTGTGTCTGAATTGCTAAGTCCGACCTCCGTCCTGGAAGATTTCACATTTATAATTTCTGTATTTAAAATAACTTGATCCCAGTACATTACGTAATAATGCAACCTATTCATCGTTGAAGAGTCAAACTTCCATTCCAGCATCTGTAGTCTGTGTTATAGAGTCACGCCTCTCCTGGTACCTGTGTGTCTGTATTACACTTTACCTGTCTGCGGTCCAGTTAGACTGAGGACAAACAGTAGCTGTCTGAGCTGCCGTGACATTTATCCCACGGTTGACGCTGCCCTTCTGGCATGACGTCAGGCTCACCTACCCGGGTTGGAAGCCCCTCTGAGCCCTGGGTAAATACCACGACGAAGCAGAGGTGGTCCGATGACAGCCGTCACATCATCTGTTGGTATTTGGACACGACGTGAAAACATTGGGAGGTGAAGGGAGCCGTGGGAGGGAGAAGGGAGAGGGGGTGAGGGGGGGGGGGGGGGGTAGTATTGTCACTTTCTGTCTCTCCTACCCTTCTACGGTGTGCATGTGTGTGTGTATGTGTTTGACAAAGAATAAGTCAAACAAATACATATAACAGAGAGAGAATACAATTGAGATAGAGGGACTGAAAGAGAGAGAGAGAGAGAGAGAGAGAGAGAGGGGAGAGAGAGAGAGAGAGAGAGAGATAGAGAGAGAGAGAGAGAGAGAGAGAGAGAGAGAGAGAGAGAGAGAGAGAGAGAGAGAGAACGCGAGAGAGAGAGAACGCGAGAGAAATGGAGAGAGTTTTGACAGTCTGTTGTTCCTGACAGCTGTGGG
Source organism: Thaleichthys pacificus (assembly GCA_023658055.1). NCBI lineage: Eukaryota > Metazoa > Chordata > Actinopteri > Osmeriformes > Osmeridae > Thaleichthys > Thaleichthys pacificus. Next base: position 4,805,807 of record CM042852.1, read on the forward strand.
CTGAGCTCTAGGTGTTCCTGTAGTGTGCACCTCCCAATACATCCTGCTGTTTGTCTGCAGGCTGACTAAGGTGCTAATTCTTAGGTGCAGACTGACTATACTGAAACGGATTTAGCTGAATACTGACTTTGCTGCATGACACCACCCCTCCTTTCCCTGGTCACACAGAACAGAGAGTCCTCACAGCAGATCAAACACACAGAAGAGCACTCAACCAGGCCACCACACTAACATTACAGAAAATACTAGAGAGACATATGTGTGTTTGTGCACGTGTGTGTGTGTGTGTGCATATTCGTATGTGTGTGTGAGAGAGAACATATGCATTTGATAGAACACACTTCCATTCCACGTTACATGAGTGAATGCATTTTTAGCCCCTGCACCCGTCTGCATATGTACACGCCATATGCTTCTGTCTGCAGAGGGTTGGAGCTGTGGGATGCTGTGTTCTCCTGCGAGCGGGGAGTCTTGCAGGGTTCTACTGGAGCAGCTGTGGTTCTCTGATGTTATCTCTCTCTCTCTCTCTCTCTCACTCTCTCTCTCTCTCTCTCTCTCTCTCTCTCTCCCTCTGAGACTTTAATTCTGAGGACTGCCACCTCCTGGGAAGTCGCCATGATGCAACACACAGCACTAGTTGGTAATGCAAATATTGGGCTTGAGGAGCGGAGAGAAGAGAAGAGGAGAAGAGGAGAGGAGAAGAGGAGAGGAGAAGAGGAGAAGAGGAGAAGAGGAGAGGGGAAAGGAGGATGGGGTATGATAAGAGAGGAGAACAGAACAGAACAGAGGACAAGATTGGAGGCAACATGCTGTGAGGCAAAGTGGTCATGCCATTTTCTTACCTAACATCCTGGAAGGAGGAGACCTTCTGGAAACAATCTTTGTTTTACACAACAACATTCGGACAAAAAGCTCCTCTCTGATCTGGGCCAGAAATCAACACTAGCTACAGCAGGAATGACATCCCTTTAAAAACATTAGCCTCGCCTTGTATACATGTACACGCAAACACTCATCCAATCATGTAAATAGGAGGAACCTATCAATAACATAATGTGGTACAATAATACCTGTATCTGAATTGTAACCCTAATCAGATCTCAACACGTTGTGTTTCTGACAGATCAGTCCTCTACCACCCTCTTTTCTCTGGCAGTGTGTGTGTGTGTGTGTGTGTGTGTGTGTGTGTGTGTGAATCCACTCTAGCTGTCCCAGCAGGAGGCCTGGTTATAATGAACACTCACAGCAGATTGGTGGGAAGAACTAACACACACATGCGCACACACAGACATGTAGACACACCTACACACACACTCTCACAGACACACACGAAGACACGCGCACACACACGCGCGCACACCCTCACACACTCTCCCCAGATAAGACGCTCGGCCAGCCATGTGTGGAGAAGGTGAGAGGAGAGACTATTCCACCTCACAGCAGGCAGAGGGGAACTACCTGGTGCTGAAGGGTGTTATCAGTACAGAGCAAAGGACTGGCTGGTGGAGTGTGTGTGTATGTGTTGGTCTGTGTGTGTGCGTGCGTGTGTGTGCGTGTATGCCTGTCTGTATGTGAATGTGTTTGTGCATGTGTGTGTGTATATCCAGGTGTTGCCCACACTCTTCTGGAGGGTTAGGGTTCACCTTGCCACAGAGAGCTCCTACCTACAGTACAGAGAAGAGATGGATGATGACCGTTCCCCGGGGCGGAGACGACCCCCGCACCCCCCCCCCCCCCCACCCCCCCACCCCCCCCCCCCGAGGACTGTGGCCTTGTGAAGTGAGTCAGTGGAGAGCATGGACGAGCTGTAACAAGCCCTCCTTCCTGGCCCTGTCATCCTCACATCATCCCAGCTGGCTGTGAGAGCCTAATGATGGGCAGCCGACAGTGTGGACAGGGGGAGGGCACCACGGCTCTGCTCTGATGCTTTAATTACATCATACAGCTTCAGTGTGTGTTTGTGCCAGTCAGTGTGTTGTTGATTGATGTATTTCAATAATTCACTTGGTGTGTGTGTGTGTGGGTGGTATGTGTGCACATGTGTGTGTCTGTGTGGTGTGTGTGTGAGTGTGCATGCCCAGGCAGTGAGAGTGCAATTGTACTTTGCTTGCTGTATATATTTAATCTTTGACACAATGTGTTTTTTTCTTTTCATTTAGTCAATTTCCCCGTTTGCTTGATGGTGCACTTAATGTGCCCTGCCTACTTTACGTTAAATTTAACAAATTCCTATTAGTTCAGGTTGACTTCCTCCCCGCTGAGATGCTAATTTCATCATCTGTTGCTCCTGACGACCTCCCAGGGAAGAATGGAAAAGATGTCCTCTTCAACACTCACACACACACTTCATGACTGACACACAAACACACACCCGACGGGTACACACCCGTCGAACACACATACACGTTCAACCCTCACACTGAGGTCTAACACATACACACGTCTAAAACACATGCATTGAGCACACACAAAAGTCTCACTATGCCCAACACACACACACACGTCTAACACACACCCATGCCTAACATACACGTTAAACACACACCCATGTCAAATACACACTCAGGTTAAATACACATGACCATGTCGTACACATACACATATAATACACAGACACACGTACTTCTAACACACATTTACATTGAAAACACCCACATGTAAACACATACCAACGTCTGAGACACACACACACGTATAGCACAGGTTCTCCACTTGTCTTAGGCCAGAGACTGTTGCTTGTGGTGTCACATACTCCTGGGCAGGTCCGAGAGTTTTACAGCACCTGTGATTTCACTTCCTGCCAGGTAGGTAGACACTGTCACCTGTGATGTCACATCCTCCCAGATGGGCCAGAGACTGACTCCTGTGATGTCACATCCTCCCAGATGGGCCAGAGACTGACTCCTGTGATGTCAAATCCTTCCAGGCAGGCCGGAGAACATGACCTTTGATATGACATCCTTCCAGGTAGGTAGATACTGTTACCTGTGATGTCACTTCCTACCAAGTAGTTCAGAGAATGCTACCTATGATGTCACATCCTCCCTTACAGGGATCTGGTAAAGGCGATCAGCATGGACCAGTGACCCAGTGCCTACAGGACAGGACAGTATTATCACTGGTATTTATTAATTTTTCACCAAACAAAACCTGTGTTTTCATCCAAGGAATCCCATCCTTTCTGTGAGTCAAGATCATGCTTAAGAACAGCGCTAAAGTGCCTTCTGGGGTTCGGGGCCCATATAGTGAATTCATTTCTGCCGTTGCCATTTGTCTTTCTCTTGTAATTGCCTCAGACATAATTGCACCATTTCTCCTGTAGAATCCATTGTTAAAACTCAAGAGACATTTCAGCCCGGGTAATTATACCAATGTCTAGCAATCATCTGATCAAAAGCATTACTTCCAGCGAGCAGAGCAAGTGTTCTCCACAACCATTCTGACGTGAGTTAGAACTCCAGAAAGGAGACTTGAACCAGACAACAGCCTAGACAGCCTATTTGACGATATAACTTCTGCGACCTGATTGGAGAGATTTGCTTCTTTACAACCAGCATGAGATCAGCGATTACACCCAGAAAGAAAGGACAGGAGGGGGAGGAGAGGATGGAGGAGGAGAGGATGGGAGGGCAGAGGAGGGAACATTATTTGAGAGCGTACAGGTCTCTCTCTGAGGGTCTCTCAGCAAGGTTTCATGGTATGGAAGAGGATGGGGGAGCAGGAAGGGGGGAGGAGTGAATGGGGGGCGGGGGAGGTGTGAGGAGTTAATTTGTTAAGCTAAATAGTTTTGGTTTGTTTGATCAGGGAGTGCCTTTTCTAAAGACTGACGTTACTGTTAGTGACGGTTTAATGGACAAAACCTTGGTGGGACTTGTAAATGTACTGGTAACTTGACAAATACTGATTCAATAATTCAATAGTGACAAGTGACCTACGTCAAAGAAGACCTTAGACAAAACTTGTATTTCATTTTCCTTCGTTTTAGTCTTGGTTGTATTCAGGATGGATTGTGAACCGATGTGCATCGGTGCATCAAGCCTCCCTTTCTCTCTCCTTATTCATCATAGACGTCCAATATTTGATTGGATGTTGATGGAATATGTGCTCGCTCTGTGTGTATGTGTGTATGTGTGAAGCTGGGCGTGTGTATAATTTTGTGTGTATATAATTGTGTGTGTGGCTTCGTGCAGCTGTCTGTATAATCTCCAGACTGATTGTGAACCAGACTGGGATTGAAGAGGAGGACTGAATAACAGAAACAACTTCGGTAAAGGAGGGAAAGAGAAGGAAAAAACAACAATTCTTGGAAAGTTGATGGGTATATTACCCAGAATGCCGAGGGAACACTTGTCTCAGGGGCATGAAACGGAGAGAACTCTCCCCCCAGCTGACCACTCAGCAAGGAACAACTACTGAAAAGTTACATGTCCCCCTTGGCGTCGAGAAACAGACTTCAGGACGTACACAATTTCACCACATCAAGACCGACAACAACCACTGAATATGTTTCGGGTTTCACTTGAAGGAAGAACGAGCAAGTATGGCGTGAGTTAGTGAGAGGGATCCAGGCAGTGAGAGGGATCCAGGCAGCAGACTGGATGGGAGTCCCAGGGGCTCCACTGGGCTTCTCTGACCTCAGCCCATCCTGCTCCAGGTGAAGGGGAGAGGGTAGAGAGAGTAGGGGAGGAGATGGGGGAGGGGGATGTAGAGACAGTGGCTAGAGTGGCAAGGTTGTATTTGAACTAGGCTACTGACTAGCCTGAGTTATCCATAGCATTGGCGGATGAACATCCACATTGGGTCTTGGGAATACAGACAGCTCCCTGACTCTGGCCACTAAAACACTTCTGGTTTTAGCAACTGCACACTTCCGATCCTTGATCTTCTATTGTCCTGCTGATTGGACAACATGCTGAATGTGTTTCCTTGATAGAGAGTGATGATCAGGTGTGTGGGCGAGGTGGTAGATGGAGGCTGTGACGTGGTCGTCCTCCTCTTCCCAAACCTCAGCTAGGTGCTTTTGTTTGGACGCCAAGCAGTGCTGTACGTGCATTGGCACATTTCTCTGCTTCCTGGCAAGCGGAAAGCAATTCAATAGCGTGCGTGTGTTAATATCCGACTCTGTCTAGACGCCTCAGACAAAATCACTTCCCCTCGACTTCAAAGCTGGCCTGGCGTTGAGAAGGGTGCTCTCTCAGAGAGCGCCTGCAGCCAGCGAGGAACAGCGGAGAGCGAGGGAGGGGTGGAGAGGTGAGGGTCGGGGAAACAAGACGGATGGGGAGACAGAGGGTGGAGAGGTGGGGGGAAGGGGGAGGGATGGAGGGTACGGATGGAGGGAAGAAAGGAGGGGAGATAGAGCGGGGGAGGGGGGGGGGAGGGGGGGGGTGGAGGGGAGGATGGAGGGGGGGGTGGAGAGGAGGATGGAGGGGGGTTGGAGGGGAGGATGGAGCTGGGATGGAGGGGGGGTGGAGGGGGGAGGGAGGGATGGGGAGGGTGTGACTCAGCATCTACAAAGAGAGCAGCGAATCCCCCCCCCCCCCTAGAATGAATCGCACAGACATATGAAGGTTCATGATATTACACACCCACACATAATCACATTCACGCACATACACACACGTACGCACAAACACACTCACATTCTGTATGCAAACCTACACACGCACTTCCATGCACGTACACACACCCTCATGGACACAGACACATCCACACGCACATCCACACATGCAGAGACACGCAAACAAGGCCCTGCATGCTGGTTAATTACCCCGGGGGGGGGTCATCATGAGTCCCTGACCTACAGTGTGTTGCAGACTCAAGGTGTGATGTTGTGGTTTATAAAAGCTTTCCTCCTACAGGACGTTGTCTCTATAGACTTGGCACCAGGCTGAAAATTCACAAAGTGCTAAAACCCAGTCTGGCAGAGAGGGTCTGTCTAGGTGGCACCCCGGTCACAACGTTACTGGGGTCCGCTGATGTGTTTATTTCGTCTGGATGTCTCAGAACAGTGCGAGCCGAGACTGACTGTGGACGGCTGGGGAACACGGTGTCGTCAGGGAACCAGAGATTGCTCTTCCCATTTTTCTCGAGCGATTATTCTGTCATGGTGGAATTGTGTTTCTCCAGGAAGATGTGGCTTCGGAATGACTGTTAAACACACACTTCAGCAGTCGTTTGTTGCAGACTTGTCTTTGTTATCTTTTATTCTTTTTCAAAAACTACTTCTACACACACACACACAAAACAAACACACACACATAGACACACACACAAGCCCATCCCAAACCAGAAATACACACACACACACACACACCTACACACCGTGCTTACACATATCATTCAAAGTACTTTACATACAGACACCTTTCAAAGCACTCACCTCTCTCGTCAAACTCTCCTGTCATTGGTGGTTTTCATCCCATGGTGCTTTGCTCTGCTATAAATACCTCTCCCTCACTGGGTCCAGGTGTCTGCAGGGCTAAAAGCCCTCCTTTCTCCATCCCTCCAGTCCTCCCTCCTTCCCTCCTACATCCCTCCCCCATCTCTCCCTCCATTCATCCCTCCATCCCTCCTACCCCTCCATTAATCCTGTCCTCCCTCCATCACTCCATCCCTGCATCCCTCCCTCCATCTGCAGACACAATGCCACACAGCAGTGGAGGACGGCAGGCTATTGAACACCGAGCTGCTGGTTGCCGAGCGTCGGTTGGAGTCGTGGTTGTCGGGGGCGGGCGAGCAGACGGGCGGGAGGGAGGGCGTGGGCGGTAATTCCTCCTGAGTGGTCGCTTGTCAGGACGAGAGGGGTTGAGTGGCTGAAATGGAGACGTGAAATCAAAACACAGGCTGAGAGAGCAGAGAGGGAGGGCTGGAGAGAGAGACAGAAAGAGAAACAGGGAGAGAGACCGAGTGGGAAGAGAGGGAGAGAGGGAGGAGGACTGGAGAGAGAGACAGCAAGAGAAACAGGGAGAAAGACTGAGTGGGAAGAGAGGGAGAGAGAGAGGGAGGAGAGCTGGAGAGACAGAGAAAGGAGAAGAACTGGAGCGAGAGGGAGAGGAGAGTTTGTTCTGCTCTGTAGGGGCTGCTGTGAAGGTCCGGTCAGTGGATCTCCACAGCTGAAATGTCACCTGTCTGCCGCACACTCTAAGCCCAATTTATAGATTTCATCAAAGCTCTTGTTCGGTCTCTCTATAAATACGAATGCATGGCCTTGTACAGTGATTTCAACAGAGTTGCAGAGGCTACAGATTACGTGCAGGTTGGAGTTATTACAATGTCCTACTTTCACAGCATTGTGAAAGGCGATATGTGATGTGTAAGTGAGTCTAACAATGCACCGTGTCTCCAGTGCCTTCATTAGAGACAAGTGTGTTTGTGTGGGATGCTTTTCAGTGTTCTATTAAGAACACATCCTCCTCCCACCTCGTTCCCTCAGGTGCAGTTCAGGTGAGGCTCTGTTGTTGAATTAGCGGTCGTGTTCTTCGCCATCTCTGTCTTATCTGAAACCTGCAACTGCGTGTTGGATGTCGAGCTGTCGACTTCACTTGTTTACTGGTGCTTTCTACACGTGGACCGTCAGGAAAAAGCGTTCCTAAACGAAGGTTTAGAAGGTGTGGGGTTCTAAAAGGAAGGTTTAGAACGTTGAGGGTTCTAAAGGGAAGGTTTAGAATGTGTAGGGGTTCTAAAAGAACGTTTGGAACACACAAGGGTTCTTGTTTAGATCCCTTTCAGAGCACTTTGATGTCAAGGTTCTGGCTAAACCTTAGTGTGATGTCACGGAGAAGGCCTGATCCAGGCTGTGGGCCTGGATCAGGAGTCTCGTAGACACTTCTAGAAAGGTGCTTGCTGACATGCTGGAGTCAGTTACTCCATTATTGTCTGTCGAAGATGTCATGTGGCACTCTGTTCTGTGGACGGGAGTGATTGTCCCTCAGTATTCAGTGTCTGTGTCAAATCTTCTCGGCGGATCACACACGTTCAAGTCTGTCAAGTATTTCAAGTACTTTTTCAAACCTGTGTTTGGATCTAGTCTACACAACTCTTATCTGGATGACTTTAGTTTGCTTCTCTCCAAAGGCAGCATAAAAGCCGCTCTGTGGTCTGTTAGGATGTATAGCTAGTAAGCTGTGGCTACCTGTCTGGATGTGTATAGCTCGCTAGTTCGCAAGTGCAGACCCAATAGCCGTGAGGAACTGAGGGGCTAGGAGGCTAGGAGCTAAAAGCAAATGGGCACCTTGTGTTCAAACGTGTCAAAGTTACAGTTGGCTGTTCGTGCTCTCAAACTAAATCATATTCACAAGGAGTTGTTGAGTTGTTTGACTAGCTCCATATTGCTGTGTCTGCAGTGGTGGCATGAGGATTGAAGATGGGAGTGTGTGTGTGTGTGTTGGCTCCATTGGCTGTTTCCCCGGCAGCACACTACATCACCACGATCTCCTGAAGAGGGGATGTGAGAGGTCGGAGACAGCAGAGATGGAGAGATGAAGAGGAGGAGAGGTTGAAGTATTGACTGATCAGAGTACTGAGGGACCGGGGGAGGAGAGGAGGATTGAAGGGGGGTAGGAGGGGAGAGCACGGGGGGGAGGAGTGGAGGGGAGAAGCGAGTAGAGTAGGGAAAGAGTAGCGAGGAGGAGGGGTGTTGGAGGGGAGGGAAGGGAAGGAGAGGGCGGAGAAGAGGTGGATGGATGACAGAGATGAAGTATGCCAATCAGAGAGGATGAGACAACTTAGTGTGTCTGATGGCGGGGGTCAGAGGAGAGGATGGACGTCGAGGTCCGATCTCCTTCGGCTTAGCCAGATAGCTCCTTCTCGGAGCTGCAGGGCAGAGATACCTGCCTGAAGAGAATCTGCTTCCGTGCTCATCGCAGTACTTGTCTTAGAAGACTTGCCGGTCAATGAAGAACAGACAGGATTTCGACTCTCTTTATGAAGAACAGAATCTTGGCTCAATGTAAGTGGATACATCCACGGCAGCCACAGAGACGGTATGTCTGTCTGGCAAAAAGAACAAACTGTTTATCTGCACGCCAACGCAACCAACAACCTCTGTCACTAATTAGGGATAAACGACAGAGCTGGGTATTTCATCTGATCAACATCTAATACAGAAGAGCTGATGTTGATTGATTAACTGGCGTCAAAGCAAAATGCTAAATAGCAAGGATAAACAGGGAAAAACTCCCACCCAGGCCATTGGCTAAATGAGATCTTTGCAACAGATATCTAGTCCTACCTTTTCTAACCAACAAAAAGCTTACCCTGGAAAGGACTGAATATATTTTATAATTGGATCAAATCTTTCCAACAGATAATTACAAGAAAATAATATACGGGCTACTCTAGACTACTCGACATAACCATGCTCTCTTTTCTAACTCTTCACAAGGCAATATTTGATTCATATACAAATAGGCCTTGACCTGGAAAGCCCTGAACACATTTGTGGATTAATTACGTAGGTAAATATATACTGAACTTTCTACCACTCTACAAGGACAGTAAATACACAAGTAATAGGCTGTTTAAATAACAACTTTAACAAACTGCTTCTGTCCGTATATCTAGATCCCAGACAGTCCCAGACAGATGATCCAAACAGCAGACGTATGCACACATCCCCTTTGTCCACTTAAAGCTTAGTGAAGGCCAGTCCCTCCACAGTCATCCAATTAAAAACTCTACATGTCAAAAACAACATTGATTTTCTAAGTATATTCCACCGTCTGAAAGCTGGTTTGAACACGGTCCCAGGGGAAGCTAGTGTTGGGCAACAACATCTCCAGGCCTGTTTTCTGTCTCCTCCATGATTCTATATCCACCGCTGGCTGAATCTGCTGTGGTTATGACACAGGCCGTATAGTAAACATACATTATCTCTGGTTATAACGCAGATGGTATTGTTAACATACGCTAGCTCTGGTTATTATAACTCAGGCAGTCTAGTAAACAGATACTAGCTTCAGGCCTCAGATGATGAAACAGCAGAGTGTCTCTTTCATTCGGACTTATAGATAGATGCACAAGCTGCGGGGTCAGAGCGAGGGCATGCCTCGCCAATCAATTAAGCATGTCTGACTCGGAGACGTGCAAACGTGTACTCACCCCCCCCCACCCCCCCCCTCCCCCCCCACACACACACACACACACACACACAAGCACACGCACACACAGCTCCATGGGCATATTTGTACACTTGAGAATCCACACATGCCTACATTCAGTCCCCCTCTCTCCCTCTCTGTCTCTCACTCTTTTAATCTACACCCCCTCCCTCTTTCTCTCTCACTGCCTCACTCTCTAAGCCCCCGTCCCCCCCCGTCCCCCCCTCCCTCTCTTTATGCCTCCCCATCTGCTTTCCTCTCCTTGTCTCTCCCTCTCTCATCACCGCTACTTCAGGGCCATTATTAAAGTCACAAGGCGTGTATGAGGGAGCTCTCAGAGACAAAGCCAGACCACTGATCCGGAGCCAGCGTTTGAGTGGAGCGGACGTTGATTATTCAGACGAGCTAGGCCGAGGACAGGCCTGGGATCTGCCCTGTCACACAGACACGGCCGCACGGCTGGCTGGCTGGCCGCTGGTATTACTACAAATAACCCACCTGTCATCTCCGATATACGGAGAGCAGATCCGGCTTGTTTGTGGAGCGTAGAGGAGGGCTGTGTTTTCCTTGTTCGGGCTCTTTGTAAACAACCTGTTTTCCAGTAGTGTCTGTCTAATGTGTTCTTGCAGTTACTGTAAACTGTAGAGGGATGGGACTATCTTTAGCCCCAGTGTTCCTGGTCTCTTAGGGTATTAGGTTTCCCTTCCTGAGTGTCAGAATTATTAATCTATCAAGCATTGCCCAGTCAGTCGCCAGGAGTGTTTATGTGTGTTTTACATGTTTGGTGTCTGGAGAGTCGCGTCGATGGTGTTTGTGTGATGTGCTGTGTTGTGAACTGAGGGAATGTCCTTTGCAAATGGGCCTGTTAAGCAGTGTGGGGAGATGGGTGATTATGAGGATGTGGCTGCTGTCAGTGTGTGTGTGTGTGTGTGTGTGTGTGTGTGTGTGTGTGTGTGTGTGTGGTCCCACGTGCGCGGAGCTCCATAGCAGCAGACCCGCCTCCACCTCAACGCGCTGTGGGTGGATCGTCTCTGCTCCTGTCTTCTAGAGACGCCGTCGTGGAGGGAAGACTGCTGCTGCACGCTACACCACCACACTTCCTGTCTGTCGCTCTCCTCACAGCGTTGGAACACGGGCCGGGGAGAGAGAGAGAGGGTGGGGGGGGGAAAGAACATGAAGAGAGAGAGAGAGAGACAGAGAAACAGGGAGAGAAAGAAAGGGAGAGAGAGCATGAAGAGGGAGAGAGAGAGAGAGAGAGAGAGAGAGAGAGAGAGAGAGAGACAGAGACAGAGAAACAGGGAGAGAGAGAGAAAGAGAAAGAGAAGGGAGAGAGAAAGAGTGGGAGAACAGAGAGATTGTAGAGAAAGAGAGGAGAGAAAAGAAGGAGAGGGAGAAAGAGAGTGATGGAGAGATAAAGACAGAAGACAGAGAGAACAGCCAGAGATAAAATGGCAAGAGATGAGAGAATTAAAGAGTGAGGGAGGATAGAGAGAGAGACAGAGAGATAGCGTAGGGTGATGCTACAGTTGCCCAAGACATTAATTACATAGATGGTTATGGCTGCCATCACAGATAACTGTGCAGAGTATGTAGGCACTGGAGGAGTGCAGCAGAAATAGCACGGGTATAGATAACAAGCTGTATGAAAATAAAGAGACAGAGAGAGATGGAGAGAGAGACAGTGAGAAAGGGGAAAAAAGAGAGAGAGCAATAGAGACAGACAGAGAGAGAGAGAGAGAGAGAGAGAGAGAGGGGGGGGGGAGAGAGAGAGAGAGAGAGAGAGAGAGAGAGAGAGAGAGAGAGAGAGAGAGAGAGAGAGAGAGAGGGAGAGAGAGAGGGGGAGACGCAGAAAGACAGAGAGATTAAAAGAGAGTCACAGAGAAGGGGAGATAGATGAGATTGAGCAGGTGTGGCGGAGGTGTTGATTGATGGAGACAAAGGGAGATCTAGATGAGGCATTTCATCAAACTAACAGACACTTAGCCTGTCTTCCTCCATGACAACCAGAACTGACCCTTCACTGTTCCAGTCCCGTCATTCTCTCTCTCTTCTTCTCTATCTCTCTGCTTCTCTATCTATCCCTCTCTCTCCTCTACTGTATCCATACCTCTCTTTTAGAAGTATGTACAGTATATACATATCCAGTATATTGTCATTTCTCTTCATTGATATATATTTAGTTCTGTATCTCCTTTTCTTCGCCCATCACTACCTCTTTCTTACAACAACAGAGACCCCCCAAAGTGCTCCCAACTTCCTGAGCTCCACCAATCATAGGAGGGGTTCCAGACACATTGGCTCTCCTCGACCAATGGAGCAGAGGGGCAGTAGGAGAGTGCTCTGTTGAGTGCTGTCTGGTTGTAAAATGATGCAGGGAAGAAGGATTGGAGCGACGGAGGGAGGGATGTAGGTGAGGAAGAGGGAGGGATGGAGGAGAGGAAGATGGAGGGATGGAGGAGAGGAAGAGGGAGGAATGGAGGAGAGGAATATGGAGCTGGCAGCAGCTGGGGGGGGCCTATACTGTGACCTTGACTTCTACATGAACCCTGGATCCATTAAACTCTTCGCTTCTTCATTTCCTCTCTCCTCTCTTGCTTTTTTTGTCTCTCTCTCTTTCTCTCACATACACACCCTATCTCTCTCTATGTCTCTCTTTCTCTGTGTCTACCCTCACTCTCCTCCTCACTCTTTCTGTGAAAGTTCAGGCAGCGTTCAGGGGCAACGGAGGGGATGTTGGTGGGGGTGCGGTGGGAGAGCGATGGGGAGCACTACCAGCTCTCTCTCCCATCCACAGAGACACAGAGCAAGGCCCCACATCCATCAACTCACTGTCCCTCATTAATACGCAATCACTCCAGCTGCACAACACAAGCACCATGGTTTCATTCATCAGGAGAGATGTAGGGCTTGTCAGAGATGTGACACTGGACATAACCATCGTGTTGCCATGTGAGTTAGCTGTCTTTACTTAAATGTTTTATCCATGAACTCTTTGAAAAAGATGCTTTTACAAACGCTTGTACAACGCTACAGAAATGCTGCATACGCATAAAACAGCAAATAAAGGATCATAAATTCATACTTCTAATGGTCTTGTTTAAAGTGAAGTGTCATGAGACTGACTGTTCAGGCCACGTGTTTACTTAAATCTGCTGTGTTGTGCTGGTAGTTAGACTAGTCTAAGCACAGGGTTGGGAGCGTTAGCATTTATCATCCTCAGTTTTGCGATGATTAAGTTTTCTTCAGGGCCTTCTACCTGCACTCCTTGTGTGACACCTGCCACCTTTCCCATGACTCTGACTCATCCAAAGAAGCAGAAATCATGTGACACACTTTCATCATCTGTAATGAAGCCACACTAATAAGTGCTTACTTGTGATTCCAATGCGTTTGTAGGTGATGGGTTTCGCTGCATTCGTCTTATGTTGGGTAATTGTCCCAAATGACTGTTTAACGAGCGTACTTAACGGGAAAACAGATATTCTCTGCTCAACTGTGTTGGTTAGCCACTTCCAACTCAGACAAGAGGTGCACGCCATTCATTCCAAGCCAATTAATCTGCTAACAGAACGTAATTAAACTATTAATCACAACCTCATGTGGACACGTGTGAAGCCAGCCCTCACTTCTCACTCTCCCTTCCTCTTGTCCTCCTCATCCCCCCCTTCCTCTCGTCCTCCTCATCCCCCCCTTCCTCTCGTCCTCATCATCCCCCCCTTCCTCTCATCCTCATCATCCCCCCCTTCCTCTCGTCCTCCTCATCCCCCCCTTCCTCTCGTCCTCATCATCCCCCCCTTCCTCTCGTCCTCCTCATCCCCCCCCTTCCTCTCGTCCTCATCATCCCCCCTTTCCTCTCGTCCTCCTCTGTGATGTCTTCTAAGAAACTATCCTCTACCTCACCGATCTATCTGCTTCATTAGATATATACACACAGAACCCATTAAAATAGTGTGTTTGTATGTGTGTGGGTGTACCCGCATGTACTTGTGTGAAGGGACACAGGCAGTTAACTTGATAGGACAGTTTTGTGTGTGTGTGTGGACACAGGCTATTCTAGATCATAAAACACTTAGAGAGAATATGAGATTATACAATAAGCACTATAATTTATGTTTATGAATTATTTAACATATCTACACATCTTATATATATATATATATATATATATACTGCAAATGTTTACTCCTCGACAGGTCTGCAAACGCCTTTGTAAACCGAGATTTGTCAAAACATTTGTTAACCGAGACCGTAGGTCGAGGTTTACAAACAAATCGTTTTAACAAATCGAGGCGACAAAGCGTTTGCTGACCTGTCGAGGAGTAAACATTTGGTTTCTTATATACTACAACAATACGTGGGAAGATCCCAAATCAAACAGGTCGAATCTGGAGCAGACGCCATGTTGTCAGAGCAATCAGCTGCACTTGCACTGGTGACGTCACTACATCTCCAAGGCAACATATCAACAACTCTGTGGAGTTTCAATAACACAAATACTTTATTTAATGAACAGAACAACTCTCTGGCTGAGATATCACAGAAATTAACTTTTTATGACAATTTAGGCTACTTTGTTGCCGAGCAGATGCCTCGTTGTTAAGGTCAATTGCTACATCTCCAAGGCAACCGCTTGTTGCTATGTCCATAAAAACGTTTATTTACCTCTGCGAACTTTCAGGAGGTATACTGATTTATAAACTTTTTAGAACGTCTTCTGGACCAATAGGAACAGCGTATTGGTCCAATTATTACACTAGTATATAAGAAACAAATGTATATATATATAGTATATATTGCTTTGAATGTTTTTGTTTAACAGGCAGTCTTCTAGTTCTTTCTTGACTGGGTCTTCAAAGTCTATTCAAAGACACGTTTGATCTCTGAACTCTTGACACCTCCCACGGGAGCAGTCAACACTCAACAGTGATTCAGCATTTTGCCCTATGAAATACCCTAACCCCTAAGGCGTCCACCTCACACATATACACCCACACACACATACTCTCACACGCCGCCTCTCTCCCCCACACACAGACCCCCCCCCCCCCCCCCCCAACACACACACACAAACACTTCCACACACATGCGCCCACACACACACACATCTAACCCTCATAGTATGCGCAGGAATGAGCAGCATTCTGCTTATTTTAATCGAAAAAACCCCCACGACGTATTTTGGGAAGATGTTCTGTACTGTTTGGATACACTGCATTGATGTCTTCGCTATTGATCTCAGTCAGAGAGAAGGAATTAGGCAATGAGTCAGCCCGCTTCGCCTTCAGATGAATGGAGACCAGGAGCCCTTCTCTCTGTCGTTATTGACGCTCTGGTGATTCAGGGGTGAATTTGTTTTGAATAACTCCTACTGGAGTGACACCCTGCTCCTCTGCCTGCCTGAGAATACAAACGCTACACTAGCAGTCCTCCCACCACTAAACCAACACTTCGTTTTCATGCACGGCTTTACTACGGAGAGATGGGATGGAGAGAGGGGGTTAGCACACAGACTGAGTAAAAGCAGAGAGGCAACTGGAGAGGAGGGAGAGAGAAGATTGGGATGTACCCTGAGACACAGAGAGAAACTGAGAGTGTTAAGCATAGAGGTGGGAGAGGTAGGGATGTAGGAGAGAGAGGTGGGAGGGAGGGGCAGAGAGGTAGACAGTAGGAAAGAGAGGCAGAGAGGTAGGAGAGAGAGGTAGATGGTAAGGGAGAGCGGTCAATTTTGGAAAGAAAGGCAGAGATACACAGAGAGTAGGAGAGAGGTAGATGGTATAAGACAGGGAGGTAGAGGGTGGGAGAAAGAGGCAGAGATATAGACCTAGAGAGAGTCAGAGAGGTAGAGGATAGTAGAGAGAGGCAGATATATATACAGAGGCAGGGAGGTAGAGGGTGGGAGAGAGAGGCAGAGATATAGACCTAGAGAGAGTCAGAGAGGTAGAGGATAGGAGAGAGAGGCAGATATATATACAGAGGCAGGGAGGTAGAGTGTGGGAGAGAGAGGCAGAGATATAGACCTAGAGAGAGTCAGAGAGGTAGAGGATAGGAGAGAGAGGCAGATATATATACAGAGGCAGGGAGGTAGAGTGTGGGAGAGAGAGGCAGATATATATACAGAGGCAGGGAGGTAGAGTATATGAGAGAGAGGCAGAGAGCTATACAGAGGCAGGGAGAGGATAGGATAGAGAGGCAGATAGATATACAGAGGCAGGGAGAGGATAGGATAGAGAGGCAGATAGATATACAGAGGCAGGGAGGTAGAGGATAGGATAGAGAGGCAGATAGATATACAGAGGCAGGGAGGTAGAGGATAGGATAGAGAGGCAGATATATAGATATACAGAGGCAGGGAGGTAGAGGATAGGAGAGAGAGGCAGAGAGATATACAAAAGCAGGGAGGTAGAGGGTGGGAGGACACAGTCAGGGTCGGTGAAGAGGTGACTGTAAAGCCGTGTGGAAGAGAACATTTCCTATGTGCTTTTCAGGACTTGTTGTGAAAGACAGCTAACTACCTTGGCCGTTTGAGCCGAGCCCCTGACCATCTGTGTGGCCCAATCCTGGGGACATGATGCAGAGACTCAGGGTCATGGTGGTGGGTGGGTGAGTGGAGCTGTTATCGCTGAGGTCTTGATTGTGCTCACACACAATGGCTTGGACTGTGTGTGCTGACAGTGTGTACTGTATAACACATTAAATGGAAGAATCCTTTCCTTTCTCCTTTCCTCTCCTCTCCTCTCCTCTCCTTCCCTCTCCTCTCCTCTCCTCTCCTCTCCTCTCCTTCCCTCTCCTCTCCTCTCCTTCCTTTCCTCTCCTTTCCTCTCCTTTTCCCAAAGTTGCGTGTGGGAGCAGGGAGCACATTCTCCATGCATCCCTTGTCTGTAGAAATGCCCTGGAGAGGGAATTTGGACCTGATGGAGAGAGCGAGGGCTGAGGGGAGGACGAGGGGAGGGCTGCACGCCGGATGCCTGCAGATTCATGTGTTCGGAGTGTCGGATGGTTCTGGAGTTCCGTCAGCTAGCGGCGAGCAGATATCAAAGGGCCAGTCTGGACCAGAATACTAAGGACTCTGCTTGTCACTCAGCCAGACAATCTGCTTCTAGCGCCACCGCTGTGTCCCCCCCCACACACACACACACACACACACACACAGTCCCGCTCCTCTTCTTTCTCTTTTTATCACTCCCTCTCTCTTCATTTCTCTCTCCTCTCGCCCTGGCCTCTCTGGCTGTCTCTCTCTCTCTCTCTCTCTCTCTCGTCCTCACCCTCCCTCTGTATCTCTCCTCCTCTCACCTTATTCGTCACCAGTGTGCAGCCAGCAGTAAGCACCCTGCTTTCATACTTCATCTGTCAATCATTACCAGGAGGAAAATTGATAGCTATTTGTTCTCCTCACAACAGACCTGATTAATATTCAGCAGATATTATTCCTTTCTGCAGGTGGGCACACGTAAACACACATAGACAAAATGACACATAGACAGATACATAAACAAACAAACAAACAGACACTGTAATATGACACATATAATCTGAGAGCCTCTCCTCTCCGTAATGGCCTTTATCTATCAGTCTTGCAAGTAATCCAACCTACCAGCCAACCAGCTAGCCAGCCAGCTAGCCAGGCCGCTAGCCAGCCCGCTAGCCAGGCCGCTAGCCAGCCAGCTAGCCAGACTGCTAGCCAGCCCGCTAGCCAGGCCGCTAGCCAGCCAATGGTCAGTTAGCCAGTTAAACCATGTGTGATAATTTACCTTAAAATAAACAACACACACAGCATATATGTTTAAGTAAACATGTACTGGTTATGCAAGCTATGTGAGTGTGCTGAGTGTTTGTGTGTAGATGATTAGTGTGTGTTTGTTTGTAGGTGTGTTGACTTAGTAAAATAACATGATCATTTGGTGGGTAGACTGTGATGTGTGTGTGTGTGTGTGTGTGTGGTGTGATGTTGGGTTACCATGTCCTGAGGGTGTAACAGAACCCAGCGGTCCTCACACCCACGCACTCACCGTCACCATGGTGATATAAATAGCATCTCAGCATGAAGGAGACAGATGGACAGAACCTACCAGAACAGGAGCTCTGCTGTCAACACAACATTACACTGAGACACTGTGTGTGTGTGTGTGTGTTTGTGTGTATGCAAGTGTGTGTGTATGTGTGCATAACTGTGTGTGTGTGTACATAAGTGTGTGTGTATGTAAGTGTGTGAGTGTGTGTGTGTACGTACATTAGTGTGTCTGTAAATGTGTGTGTGAGTGTCTGTGTGTGTGACCGAGGGAGGTCTGCTTCTCCACCTGCTTTTAGTGGAAAACTATTAACTTGAACCCTGGGAGGTTGAAAAGGAAGTCTAGAATAGAAATAACAGTATGACACCCATAGAGCACAGTGTGTGACACGTGAATGACAAGTGACAGCAAACGCAGTCGCCTGGCCTCACCTTAACAAATGCTTCACGCCAGAGGGTAGGGTATGGGATTTCTAAATTTACGTTTACATTTAGTCATTTAGCAGACGCTCTTATCCAGAGCGACTTACAGTAAGTACAGGGACATTCCCCCCGAGGCAAGTAGGGTGAAGTGCCTTGCCCAAGGACACAACGTCAATTGACACGGCCAGGAATCGAACTGGCAACCTTCAGATTACTAGCCCGATTCCCTAACCGCTCAGCCACCTGACTCCCTCCCTTTAACTTTAAATAGATAATCTCCAAAGTAAAGGAAACAATTATAAAACAATGACAAGTTGCGTTGCTGTTAAGTGGTGTATCTTTACTTGTTGCTGACAGTTGTTGTGGTTTCAGAATGTTGGGTGTTCCTGTCCAATTGAATCGTTCAGCTTTGTGCTGTAATCCATGGTAAGACACTTTCAATCACCATGGTTTCACACCAGAGTTAATTATTGGATGTCATCACTGTTACTCAAGTAATTTTGTCACCACATGAAATCTCATTTTCCACCAAAAAGTGCCTGCAGGAAAACCAATTTGCAAAAGGACCATTTAATAAATGAAGTTTATTACATTTTCAATACAATTTCATTAAAACCGATTTTTGCCTGAATTGAGCTTGTGGCATGTTTAAAGCTCTTTTAACCCTACTGTAATTCAGTAGCATTTAGCTTTGTTGTGCTGAGGGACTTAATGTGGATCAGAGTCTTCTCTCCAGGGGATTCTGTAATACAGAAGTTTAGCCATTAGCTTCAAACAGCTCTGGTTTACATGCAACTCTACAGAGGAAGTTGCATCCTATACCTCCAACAAACAGCTTAGTTCAGCAGAACGTATCCAGGAGGGTTGTTTGTTTGTTGAATTTCAGTTTGAAACTGTGTGAATGTATCTGGATGGAGTTGACTTTTCTACTTTCTGTTTGTTTGGTGCGTGCGTGGAAGCGTGCACGTGTATGTTTGCATGAGTGTGCGTCTGTCTCCTTTTGGGAGTGTGTATGGGAGTGCGTGCGTGTGTTTGCGCAAGTGTCTATGAGTGTCGCGTGTGTGCCTTTGCGCGAGTGTGTACGGGTGTGCGTGTGTTTTCACGTACACAAGTGTGTCTGAGCACACAATTGCGTGTGCGTCTGTCTGTGTGTGTGGACTGAATCTTGCAAAGGTGTGCAACCCCCTCCAGCAGCCTGGCCGTGAAATCCTAATGAGATTAGGCCCAGATGAAAAGAGCGACCGACCGCCCGCACAGGCCCTCTCACTGCCTGCACAAAATTACATCTTAAAAGTGTGGCTCACCAGGGCATTCTGACTCAAATATCTTATCCTTCCCATCCATCCGCCACCCCTGGTCTCTCCCCAGATCGAGGGGCAATCTCTGTGTGTCTGGAAACCCCGCTGGTCCATTTATCAGACAACGAGAGGCGGCGGCAGAACATATGAAGACGTTTCTACAGCTGCTAGCAGCTACATCACAGAGAGCAGAGGAGGGGAGAGGGAGGTTAGAGGAGGAGAAGAGAGAACAGGAGAGGAGGGAGAAGGAGGAGAAGAAAGAACGATCAGACAGAAGAGGGGAAGAGAAAAGAGGAGAGGAGAGCGGAAAGGAGCCATGTGTTTTGGTACACTCCTGTATGGGTCAGAGATCTCATGCTCAGCAGCCAACTCTCCTCATCGTATGTGTGTGTGTGTGTGTGTGTGCAGCGCATACCTCTACGCAGCACCTGAGATTTGAGCACTCATTCTGTACTTTGTGCCAGTTAATGGGATGTAGACATCTGCTGGAGGACCTTGTGGCCCACAGCCCTGCGCTGGCCAGCACCACAGAAGAAGAGCTGATGGCGGCGCCAGGCTGGCACTATGCCAGGGCCGTGATGCCCCACCTGTGGCACTGGAGAGGGGGCTTATGGGATATTGGTGCCAAGTCCTGCCCAGTGTTCCTACTGTGCCAGGGACTCTATGATTCAGAGGGAGTGTGTGTGTATGTGTGCATGTGTGTGTGTGTGTATGTGTCGGAGGGGGGCTGCTGGGATTATGGGTGTGGTGGTTTGCCTGCCTGCCTGCCTGTCTGTCTGTCTGTCTGCCTGTCTGTCTGCTTGTCTGCCAGCCTGCCTGTCTTGCAGGTGCTTCAGTCAGCAGTGTGCATCTGGAACTCATGGACCCACACACACACTGCGTGCAGCCAGGACCCAGCTGATTGATCCTCCAGGAGTACAGGAAAGAGGGAGGAAGAGGGTGTGTGTGCGTGTGTGTGTGTGTGTATGATTGGGAGCGAGGGAGTGAAAGAGGAAGACACGTGAGAAAGAGAGGCAGGGGAAGGGGAGAATTAGGGAGGGAGGGAGGGGCAGGGAAACTCAGGAGGAAGGGCTCAGAGGGAGGGAGGGAGGGAGAGGGGCAGAAAGGAAAAGCACAAGATGGAGAAGGAAATAGAAAGAGGGGGTGGGTGTGGAAAGTGATGAGCAGAGGGAGCAGGTGGTAGATGGAGGGATGGAGAGACATGCAGAGACGGAGGGAGGGAGGCAGAGAAAGACAGGTAGAAACAGATGGATGAAAAGAGAGGAGTACTCTGTGGAGAGAGAGAGGCACACATTCACACACACGCACGCAGTCTCAGACACAGTTGTAAAACAAACACACACACACACAAGTGTGCATACACACCAAAATACACACGGACACAATCATAAAACACACACACACACAAACGCCAACAGAGAGAGATGCCTTTTACACGGCTGTACGTTGGTACTAGAGACTCTGACAGCCATCATGGCAGAGCCCAGCCAGATGATGTGCACACTGAGAGCATGGCTGTGTTCCTCCAGTGCTGTGGGATGACTCTGTCTGAATGTAAATCACAATTTGAGAGACTCCCGGGACCGCCCCAGCCCCCTCGCTGCACCATTAGCCTTTAGCCATCTCCCTGTGGTAGACTAACGCCTTAATCAGCCGGAAAGTCTGCCCTTTACATCCTCGTGTCCTCCCCTCCTCTCCTCACTCCGGGCCCACACCCCAACCCCTTCTGTGACGCCTGTGTTCAATGGCTCCTCCCAGTCTCTATGACTCCGTGAGTCACACACATGCACTCACACACCACAAACACACTGCCCATGCTCACTTCCCTCCCTTCTCCTCCTTCCCTGTTCCTCCCTTCCTCTCCCTTCTCCTCGCCACCTCTCTCCTCCTACCTCTCTCCTCCTACCTCTCTTCCTCCTTTTCCTTCTCCTCTCTCCTCCAGAATGACCAGGGGACTGGTACAGTTTCAGTCTGGGAAATAGACCAGCTAGCTGCTCACTCAGTAGCCGGCTGTGAAACAACAACCCATAGCCTTGACGACACTGAAACACGTTGTACCATAGAAGACTGTTCTCCTCGACAGGACACCATCTAGAATCATTAGGAGCAGAACAACATTTCTATGTTGCGTTTGTGTAGCTGGCAGTACGTTCCCTTCACATTAGGCAACGCTCAGAGGAGCGTATCCCTGCTGGGTTACTCACAACAGACGTAAAGGTCACACAAAAGCCACAGTCAGCAATATCTGGAGGAATTTATGACTGTAAAACACACCTAGGTACGGCAAATAATGTGCTGTAGAAATGCCTCATTTATAACAATCAGACTGTCATCTCCACTACCTGAACCAGCAGCTGTTACAGTCAAATGTACACCGTGCTGGCTGTATAGGGGTGTTGTGATACGATGTACTGGCTTGTTTTACATACAGTATGGGGTTGTTTTCACTCCAGTAGGAGGTGATCTGTTATTATCATAGCACACATACCACTGGGTGCACCTTTACACAAGGATCTGGTTGAATTTATTTCATATCTGATGTGGAACTAATTGAATCAAGCTCCGTGTTCCCCCTCTAGTGCTGTCTGAGAGAAGGAGACAGAGAGAGGGAGGGAGAGGGAGAGAGAGAGAGAGAGAGAGAGAGAGAGAGAGAGAGAGAGAGAGAGAGAGAGCGAGAGAGAGAGAGAGAGAGAGAGAGAGAGAGAGAGAGAGAGAGGGCGGGCGGGCGGGAAAGAGGGAAAGAGAGATAGGGAGAGAGAGAGAGAGAGAGAGAGAGAGAGAGAGAGAGAGAGAGAGAGAGAGAGAGAGAGAGAGAGAGAGAGAGAGAGAGAGAGAGAGATAGAGAAGGAGAGAAGACAGGAGAGGGAGAGAGATAGAGACTGAGGGAGGGGGAGAGAGAGATTAGAGACAGAGAGAAGCGAGAGAGAGAGTGAAGGTGGAGTGAGTGAATGAGACAGAGCCTTAAAGGAGGAATAGTGGAAAGGGCATCTCTGAATCAACCTCTGCTGTCAAAGCAATGGAAATGACAATGTGTCTCTACGTGTCAGACGCCCCTGCCAACCCAGTCCATGGCTTTGGACAGCGAAATAAAAAGAGAGAGAGAGACATAGAGGAGAATGGTGGGAGAGAGAGACGGGGGCAGAGCAGGGGGAGAGAGAGAGCGAGGGAGAAGGAGGGGTGGGGGGAGAGAGAGAACGGGGAGTAAGAGAGAGAGAGGGAGAGAGAGAGAGAGAAATTGAGACATAAATACATAGAAAGAGGGAGAGAGGGCAAATAGAGAGACAGAATGTATGTGTTTACATAGGCGCGTGTGAGCGTGAGATAGCAGACAGTAGACTACAGAATCACATTACCAAGACATATAGAGAGATAGGGGAGATGCATGATCCTTCCTTGAATCAAATGAAAGTCCTACAACCGTAAAAGTGATTCACTGTACATAAAGTATGTATATGCTGTTTACTGTTCCAACTTGACCAGGCAAAGCCTGAAAAAGAGAGAGATACGATCATACTATGTTGGCTCTATTTAGTGTGTGTCCTTGAGGGTTTAGGTTGGTTGAGGGCAGTTCTATGGGCTTCTGTGAAGCCTTCTGTGGCATTGGTTGTGAAAAGGGCTATACAAATACATTTGATTTAATTTGATTTGTGTGTCTGTGTGTCGGGCTGTTTGTGTGTGTGTGTGTGTGTGTGTGTGTGTGTGTGTGTGTGTGTGTGTGTGTGTGTGTGTGTGTGTGTGTGTGTGTGTGTGTAGAGGATGCACGGGGGGTTTAGCCCATAACGACAGCCCAAACACAGAGAGCTGTGGCCATTCAATTATTTTCTCTGATTAGGCTCCACGATGAGGAAATGAACTTCCCTGACTCTCTTACCTTCCTCTGGCACACACACACACACACATACACTTACACACATAGAAACACTCACACATAATTACACACATAGATACACTCACACACCTGCACTCTTTAGCCTTTTCACTCTGACACATGCACTCTCACGCATACACACATGAACACACACACAGTGTACACTCGTAAAAAGGCAGTGTTGACACAGGGATATAAGGTGTTTAAAGGTCCCATGACATGAAATGTTCACTTTAGGAGGTTATTTAACATGAATATGAGTTCCCCTAGACTGCCTTTGGTCCCCGAGTGGCTATAAATTTCGATAGGTGTAAACCAAGCCCTGGGTATTCTTCTCCGCCTAAAACCGAAGGTTACCTCCCCTTTCTCTGCTTTGCCCACACAGAGAATTTGGCCCACCAATGAGAAAATTAGCTACGAACCGTGCGAGCGCAATATTGGTTTTCCTCGAGACATCATGGCTTCCAAACAACCGAAGCATGGCAGTTAGCCCCACCTCTTTCTTCCTCATAGCATTAAAGCTACAGACACAGGAAACAGCAGGAAAAGCTCATTGTGGGACGGCTCAGTAGTGGCTGTAATTCTGCAACAAGGCTGAATTTCGGGAAAGAAACTTCAGATACAGTATTAGGGGACCACTAAGGCCTATATAAAAGCATCCAAAAACAGCATGTCATGGGACCTTTAAGATGGCCAATTAAAAGGGGGGGGGGGTGTGCGCATGAGTGTGCGTGTATGTGTGTGCGTGAGAGAGCCTATAGAAGGGTGAACAATCTGAAGAGAGCGTAGGTGAGTCACAGCTTACATTCCTCTGTGACTTCTTCACCCCTTCTTGTGTCTTGTTCCTGTTCAACTGAGCGATGAGTCGGACAGCTGAGCGCTTTCACACAGAAGGACTTCAGGCTCTGCCAGTGAACGTACACAATGTTCTACTCTGACTGGAAAAACAGCAGATCTCTCTCTCTCTCTACCTATGTCATTAGAAAGCAAGGCTTTTGTCTAAGTACCTGCAGAATGGAAACAGCAACATGAGTATCTGCTTATGGACGACTGATGTCTGCCTGGTAGCCTGGCTTATACCGGTTGGCAGGGCGCGACTAGGCAGCCATCTTGGCTCTGGGAGTTGGGGAGACAGAGGGACAGTTGTTCCCTAGGGAGGCGGTTTCCTTCTCCAGAGCTGTGGTCCGTCTCTCCAGGGGCGCTGGTGTGTGAAGCCCTGATCTGAGTGGTCAAGGGTGGATGTTCCCTGAGCGGATCCACAGGCCAGATCCACCAGGGAAATTACAAAGACGCCAGAGGAACCTGTTTGTCTGCCTGTTTGTCTGCCTGTCTGTCTACCTGTCTGTCTACCTGTCTGTCTACCTGTCTTCGGACTCGCCTGCCTGTCTTCTTGCCAGTCTGATAGCCTTCTTACCTGTCTGTTTCAAGTCTATGGGATTACATTTTCCTTTACTGAATGACTATTCTCCTTCCATAAATGGCAGAGCCTTCGGTTTTTATGTTGCATGCATGTCTGTCTGTCAGTCAATCAGTCTATCGGTCTATTTATCAGTCAGTACATTAACCTGTTTGATGCCTGTCTTCCTGTCTGTCTGTCTATTGGTCAGCCTGTCTGTCTGTCTGTCTGTTGGTCGGCTTGTTTGTCTGCCTGTATGTCTGTGTCTGCCTGTCTGCTTGTCTGACTTGTTTGTCTGCCTGTATGTCTGTGTCTGCCTGTCTGCCTGTCTGCCTGTCTGACTTGTTTGTCTCTGTCTGTCTGTTGGTCAGTCTATCTGTCTGTCTGATGTCTAACTGTCTGTCAGTCTTCTGCCCAGCGCTGCCTCTTATTGCTGGGGCAACTTGCTCTCCTCTCTTCCTCTCTGAAAGTGCCGACAGCTGCTGATGGGGACCTGAGGGTGGCCCTCTCCTGGACCCAGGGATCAAGCAACAGCAACAACCAGGTCACATTCATGCTTTTGGTAAAGTTAGTTGTTCATTTTTTTTTTCATTTATCTGACATTTCGTGTCCAATAAATCCATACTTCAAGTGTGCATGGCAGAAGTACAGGTGTTGGAATAGTTGCACTGTGTTTTGTTATATGATGACAGACCTTGAAAATAAAATTTGTATTGTTGAAAAAAGTTTTATTGGAGTTGAGAGGATGTAAGCTGTAAGGATATGTAATGTCATTTTCAAGATATTTATATAATTTGTAATTTATAGTAATAGGCCTATGTGATAACTTAGAAGACCTAGAAAACTTTGCAGAGGGGACTAGTAAGTGACCTGCTTCTCAGGGTTTGTGTGATGCTGCATTCTGTTTGAGGTATATATATATTACATTTGTGTTCTGAAGTTTAATGTTTTAGCAAAAGCAGAGTCATGTTCTACAGCTGTGTTCCCTCTGCGATTGGGAAGGACACACATTTTTCAAAAGTGGAAGTTATAACTCATTCATGCTCATCTTATGTTTCGTGTTTAGATGATCAACTAAGTATTAAAATGTTCATGAAAATCGTATTAATGTTTAATGAAGTCTGTATTCAGTGTTACTGAGCAGAATCCTGTGACTACGCCCCCTGGTGGGGGACCAGGATGACGAGGTTTGACAGAATACAAGCAGCAGAGATTCACTCCTGACTAAAGGCTTATTCTCTGTTCCTCTCTGCTGTTGTCCTTTAGTGGGAATAATGAAGACGTTGGTTCATTCTTCATGTGCGAACATGTGTGTTTGCATGTGCGTGCATGCAAGTCTACGTGTTTCCATGGATAAGTGTGTGTCTGTGTGTGTGTGTTTGTGTGCCGTAGGCATCTGCCTTGTCTAGATCTTGCTTGTGTGTCTTCATCCTTCACCTGTCTGGCTTGTGAGGCTTCTGTCTCCACAGTGACAGACGATTATGCAGCTTATCATCCACACACAATCCCTATCAAACTCCCAGCGTCCTAATCACAGAGCCTGAACACACTGAGCCCAGACGACCAGCCAGGAACTCAGGGTAACTGTTGCAGGTCTGTCAGTCGGTACTTTATTCATCTCAAGGGGAGCTTCCAGCATCACAGCAGTCCAGATCAAAATGAATCCAAATCTAAAATGTTACCAACACAGGACGATATATAGGTTGAGGTAGAATATAGGTGATTGAGTAGTTATTTAGTGGGAGACCGGATCTGACTCATGAAGCTCATAAGGGTTCATATGAGATTCCTATCTTTGTGTGTACATTGTGTCAGGATATGATGACATGGTGCCCAGGAGACACCCGGGGAGGAAGGTCACACGCTGAGGAGGGTCACGCGCTGAGGAAGGTCACACGATGAGGAGGGTCACGCGTTGAGGAAGGTCACACGCTGATGAGGGTGACGAGCAGAAACAGACAAAAAGACAGAGGGTGCCAACGGAGATAGGACTGACAGTGTGAGACAGGGAGGAGGAGAAGGACACAGGAGAGCGAGAGGGGAGCAGAGAAACAGGGAGCCGTGAGGGAGACGTGAGGGAGGACGTGAGGGAGACGTGAGGGAGACGTGAGGGAGGCGTGAGGGAGACGTGAGGGGTGAGGGAGGCGTGAGGGAGACGTGAGGGAGACGTGAGGGAGGCGTGAGGGAGACGTGAGGGTGAGGGAGGCGTGAGGGAGACGTGAGGGAGACGTGAGGGAGGCGTGAGGGAGACGTGAGGGAGGCGTGAGGGAGACGTGAGGGAGGCGTGAGGGAGACGTGAGGGAGACGTGAGGGAGGCGTGAGGGAGATGTGAGGGAGACGTGAGGGAGGCGTGAGGGAGGACGTGAGGGAGACGTGAGGGAGACGTGAGGGAGACGTGAGGGAGCCGTGAGGGAGGCGTGAGGGAGACGTGAGGGAGACGTGAAGGAGGCGTGAGGGAGGCGTGAGGGAGGCGTGAGGGAGGCGTGAGGGAGACGTGAGGGAGGCGTGAGGGAGACGTGAGGGTGAGGGAGACGTGAGGGTGAGGGAGACGTGAGGGAGACGTGAAGGAGACGTGAGGGAGACGTGAGGGAGACGTGGTGAGGGAGACGTGAGGGAGACGTGAGGGAGACGTGAGGGAGACGTGAGGGAGGCGTGAGGGAGACGTGAGGGAGACGTGAGGGAGACTTGAGGGAGGCGTGAGGGAGACGTGAGGGAGACGTGAGGGAGACGTGAGGGAGACGTGAGGGAGGCGTGAGGGAGACGTGAGGGAGACGTGAGGGAGGCGTGAGGGAGACGTGAGGGAGACGTGAGGGAGGCGTGAGGGTGAGGGGGTGTTGCAGGAGGGGAGAGACTGACAGAGTGTGAGCGTGTCATCTGTTCTGTTCTCGTTCAGTTTCAAAGCCACGTAGCATGCAGTACTCAAGGTCAGGAACCCCAGAATACACACTCTTTGAAGTTCGATGGACTGAATAAGAAAGAGGAGAGGGGAGGGAAGAAGAAAGGAAAGGAAGAGAGAAACATTTTCAAATGTTTGGAATTGTGGCTTGTTATTCATGTCCTCTGTGGAGTATGGTTTAAGAGAGTGAGTAATACAGTTTGATGCCCTGTGAGTAAAGACCAGTCTAACACCGCCAACCCAGCAACCTTCACTGTGGATACGTGGCCTGCATTTTGAGTGTGTGTGGTGTGTGTGTGTGTGTGTGTTTGTGTGTTTGTATTTAGAGGCACTTAAGCCTCCCTTTGGTACATAGATCCCTCTGGCAACAGTCAGTCTTGGGGGGCTCATCAGTCACAACACACACACACACACTCCCTAGGGGTCATCCAACCTGACTGACTGTTGAGACTCATCATGTCCTATTAGACTGCTTGAAGCAACGCCCTCCAGTTGAACTCTCCACCAATCAGGGGAGGGGTGAAGGACGTCTCCGGGCGGGGCTTTGCTGGCTCTCTGGGCTGAGTGGAGGAGATCAACAGCTAATTACTGGCTGAGGAAAGCAGCAGGAGTCTCTCAGAATGCTTTAATGATTACTGATAAGAGCGTAGGGCATTCCCTCAGACCAGACAATTAATTTGTGTGTGTATGTATGTGTGTGGGTGTGTGTTGATTGAAAGAGGTGTGTGAGTGTAGTTTGAAAGAGGTGTGTTCATGTGTGTGTAGTTTGAAAGACGTGCATGCATGCGCGTGTGTGCCAGGTGTGTGTGGATGCACGTGCGATCAGATGTAAACCAGACATGATCTAATCAATCAGAGGGTCGGATGCCGGACAGGTGGAGATGACAGAGAAGGATGGAGGGAGGAAGGGATGGGTGGGTGGCTGGATAGAGGGAGGGAGGGAGGGGATGGGTGGAGGGATGGATGTAGAGTGGGAGGGATGGGAAGGCAGAGGGACAGAGGGTCATGTGGGTATGAGGGACAGACAGATGGAGAACTGCAGGGTGCTGTGGAGCAGGGTGATCAACCAAACACACACACACACACACTGCCATACACACACAAATACTATCGCTCTGTAGATGTAAGTGGTGCCCTACATTGACACTCAATCAAATACACACACACACACACATGCTGTTAACTGTGTAGACTTCCTTTCATTGATACCACAAATTGTGACACACACACACACTCTGACACACACCCACCCACACACTCACACACACATACATACACATTCACACTCCCACATACTTACTGTGGACACACTCTGCAGGTTTATATTGGCCAATTCTGGAGAACAACTTTACCTCTCCAGGAATATAAAGCTCAATTTCTGAACCCTTTTCATTCAAATAAACTATTATTTAAAAGTAAATCGTTTATTCAATCATGCCTCTCTCTTTGCGAAGGTGGACACCTTTTTTACTTAGTGCTATATGTGTATGTGTTGTGTTCATTACAGCAGATTTCACAAGTCTGAAGAGAGAATGAGTCACTGCTCGCCTATGGGAAGCCTTGCCTTTGTGGAGAAGTTTAACACATACTGGCACCAGCAGTTAGAGGTGAGGACAGTTACACTGTCCCTTCACCACCTGGCTGCCTCTGTCTGTTCACTTGCACTGGGAGACGAGAGGAAAGGAGAGGAGTGGAGTGGAGTGGAGAGGAGAGGAGTGGTGAGGAGAGGAGAAGAGAGGGAGAGGAGAGGAGAGGAGAGAGAGAGAGAGAGAGAGAGAGAAGAGAAGAGAAGAGGAGTGGAGAGGAGAGGAGATGAGGGGAGAGGAGTGGAGAGGAGAGAAGAGTGGAGAGGAGAGGAGTGGAGAGGAGAGGAGAGGAGAGGAGAGGAGTGGAGAGGAGAGGAGGACTAACAGGAGGACAGGAAGCAGGGGTCTGTGACATGTGGAGACTACAGAGAGGATCAGCCTTCTCCTCTGAACACCAGAGTCTTTGATCTCTTCTCAGCCCTGCGGCCAGGGCCAGAGCTCACCTGGGGGAATCTATTGTACATGTGGCCTCCTCCCCCCCCCCCCAACACACACACACACATACACACAGACACCTCGTACAGACACACCTTCAGCCAGAACTCAAAGGGCCAACACCTTAACACAGACGGAAAAGGACGTATATTTGACACTAAGCCAAGATCCGCACACATTTTCATACACACACACACACATGTGAATACACATACACACAGTTACTTAAAGTCAATTTCAACAGGACAACACATATAGGTCTGCAGTGAAGGGAAAGGCAGTTAATTGGACACAGAGCCAAGATCCAGCCACACACATATCCAAACAGCCACAAGCATTGATACTGTACACGCACACACACACACAGACACGGAAACACACAGGCGCACACCCACACACGCACACACACACAATCCAATTCACTGCAGAGTCGGTACTGCATATGTTCCAGAAGAACTTCCTTCCAACAAGCCTTCTCTGGTCCCTCAGTAGACTATTTTCGGACTCTCTTTTCCAAGTAAGTTAGCAAGCAGCCTTGAGCTAGGTGTCTGACACCCCGTCAAGTCCTCCCTCCGTCTGTCTGTCTGTCTGTCCGTCTGAGAGTTTCACGACCTGTCACAGGATCTGTCACTTTAGCACCTGGCTCTGGGACATGCTAATGGTTTTCACAGCTAACTTAGCAGCTTGTCCAGTCAGGTCAAGGGGAGGCTGAGGCGTCCTGCTGTCTGGTCAAGTGGAGGCCATCTTGCATCCAGGCGCAACCACGTCCCACCTGCTGACGAGGGCGGGCACTCGTGAACTCCCTGTTGCCTTCTCGACAGAGTCCCACGTCCACCTCAACAGGCCTGTCCCCTCCAGCCCTACAAACACATGAAACAAACGCACCCGCTCATCTGTTTCTCCTCCCGGCGCTACCTGCCCCCCACCCCCCCCCCCCCCCCTCCACTCCCTCACCCGTCTCCAGCCATCCAGCCATGGCTCAATCACCAACGATCCCTTTGTCCTGGTGTGACATCACAATGGGTCACCTTTACCTTCAGGAAGTCCTGAAAAAACCAAACCCACACACTTCCTCCGACACCTCGGTGCTGTTATCGTGTTGGCTGACAGTTGTGGGCCGGGGGGCCAGACAGGACCAGCACACAGGCAGAGGAGGGGAGGACCGCCTGGGCTTATCTCATCATCGTCTCCCTCCCGCCCTGGGGGACGGTGAAGCACTTTAATCTGCTCCCCAACAACAACCTCCTTCTGAGGTCCACTAACACGAGATTAAACAACTACTCTTGTACCGTACGCTGGACTGGAGGTTTGTGTGTGTGGTGGGCAGGTGTCCGTGTATGTAGTGCTTGTGTGCTGTGTGTGTGTGTGTGTGTGTGTGTGTCTATGCAAGTACTTTGAAGTGTTTGTGTGTGTGTGAATACCTATGTGTTTGTGTGGTGTGTGCATGTGTGTTACCTGCTCTAGGTCTTCCCCGTTAATTTGCATTGTATTGGGCAGGTGTCTGTGTATGTAGTGCTTGTGTGCTGTGTGTGGGTGTGTGTGTGTGTCTATGCAAGTACTTTGAAGTGTTTGTGCGTGTGAATACTTATGTGTGTGTGTGTGTGTGTGCATGTGTGTTACCTGCTCTAGGTCTTCCCCGTGAATTTGCAGTTTGTTGTCGTAAATGAGGCCCTGTTTGCTCGGTGTGACTAGTTGGGCTGAACACAGCAGCCTGCAGGAAACTTCTCTCCTAGAAACACAGTTGCAGCACATTCATTCATTCCTTCCCATCTTCAATGACGTGTGGGTGTACGTGGGAGTGTGCAGGTGAGTGTGTGTTTCGTACGTGCGTGAGACAGGAACGGAGCGAGCGGAGAGTGCAGCTGACACAATTTGTCTTCTGTTATCTTGTTCCTCTCCTGTCTCTGTCAGGCTGCTGTCTGTCCTATCAGAGCGGCCCGTTCCAGCGCACACCTTCCTCTGGCTCCTCCATTATTCCTGACACAAGATGGAGGAGATGGCGAGGGCAGCCCCTTCAAGCCTCCCTTGGCTCAGCTGTGTGTCCCCGGCAATTTACCTCATGCACACAAATACACGGACGGACGCACACACACACACACATCTACACACAGGCGCACGCACACACCGAGGCTCGCACACACGCACATGTCTATACACATGCAAGGATGTGTGCATACACATCCACACACACAAATATATACTCACACACACAAGTGAAACATGTCAAGTCAAACAAAGTTCAGGAGATACTTCAGAAGGCTTCTTCCATGTTGTCCTAGTTGGAAAGACAGAAATGGGCACTGATGGGGATACAGATGTCAGTAACAATGGGAACTGAAACTCTGGTCTTGGACGTACTTCAGTTAATGTTTCGCCCACCACTTCATTCTCTGTTATTGTGCTGTTGTGTGTGTGTGTGTGTGTGTGTGTGTGTGTTGAGGGGGTGTAATTAAAGTCAATATAAAGTTGATAGAAATAAATGCTGCTGGCTTTTATGACCGTATGTTCCAGATTAGAAGAGGGTAAACAAGCCAGATGGACCCCAGCCCAGCATAGCCCAGCCTAGCCCAACCCCAGGCCACTGCACTGTACTCACATTTCAACATATAACAACTTTGTCTCCAATTCCTATGTCTTTCAGGACGAGTTCCACCTCCATATAAGAGCATGTTTCAGTGAAGACAGCCTGTCTGAGGAGAAGAGAGGGAGGGAGGGGGACCGAGGGGCTTCCTCTGTTCTGGAGAGGCTCGTCCAGTTTGGGAAGTATGGTTCCTTGCATCAACGGAATTTGTACTGAGAATGATCTCATTATCTTACTGTAAAGTCGAGCATTATCTGCCAGCCAAAAACTGCTCCACAGCAACAGTGTGTGTGGGCGTGTGTGTGTGAGGGAGTGTGTCTGTTTGTGAACGTGTGTGGCTGTATTTGTGTGTGAAGGTGTGTGTCTGGAGACATGTGCTTGTATGTATGTGCGTGTGGTGCGTGTGGGCGACTGCATTTATGTTTGTGTATCTGTGTGTGTGTGTGTGTGTTTGTGTGTGCGCGAGTCAGTGGTTGTTTCACCAACCAGGAGTCGAGTCAAATCTGTCTTTTCTGCAGGGGGTCAGAAGGACATATTGTGGAACTACAAGCTCATTTTGTCAGCTCCGTGGAGGGGGGGGTTATGTCAGCCGTGTGTTCCCCAGGAAGGAGGGGGTCTCTGTCGGATACCACTGCCAGGCAGGATGGCTTCACAATGAGGTTCCAGCTCCCCAGCTGATTCTATCAAGGACAAATGGCTCCATTTCTGGGCGATGGTAGCAACTACAATATTTACACAGCAGCCAGTAGCTGTGATGGACACGGTTCATCAGCAGCAGCCAATCGGAACGCTCCCTCCCCGTCGCCAAGGTTACAGCTGGAGATGCCTGGGCGTGCCTTCTGTGATGTGATTGGTCGCAGGGGCTGCAGAGATGGCACGAGGAAGAATGACAGGACCGCAGGTGTTTCCTGCAACAGGATTGTGCAGTCTACAATGTGTGTGTGTGTGTGTGCTTGAGTGCGTGTGTGTGTGGGTGTGTGTGTGTGAGAGAGAGAGAGAGAGAGAGAGAGAGAGAGAGAGAGAGAGCGTGCACGAGAGAGAGAGAGAGAGAGAGAGAGAGAGAGAGAGAGAGAGAGAGAGAGAGAGAGAGAGAGCGAGAGAGAGAGAGCGAGAGAGAGAGAGAGAGAGAGAGAGAGAGAGAGAGAGAGAGAGCACTTGTCCATGGCTGCCGGCTTGTTGTACAACAATGCTGGCAGAATGCCTCGCTCTAGGTATGTCTGGTACGTGGGTACCTGTCTCCCTGGGTTTGGACAGACTCCTTCCCTCACTTGAAAGAGTTGACTCATTCACCTGAACTGCTGCTTTGAAACCCGCAGCCTGAGAAAAATAAAAGTATGCAGTAACAAATTGATTTTTCTACTCCAGTCATTTGATTAGCTCAAATGGAATGCTAACTGGCAAACTTTTGCTCAGAAGAAAAACCCAATAGTTTGCAAGGTCAGGATTTCTGATTGAAGATAATGCTTTACATACAAAACACAACTGAGTTTGTCGGGTTAAATGTCCCAGGACTTTTCTTCCTGTCATCTCCAGTCTGCCTGTCTGCTGCACGGTCCTTGAAAGCACCTCATCCATCACCTACCCCCTCATCCATCACCTACACCCTCATCCATCAACTCCACCTCGCAACGCTGGATGATGACGTCATTGAAAAGGGAAAGTCCCACATTGAATAAAACGTCCTCATTCAACACCGTCAGAACCGTGATCCATTCAGTTAGCCAAAGCTAGCCACCATGTCTCTGTCTGGGAGCCATTTACTTCAGCAAAATGCGCAAAGCCTCCTGAGTAATCAACGGACATCTCTCATCCATCACATATTGATCCCTGGTCCCAGGGACCCTGTGGAGTGTGATATGTCGACATGGCATGTGACATTGTCATGGCGTCGCTCAGGGGGTCCAGATGGAGCACACT
This sequence comes from Thaleichthys pacificus, assembly GCA_023658055.1. Taxonomy (NCBI): domain Eukaryota; kingdom Metazoa; phylum Chordata; class Actinopteri; order Osmeriformes; family Osmeridae; genus Thaleichthys; species Thaleichthys pacificus. Next base: position 4,840,309 of record CM042852.1, read on the forward strand.
TCCCAACCGGCCCATCACTGAAGGTCAGGCACTCCCAACCAATGGGACATTGGGTTGGTTGTCTTTTTTTCATAAAGACACTTTTTTGAATATATGAACACGTTCGTATATGAACAGGGAATCGGGCTAGTAATCCGAAGGTTGCCAGTTCGATTCCCGGTCATGCCAACTGACGTTGTGTCCTTGGGCAAGGCACTTCACCCTACTTGCCTCAGGGGGAATGTCCCTGTACTTGTTAGTAAACGTTCTTAGTCTCATATCACATGTTATATGATACAATGTGTATGGTATACCTGCAACATAATAAACAGATTTTATATAGAAGGGCAGGTTGAACTTTACTTCGGCACGTGAAATTCAGGCAATTATTCTTCAATGTCAAGGATTTCTTTTGAGAGCACATCGGTACATACAGCAGTCAGGTTTAATATTTTATTGGAAAATATTTGAATGACTGCCTTCTAAGATCCAGTAACCATCTGAAGAGGATGTTTGAGGCAGATTGAAAGGTTTGAATCCCAGGCAACCTGCAGTGAGGGAATACAGCACTCCAAGCCTGGCCTCACCACACCAATTCACAAACAGGCTTCAGTCTGAATGCATTTGATTTGAAGGGGAGCTATGAACGGGCACAGACCAAAATGCCTCTGGCCGCAATGGATAGAATTGGATGATAAAACCAATCAGAGCAACAAAAAAAACCTCTTGGTTGTTTAAGAAAATGCCTCAACTGTGCTCCTCTGTGCAGCCATCGTTAGGAGCCGTTGTCAGTTAAAGGCTTGTGATTGGCCAGGCACTTTCATGGCCAGAGGGAAATCGGTTTTATAGGGAGGGTGGCCAAACCTACCTGCCAAAAGTGAACACTGTAAGCCGTGAGCTGGTAGACTGGTCCGGTTCTCAGACCACGGCAGAACTGGCTGTTCTCGAACTTCAACTCAGCACAGTTTTCACAGTTCAGTTTTCTACACTATTACATGTTTGAAGAATCGTATAAAGCTCCTTTCATTACTTTCTGTCCCCAGTTCCTGTCATGCTCAGTGTCATAGGCTCAGCAGGCCTCTTCAGGATTGTCTCTCACACTCAGCCCTCCGCCCAGCAGTGATAGTGATATGAGCAACTGATCAAGAGTGCCTGATAGATTTCTGCGTAGCACTAAGATGTTTTGACAGTGAAAATATTTGACCCGTCTGCTGGGAAATTCGTTTTTTTTCTAGATACTGTCGATTCTGAGATCCTTGTGCTGGCAATGAAAAAGCACAGAAGAGCCAGTACTAGCTGAATACTAATCCACATAATTCACCTTAAAAGCTATCTTGCTTCCACCTAATTTTCATCCTCCCAGCTCCTCTGGGTCTCATGGCAACTGTTTTACCATCTGTACCTCAGAAAACTCCAATATATTCCCACCATGTAAATTCAGATTGCTAAATAACTTCCATGAGACAGAAAAATGAAACGATAGAACTCCAGAACCTCTGTTTGACTACAGCTAGACTCAGAGTACAGGCAGAAGAGATTTCACCAACGCCATCACCAAAGGTCTGATGCTTCTACAGCTTAAACTTCAAGGTGAATTATGGGTAATGTAGGCATTTTGCCCTAAAGGGACCACTAAGGTGACTTATATGCAAATAACTGCCGGTCTATAGCAGTTTGATGAGGTAGTATCTAGTCACTGATCACACCCAATCACAATATGAATTGACTTCAAAGCGTTGAGCAGGTAGCAAAACAAAAACCTTGCTCCTGTCTCATCTCTGCTGAAAAACCCTCTGTGGCTCAATCCAACCATGTCCAATATCACCACGGCAACAACTCTAATAATGCCCCCCCATTATTAAAGCACCACCAATCATCACAGGCTCCCCCGGGCTCAGGCAGGCCTGAGAGAAGGGACAAACCGGGGACCGAATACTGGGTTTACTGAGGCTTGACCCCCCCTTACACGGCCAGCTGGACAACATGCTATGGATGATAAACTTCAGGTTACAGAGAAGGAGGACAGATATTTTTAGACAGGAGGATGGGTGAGGGAGATGAGGAGAAAAAGAGAGAGAAAGAGAGAGAGAGAGATAGAGCGAGGGCAGGTTTCATTTGGTTGTGTCCCTAGTTAGAGTGTGCCTGTCATGCCCTGTCACACAAATATGGCCACAGTCAGGAATTCTGGGAGAGAGAAATGTGAACGAGGCCGGGTGTATAAATAATTTATCTGGTGAATAAATGCTTGTTCGTAGCGTGGATGACGGGATGATTCTTCATGCTGTCATCTCCACCTCCGTCACCGAGAACAAGGTCTCCATCTTTCACCTCCTCCCCCCTCGTTCTGGCCTCACTCCATCTCTCTATCTCTCCATCTCTCCTTCTCTCTGCTGAACCATCAGTCTGTGTAGCGCTCCCTTGTTTTTTGCCATTAAATCCTCGTTCGCTTGACGCGAGATATGAAGTGATCATTTGTCAAGACATTAGGAAGGCGTCTCTCATCCATCCATCCATGAAGACGTGTGTTTGTGTGAATAAATCCATGCCGTGATTGGATAGAGGCATGTGCAACAGACCAATGGGAATAGCAGTGGCAATGACTGTGTGACTCAACTGATTTGTTAATGGACTGGACCTTATGCACTGTTTTGACTGCCCATGCGGACCTGTAGATGGCATTTGATCGTGTGTGAATATGTGTGTGTTGTCCGTGTATGGTGCTGTTGTGTGTGATGACGAAGGAGGCTGACATGGAAGGGGGTAGACTACAATAAAGTGAAAACTTTAGTACATTATGTATGTCCCTGAAGAGAGAAAAGTTGTTGTTGTTCATAAATAAAATGAATAAGGTAACAGGGTGGCTGGGAGGGAGGGAAGGAGGGAGGGAAGGTGAGGTGGGTGAGCGTGAGAAAGAGAAGGACAAAGACGGAGAGAGGGAGGGAGGGAGAAAGGGAGAGAGGGAGAGAGGGTGGGAGGGAGATAAAGAATGTAAGGAGGGAAGGAGAGATAGAGAGATAGAGAGAGGGAAGGAGGCAGGAGAGAATGAAGGAGAGAAGGGGGAGCAACCCACACTGGGTACAAAGGCAGCAGGGGAACAGGAGATGGAGAGAGAGAGAGATGAATCAAGAGAGCAGAAGGGAGGCGGGTGAGAAACAGAGGAATGAAGCAGGGGAGGAGAGGGAAGGAAGGTGAGAGCTTGCGAGGAGCCAGGAGCATTCTATCTCTCTCTCTCTCTCTCTCTCTCTCTCTCTCTCTCTCTCTCTCTCTCTCTCTCTCTCTCTCTATCTCTCTCTCTCTCTCGTTCTCTCTTTCTCTCTCCCACCAGAGAGAGAAAAGAGCTGTTTCATTGCCACTCCACTCAAACACAGTGTGTAGGATCAGAGGGAGACTGAGAAAGCCAGAGGGGAGGCCCTGGAAAGACATAATACAATCTGGAGAGAGTGGGCGGCTCTGAAAGAGGGATGAGACACTGGCTGGCTGGCTGACTGTTTGGGTAGCTGGCTGGCTGACGTGGTAACTGCCTGGCTGGTTGGCTGGCTGGCTGGGTAGCTGACTGGCTGGCTGGGTAACTGGCTGGCTGTCTGTCTGGTTGGCTTGCTGGGTAGCTGGATACTGTAGCTGTATGGGAAACACAAGGCTTTATCAGTTTGTGTGTTGGGGCACGGCAGATAGAGATGGGGGTAGAGAGAGAGGAGGGCTATTCAGATATTCATAGCTCTTCTTTGCGTGGCTTCATAGGAAGAACAAGTCATTACTGCATGACGTGAGTGGAGGGCCAGAGTAGCATAGGGTAGGGTGTGCTGGAAGTAATGTGAGTAGGTGTGTCTGTGTAAGTGTGTGAGTGTGTGTGTGTGAGTGTCTCACAAGTGTGAACTTGTGCCTGTTTTGACTTCAACAGTATAACGTTCAAGGAGATAGTGATGAATGTGTGGGCGTTTGTCTCTATTGCAATGCCCCATATGTACAGGAGGCTTATTTCTGGAAGTGAACTCTTTCCCTCTCTATTTCTTTCGATTCTCCAATGCGTGGGATCTTCGCTGAACCCGAGCCTTGATGTATCAATATGAGGCAGTGGGTCATGGCTGTATGATGCAGATGAAGCCAGGAGGGACACTGGGGGAGGCTGGACAGGGGAAGACTGAACTGGATGGGGCCTGACCTGGGCTCTCTGTCCTGGGGGGTTGACAGTAGCAGCTGTCTGACCCAGCCTGCAGTTTTAAGCTGTGTGTGTGTGTGTGTGTGTGTGTGTGGGGGGGTCCGGGGTGATAGTGGTGGTCAGCACACGCCTAACAGGGTATAGTATGAGACAGCTGTACCCTGAGGGTCCTCGATGCTCCTCGCAGACACACACGCATGCACACACACACACTTGCCCACAAACAGAGAGGCACGACACATCCAGCGTGTTGCAGCTGTGCCTCTGGGCATTCTGGCTGGGCCTCCGCCAGCCTCCCTCTGAGGAAGACAGCATCTGAGCCCCTGTTCCAACACAGCCTCTCCCCGTCCACCTGTGATGAAGACGGCACCAAGTGGCCCCGTGGATGGAGTGGGGCCACCACAGGATCCCCGTGAGGGCACTGCACCGTAGCGAGTCCCCTACACTCTTTCAGCCTGACAGCGCTAACTTCCCGCTGGGCAGCGCTCGCATGATGACACACAAACACACATGCATTGAGGCCACATGCGATGCCCTGTTGAACACGCGTGTGCACCCGGCATCCTGCCTGGACCGGGAACATCCATACATGCATTATCCACCATGCGCATGCATGAACACATGTGGAGCATTTGATTCTGTTTATGCTCTGTTTCTGTTTATGCTATTTATTAAGTTTAACCCCATGACCTGTGATGTCATCTTTCACAGTCCATCACTTCCCTTTATATAAACCTTTATGGAAAGGTACATTTTGTTGCACTGTATTATGTAATATTGTAGGTGAGATTGTTGCTCTATGGTTGAGAAATTGTTGTTGCACCGTGCCTGGTAGCTGAGATGTGATTCATTTGCACTGTGCCTGGTAGCTGAGATGTGATTCATTTGCACTGTGCCTGGTAAATACAGACCGTTCCTTGACTCTGGCCACCGAAATACTGTAGAACTACACACTTACGATCCTTGATTTGATGCTGTACTTTATGCACAATTTGTACGTGGCTTTGAATAAAAGTGTCTGTTAAATTAATAAAATGAAATGAATTGTGTGAAGGTTATGCCCACTGGGACGAAGCACTTCTCGACTGACCTCTGACATCTACAGAGAAAGAGGATCCCAGTGGTCTAATATGCAGCAGGGCATAGACGAGATGTGTGATTCATTAAGATGCAGGGAATGGAAGAGATGTGGTATTCATTCTACCTACCATAGGCATGAGTAATAAGATAGCATGTCCAGAACCAGGGGAAGAGACAGGGTGTCTAACATAAAAACTAACATATTTTGGAACTTTGCTTCACTCTCAGAGTATTTAAAAAGAAAATCTTGTTTTACAAGTAACACCAACAAAAAAAAGAAGAAAAAACACTAGAGTTTTAACTCAAAGAAAATGACTGAGACAAACACAAGCACTCCCCACTCCTTCCCTTGTCCCTTAGGGACACTCAAAACTGCTTAAATATCCTCCAACATTACTTTAAGTGCTTTTTGTGCACAGGCAGCAAGGTACACCCCTCCATGGATTGACCCATTTTCACCAAGAAGGGGTGGATGACTGGATCTGGCTCATAAAAGCTTCTCTGCTGATCTCGGACTACTCTGAGTGGAATTCAATTTACAGTAAATGTTTTAAATAAGATTAGATTTTCATTATTTATATATACAGTACCAGTCAAAAGTTTGGACACATTTTCCCGTACTGTATATATACATATTATACACAACTGGAATGTACACAACTGGAATGTTGTGTATTGTTAACTGTGCGGCTGTGTGTGTGTCTGTGTGTGTGCGTGTGTGTGCCAGTGTGCATCCAGGTGACTAAGACACAGTGTGGGGGAGCATTCTATTGTCCATTTCCATCTCTCTATTGATATTCCAAAATGCTCACATCACCATACCAGGAAGACACCACCAAACAGATAATAGTAACCAAAGACATCACCAACCATAACAATGACTTCATGGTGACAACAACACTAAGCCCTGAGCAGAGCAGATGCAGAGTCTGTCACTTTGCAATCCTTGGACATCTTCTTCAGCTTGTTTTCAATTAGGTGTCCGTGCGGGGCTGGATGGAGATTCCCAGCAGAGGGCCTGGAGTCAGCCAGTCCCAGCCAGTCCCAGCCTGCCAGCCTGCTGGCCTGATCCTCCCCCCTCCTCACAGGCCTGGCCTTCTACAACCCCAGGGAGCCCCAGGAACCAGGGGGAAACTGGACAAAATGGCAGGAATTTCCAAATTACATTCGTGGATCGTGCTGACTTGTGTGTGTGTGTGCGCGCATGGGTGTGCCAGTGTGTATGTGTGTGAATGTGATGTGTTGACACAGTACCAGTAGGAGGGAGGATTGTGTGTGTGTGCGTGTGTGTCTTTGTGTGATGTGTTCCTGATGTATCGTACCCAGGCCAACTGATATTACTTTTTACCGAACATATTCTGCTAGAGGCAGACTCCATCTGATTTTAATATGGACCATATCACCACGATCCGCTCAAATATTTAAAAATATGATCGCCCAACATCTTCGTCTACAGGTGTCAGATTATCAGCATGGTATCTGGCAGCCTGAAACGTGTTCACAAACTGAATGTGACGGATCCTTGGAAAGCCTGCACGGTCCGTACGAGCTGTCAGAAACAGCAGACTAAGTGTGTGTGAGACATGGCTGTTGGCTCTGGTGGTCAAATATGTGGCTAGATGTCATATCAAGACTGTGTTTTCTAAACACATCTGTGAACTATTTATTAGGAGACTGAGAGAAGCAGAAAGCACAGGTTGATTTTCTCTTCTTTATCGAGAAATTGCTTAAAAATATATTTTTTTACCATGGTCTCCAAACTCGAGTAGGCCTAATATTGCGTTCAGTATAAATGGTTCTGTTTCCTCATTCAAACCGCAGTGTAAAAGAGAGGTGAGTTTCAAAACAACATTAATACCGTAAGGTTACATGTCAAAAGCAAGCAATCTTTCTGCAACTGTAGCCTATCCAGTATGACTCCGAGCTCCACTATGATTCACATCACCATGGAAACAAAAGGCCTAGATCATCCAGCAATCAATTAAGACAGGTTTTCTTTTTTTGTGTCAAGAGAGTATGTCATCTCAATCTGAAGTTGAAAACGCACAGCAACACCAAGCAGCAGAACAGTTTTCGAGTTATTATTGAATTAAACATTACCCTTAAAAAACTTTCACACAGCACCAGTAGGTTCCCCAGGTGTAGTTGGCTGGAATAGCCTACTAACTACGACTGTACTGCCACACCAACAAGGCCGTTTGAAGCTTGAACGTGTCCTTAAGTTGTTTGCGCGTAGATACGGAACCAAGCTGTGAAAAGCGTTGGCCGTCACCACACAACAAAGCGCTTCGCATGACAGCCTTTTAAAAACACGCTCTCTTTCATTTCGGTTTTCGCGTGACTTTCGATCGAAAAGGAGGGCTGCAGTCTCGCAGAGTGCCGCCATCAATTAATCTTTCAAACATCAAACGGTGCTGAGGACATTAAAGTAGCAACCCAACAATACAGCTATGCATCTCTCACTGCCAATCGCATTCATGCATTTTTCTCTCATTCCACTCATACGCTTTCAGTTACGTAACATTTTCAGTCAAGGGTCGGAGACACTTTATTTTGATTGTAGCTCTCTAGCTAGCCTATAGCAACAAGGGGAGTAGTCTCTGCACGTGCGTAGTAGCGCTTCCCTCCCTGTTCTCTGTGCTGTTCGTGAAAGTGTAGCCTATTGACAGTGTTACAGCGTTTGACTGCAGATCAAGAAGTCACATGTTCAAATACCCCAGTTGCTTTAGATACAAGCATCTAAAGAAATACATCACAATCTTTGAACGTGTATGTAGTGGAGGTAGTTTGTCATGGGACTATAGATGATTTGGTTTCAGGCAGGAGACTCTGAGACATGTGCGGTCAGTCTGCACGCCTGTCTTAGCACGCAGTCTTGACACTCCTACATCCAGGGTGCCTGGGAACTCGCCTGGGAACTCCGTCATTGCTCCAGTACAATGCAGGATGTGCATCAATTTGCTTGTTGCCTCCACCACCCCGGCCTCCACCACCCCGGCCTCCACCACCCCGGCCTCCACCACCCCGGCCTCCACCACCCCGGCCTCCACCACCCCGGCCTCCACCACCCTGGCCTCCACCACCCCGGCCTCCACCACCCCGGCCTCCACCACCCCGGCCTCCACCACCCCGGCCTCCATCACCCCGGCCTCCACCCAGGATTCTGTGTCTCTCTCTGTCTGAAGGGGGACTGTGTATTGCAGCTCTCTGCCACGGAGACAGTGTCCCAGTGGGTTATCTGCAGAGAGCCAGTCCGAGCAGAACCATCAAGATAAATGTGTTTGCATTGTCAATAAAGTGTGTTATAACTTACTATTGAGTCTTCCTGCCTGAACCATTAAGACTGTACCACTATCAGCAGAGATGGTTTGTTTGCTGTGCAGGCACTAGTAGAACTAGATTTGTGTCTGTTGAAAATCGGATATTTCCTAGCTACCCCTGGGGCTTCTGAGAATTTACCGGATATAACATTGTACTGAAGTAGTCAGGCACTGCTGCCTGGCAGTATATTTGTGTACATGGTTAAACTAACACAGATGGTCAGAACACTGCTTGGTTTATGTGTGTATGTGTGTGTTTGTCATCCCCAGTTTGGACAAGACCAACCTTCCTGTGTGTGTACGGGCAAACAAACAATCACATTCACATGTTGAGGAGAAGAGTGGAGTGACATCAAATACATGCTCTCCATATTTGACTGGGGATGGATCTCTCCCTCACTCTCTCTTCTTCTTTCTTCCTCTGCCTCTCCCCTCTCTTCCTCTCTCTCTCCTTGCCCCTCTTCTCCCTTCCCTATTGCTTTGTCCCTCCCCTCCCCTCTCTCTCTGTCTTTCTCACTCTTTCCCCTCTCTCTCTTTCCACCCACACTAGGTCTAACACTGAGAGGAGCACCCTGGAGTTTGTGACAGTCGACGTCTTTCACACGTTTCCTCGTGGGCGCTAGCTCGCTCGCTGGAGTTTTGTCGAGAGCTCCCAAAACAAATTGACATATATTGCCCTCATCAACCCCCTGCTGTATAAAGAAAGGTGAAAACAAGAAAAAGAACGTTGTCAGTTTCACCTTGTTCACGTCAAAAACATCTCCTTTCCTCCCCATCAAACCTTGGTACAACTCCTCACTTCCTCTGACAGGATGTGTCCCGCAGGATGCATCGTGGGTAGTGTAGTTATATCCGTGTACGCATCTGTCCGTGTATTCCTTCCTGTCTGGATGACTTGTTCTGAAGGTGGAAGTGATCCTGACAGGGGTAAGGCCTGACAGGAGGCCCGTCGCTCAGACCTGCGTTCCCTCAGTATCCCCTGCCGTCTTTGTTGTCTGCTCTTCAGCTCATTCACATTCAACGCCGTCTTTCTTCTTGAGCCTGCCATCCGTCGAAACAAGACAACATAAAAGATTCAAAGCACCGTTGAGCAGTTTTCTAATTCTACCTAATGGCAGAGTGAGTGGGAGTGTGTGTGCCTGCTTGCCTGTGTGCCTGTGTGCCTGTGTGCCTGTGGTAATGATGTGGGTCCACAGAGAGGGGCTGTGTGAAGCGGACTCCTGCTGCAGCCCAAAGCTAATAGGGCTAATTATGGTGAGGAAGACTGGAGGACTTGAGAGGGAGCTGGGAGGGCGTTACACGTCAGCCATGAACTTTACTGCTAGAGGCCTGCTGGGTGTTCTCAATCCCTGGTCCAGACTGGGCAGGAACACAGAACGTGCTCAACTATTACTGTACTCTCTCTCTCTCTCTCTCTCTCTCTCTATCATCTATCTATTTATCTCTCTTCCTCTATCTCATTTTCTCCTTCAAGCTGCCGTGTTTAGGCTGTCGAAAATACATTTAAAATTATTCAAATCAGGTAAGGATTTCTATGACTTGTGTTTACGCGATAACAAATGAACCCTTACCTTTGCATGATAACCAGACACAACATTGACAGTAAGTCTGTGATGAACAGTGTAGCCTTTGTCCTGTTTAGACAATCACAGCGCTCTCTTGTATCGGCTAAGAAAAGATGTTTGGTAGATCAAGAGGTTTGAGGCATCACCATGCATCCTGGCCATGCCTACTGATGCATTTGTTGTTGTCTGTAAGTCTCTTCTTTGCTTTCATTAGTTGTGAATCCTCTCATGTTATAGGTACCGCCAAGGTTGAGGGAATCTACAGACCAATATATTCCCTTTAATGTACAAGAGTTTTGGAATACAACCTTTATTGTTTGTTTTTCACACACAAACAAGCGGACCAATTAAAGGAGAATAATTAAATGTGAGCTGATTCATCTCCTTCTAATTATTTCCAAAGCAGATTCTAACTGCAACACACACACACAAATCACAATGGTTTTGCCATCTTCAAAGGGGAACGCCGATTGTAGAGAAGGAGAATGAGAGAAGAGAGGTCAACTGGTGTTTTGCCGTATTTTGTCACAAAAAAACCCAGATCACAGATATTCAGCGAGCACGGGGCTCGAGGCTATATTCAAAACCTTGTATTTTTGTTGAGTAAAAAACATCAAAACATTCTAGATGAGAGGAGTAATTACTAGCTTGTTATTGACTGGTTGTTTTCTATGCAGGGGGAAGCTAGTTATCCCATCCTGCACCATCAGGCCTGGCCTTGGGATCAAGTTTACTAAATGTGTCAACAACCTTAGAGCTACTCTGTGTTTTCCACCTAAACAATGTTGATGATCTTGGTGGTACAGGTGAAGTTACCACCCCACCAGGGCAAGGGTAGAAGCTTATAGTTAATACGCACTGAGGATCGGAACATCCAGTTCTGTGCTGAGAACTCACCAGTCAACTGTGTTCTGTAAGGAATAGAAGATATAAAAAATGTACAACAATGTTTTCCTTTTCTCTGTGTGAGGTGCAAGTGTTCTAACGTAGCTAAATCTAACCTGAATCTTTCTGCTCTGATCCTTCAACAAAAAGTAAAAACATCCATCGATTTCATGATGTTTGATGGTATCAAAATAGTCTGTCCTGGTTAAATGATAGATTTAAATATTTCATGGTGCTTTGATGGGTTCAGAAACGCTAACAGAAGGGGAAACATCAATTAAAGTGTGTGTGAATGTTTGCTGCTGAACTAGCTTCAGGGTTATACACACTCAGGGGTGTGTGTGTGTGTTTGCCCTAATATTTATCATGTTCAGAGAAGCCAAAGGAAATGTAACTCTAAATAAGAGTGATTTGGTTTGAATGGAGGATAAGAATGACAGAAAGCATGACATCATACTAACAGTTCGACCCACCTAATTCTGCTTATAATACCTAAAACAATTATGAATGGATGTATGTGTGTGTGTGTGTGAATGTGTGTGTTTGTTAGAGATCAGAGATTACAATGTGTGTGTGTGTATGTTTGTGTATAGCTGTACATACTGTACATATGTGTGTCCACACGTTTATTGTCAAACTAGTGCACTTCTCGTCTGGTCATCCAAGCAGTATGCAAGAGATGTCTGGATTGCTGGTATTGTATGTTCGCTTAGTTTTGCCCCAATGCTGTTAAATATAGATTTGACACGTCTTGCGTCGACAGACTCAGAGCAGCCAAATAAACAAACAGCATAGAAGATACGAGAAAGGGGGAGGGAGAGAGATAGAGGGATGGAGGGAGAGGGGGTGGGAGAGAGAGAGAGAGAGAGAGAGAGGGAGGTGAGAGACAGAGGGAGGGATGGAGAGAGACAGAGATGACAGAGATGAAAAAGAGAGAGAGAGAGATGAGAGAGAGGAGAGACAGAGAGAGAGAGAGAGAGAGAGAGAGAGAGAGAGAGAGAGAGAGAGAGAGAGGGATGAGAGAGAGGAAGACAGAGAGAAAGAGAGAGAGAGAGAGAGAGAGAGGGATGAGAGAGAGGAAGACAGAGAGAAAGAGGAAAACAGCGTTCCCACTGTGCTCACCCAGCACGGCCTGATGAGATGATGAGGAGGAGAGAACAAAAGGAGCTCCTGTAAGTGTTCCATCCCGGACTTGTCGTCCATGTGAGAGCGATAAGAAGTGCTCGTTGATGGACTCGGCCTGCTGCCTTGAATAATTATGAGATTCTACTTCCTGTTGGCTACTTCCTGCTATGACTTGAACATATCAAGATAAGACAAGGAAGTCATCACAACTCGAAAGTTTGGATTTGATGGAAACACAGGGTACCTTGTCACGTACAGCAACAGAACCCTTAGTTACCATTTGTGTATGATATTTAATGGCATTTTTAACACCAGTTTAGTCGTACATTAAAATGCACGTTTTCACAATTTTTGCATCAGACTTGCTTTTACCACCATAGCCTGAAGCTTTTTGTCCACTAGACTTTTTTCTGAATCACTTACAAGCAGCTTTTCATCATTTTCTATGGAACGGCACTAGGCCTGTAACAATTATTTCACAAATGCCAAATGTGATTTTTTTACATGATTACGTTTTCTTTGTTAAACCGTAGTTAAAGCATGTTTTTTCCGAGGTGGGTCACAGCATCGTCTCACGTTCCCAGCATCTCTGCTCGTTCCCCGGCTTAAACAAGCTTCTCTGCTGCCCACAGTGAGGAAATTAGAGGACAACCAAGCTCATGGCTCCTTTGAGCTTTCAAAGCAATTTAGCTCATTTCCATTGAAAGTCCAGATAAACAGGACTATAATATAGGACAGCCAAATCCTTTTTTCCGAGCAGCCTCAGACTTGTTCGTGGTTGAGCTGCTCTTGCTGTCTGTTGGAATAGATAATAACAAGGCTTTTTGTTTGGCGTCGATGCAAAATCTTTGCTTTCTGATTGGCTGCTGTTTGTGATCAACAATGACACCTAACTAAAGGTTAAAGGTTGAATGCCACTTGTCTAACCTTTGCATTGGTTTAACACTCATACATGTGACTTCTATTGACGTAGCCTTTATGCTCCCTGAGAAACAGATGATAGCCTTTTTACAGCTGTCCAGTTAAATCAAATCTGTGCTTTGCCATTCAGTTACATGCTTTTAAAATGACATAACACAGAATAATAATCAACATTAATATCAAGGTGAGACAATTATCCTACATGTAATTGATAGGGGGGCGGTACTGGACCTGGATAATGGATAGGAGGGCACTGGTCCAAAAAGGTTGAGAACCACTGAGTCATTAGTCCCTGAGAAAAATAAACAAAGGCTCATGGGTAATCAACTGATGTGTATCATCTTTCAGATATGGATCCTAGGTATGACTGAGTGAGAAGGGGAATGTGCACGGGCGCCTGGAAACATCCAAACAGGTTTGTTTCCTCCCTAACGTCTTCTACTCACTTCTCAAACTTCAATGCGCAAGGAAAGGTCAAAAGGTCGGACCTCCTCTGTACTTTCTGATTGGAGAAGAAACCAGGAAGTGAAAATCAGGACCTCCAACAGTTGCAACGCAAACTGACCCCACGTGAAGATCACGCCGGGTGAACACCAGCTCAACTGTGAACGTCTCTTCACCTGAGCGCTCTGTCCTCCTCTCTCTCCCGCGGCCGGGGGGGGGGGGGGGGGGGGGAGAGGGCGTGGTGCCTTGGTGACTCACCGTGTGGAGCGTGTACCACATCATATGCTAACGCCTTACCGTGAGAGCCCGGGTTCGATTCCGGCCCGGGTCATTTCCTGCACGTCTTCCCCGGTCTCTCCCTGCCTTTCCTGTCACTCTTCAATGTCTTTAGCACATCAATTAATGCTACAAAAATGAACGGAAAAAAGGCCCCCATGAATTAAATACAGGAAAAAGGCTTTCGATAAGAAGACGTGAGGAACGACTCCAGAGCTTACCAACATGTCATGTGGGCTGAAGACGGTAACATGATGTGACACCTGTGTAATGCTCTCCTCCAATGGATTCAGATGGATTCTGTATGTGAAGGCTGTGGTGATTTTATATGTGGCACTCTATTATGCATTTGATTATGCATTGCAATTTCCTGATTTGAAACTATGTCAGAAAATAGAACAGGCGGACTAATGCTGTGCGTTTGTGACGAAGGTTTTGTTGTGTGTGGACTGAACAATGCGCTGAATGGAATGATGGATTGAATGTGTGAATGAAAAAACGATGCAGATGCTGTGCTAAAAGCTTGTGTGCGTGTGTGTGTGTGTGTGTGTGTGTGTGTAAATGTACCGTAGGTGTTTCTGTTAGTATATGTGTGTATACATGCATGCACGAATTGTGGAGTGTACTTGTGCCTGTGTGTCTCTATGTCTGTATGTGTGTGTATGTACTGTCTGCGTGCATGTGTGTGTCCCATGAGTTTTATACAGTGTGCGTGTGCCTGTGTGTGTATGTGTGTGTGCCACCAGGTGTGTACGGTTTGTGTGTGTGTTTTGTGAGTGTGAAAAGCTATATTCAGATACTAATGAGAGCAGCGACAGTCTGACACCTCTGCTCTCTCACGTATGACTCAGCCATGATGACTGCACGCAACCCAACAGCCTCTGCTGGCACCTGCACATGGATCCGCAAGGTCTCCGGTTTTCCCAACGTTCTCCGGTTCTATTTAGGTTCCAATGATGCACATCTCATGTGATTTCACTGCAGTAGAATTAGTCAGAGACCAAATTAGTCAGATTCAAGCATACGCTAGTAAGGTATGAATTCAATCATGTCGCTCATGCACTTTCAACATTGATACACTCTTGTTTTGAGGGCAAAGTGTCCCTCTGGGTGACTAGTTTGATATGATATCGTTATTGTATATGCATTCGAGCCACAGCCGTGATCTAAACTTGTTAGATCCGATCACAGTGTGTCTCGATGTTCTCCGATCTCAGACACAACAATGACTTGCTAATTGTGTGTGATTGGAATAGGAAGTGCAAGGATGTTTGTTCAGAGCAGAGCGTCTCTCAGTCTCATTCCCCTCAGTCGCCAATTAGGTAAAAACGGAGAGACAGACGTCTGAGAGTGGTGGCGGGCCTCAGGATGAAAAGCCCATTTTCATCCCCCCCTTTTCAACACTCCACCAACCATAGCCTGCTGTTCACATCTCCTGGGGAAGACTAATCACAGGTTAGCCCCTGATGGGGTAGTGGAAGTGGATGTCTTTGTGATGGGGCTGGATGGAAGGGGTGGGGGGGGGGGTCGTCTTCGAGTTGTTTTCCCCAAGCCCCAACCCCCATCGCTGCCCACGGTGGGATTGTTACCCACATTTGGTCTAATTGGATCAAAGATGCAGAGGGGCGATGCAGCAAGGTGTGTGTTCAGACTAAACGTATCCTTTTATTGTGTTAGGTGAGTGAAGAGAGAGCATTTGAGGATAATGGGCACTTGGATGCAGTGAGGTATATTACAGAGCGGGTGAAAAAAGAATATAACTTTCAGATAATGCTGTTCGATACCGTTCAGGGTAAATAGCCCGCGCTTTCATTTAATTCAGTTTGCCAACCTTGTCTTGATGCATCTCTAGCTTTACAGACAAAATGTTATATATTTTCACTTTAGATGTGGAAGTTATTTGACTGTAATGCTGAAGAGAAACCTAATGGTGTTTTATTGGCCCTGTAGCCTCAGGTAAGTGTGAGCCATGACACTGGACCTCGTGCAGGCATGGGGGACCCAAATCAATTTACTTTCGTCCTTATACTTTTGAGGCATTTTCTCTAAAAAGACCAAAAACAGACATCTCACACGTTGCTTCTCCTGCCGACAGAGATTCACATTTCCACAAACACATTTGGAATGCAAAGAAGCAAGTCGATTTAGTAAAACGGTTCAAACATCAGTGTTTTTGTCTTCTCTGACTTTGAAAGCCAGACAAGGTGTTAATTATGTGTCTCAACACACCCATGAGTATCTATGTCTTCTTCTTTTGAACAGACGAAAACAACACTCTCTGAAAAGGACTGAGGGATGAATGGGCTTCTAGGGCCTCTTGAAATAAATCCTGGTCTTAATGAAGGAGCATGAGAGCCACCCCAGTGTGTTGCAGGAAGCCGTTCCACCAGTGCTGAGGTCAGAGTCTTTGTTATTGCTAATGTGCATTCAGGATTGGACTTCACAGTCACCTTCATAAAGCCTGGCTGTTTCACTCCACTATGTGGGATTGCCACAGAGAATGTGTGTATGTGTGTGTGTCTGTATGTGTGTGTGTGTGTGTCTGTGTGTGTGGGGGGGGGGGTGGTGGGGGTAGGAGATTGTGGGCATGATGGTGTGTGTGTGTGTTTGTGTGTTGGCGTGTGAGTAAAGATTGCTGGAGTGAAGCCACAGCAATCTAACAACCCAAGACTGTTTCAGGTTGTAAATGTCAGTGACCCAGACTCAGCCTAATGGCATTTTAATGAAGGCAAGAAAACCCAGATACACTTAAGGACGTGAAAAAAAAAAGAAAGAAACACTGAAAGGTTGTTCTTGCCAGATCAAGCCTGTGAATGATTTGTTCTCATTCTTTTCATTTGCAGGGAGATCACCATTGATCGTTTCAGGTGCAAGCAAGCCAAGGAACGTTTGGGAAGGTATAACCCTACCCCTGCTCGTTAAACTCGACCAGAGCGTATGAGATTAGGAGTTAAGGTGAAGGTGAAAAGCCATTCAGATGATTAATCTTCTATTCATTTATTTTGTTCATGACTGCACATCTACAGTGGATGAGATGATTGATGACTATAATTGGTCATCACACGTGCTGAATAGGCCACAAATATGACATGAACCATTGAACTTTGACCTTTGGTATGAGGCAGGTGCCTCTTCCATTCCAAAGTTCTACCCCGTGTGTGTAGTGATGTAATGCAGAGGTCACCGTGGCAAAGCAGTGATCGACGGTGAAGCAGCCGTTGTTCCCGCCACCGTTGAGTGTCCCCCCAGCTCTCTGACAGGTCAAGAGAGGAGGAGTAGGTAAGTGTGAATGATCTTTCTCTCCCCCTCTCTCTATCTTGCTCTCTCTCTCTCCCTGTCTGTCTCTCTCTCCACCCCTGTCTCTCTCTCTCTCTTTCTCTGTCTTTCTCCAACCCCCCCCCCCCCCATTAATGCTATGCCTTTTTCATGTCAGCAGCCAGGCACCCTAACCCTGGCACAGCAGCAGCTGTTGTGGCCCAGCATCCAGACTGTGCCAGGATGATGCCAGGATGATGCCAGAGCAGCGGTTCTGCTTCTCCCTGATGACAGGCGGTTGCCAGCTAATTAGCATTTGCGTTGTCCTGCACTGTCAGCACACCAGCAACAACCAGCACAATACACTTCCAGGGTGCAGTTCACCAGAGTTGAATGTGCCGTGGCTCGGACCAGCTACCTGCCGGTTGAGGTGCATGCTGGGTAGCAGGTGGGACACGGAGCGCTGGGTGGGAAGGTCAACATGTTGGGGTGAAGAGGTTGACTGAAAGGGTCAGGGTCAAAGGTATCAAGAAGGTCTGGATATCAAGAGAACAACTCTATTGACAAGAGGGCCAAGTCTCTCCTTCGTCTTATTTCTGTTGGTGTGGATAAAACAGTAGTATATACTTCCTTATGGTGATGGTACGGGCTCATGTTGACCACTATGGTCTCTAAATACAACCACAAGCTTCAACATATTATAGAGTGATACTGTGTTTGAATATGTGCAAAAATCCCACCTAATCCCGTTCCTCATTCTACTGTTCTCAAGCTATAAAAATGTGACTTGTTTCCGATGTTCCGTTTGAAACCTTAAAATACCTCGGCGCTCCACAGACTGGGGAAATGGCATGTGACTGCTATCGTTGTGTTTTCCATTCTGCTGGTAAGAGGCGGTAAAGATAGCCCGGAGAAATTGCTCAGACAGAGACACAGTGGCACATCAGAGACTTGCTACACAGCAGAGTTAATTGATTAGCACTAATCCCATAGCTAGCTCTTCAACCACCCACCTCATCCTCAGTCTCTCATCCCAGTAGCTGCTGTGAGGCTTTAGCTACTTCCTGCAAAACACCTCGATCGTCATGGTAACATGCCTGCGTTCCACCACGCCTGTGTCCTAATACCTACCTTCTCCTCACGCCACACCCAAACACCAAGGAAATGAGACACCGTCGACCGCAAAGGTTAAACTGAAAGTTAACAGCTTTGAGTTTTCCCGATCTGTCTGTGAGTCAGATGAGTCTCTGATTTACCACAGCCACATCTACAGGAGCTGTGTGTGTTTCTCCTGTAACAATGCTTTACCCAGATCCGTCTGACAGTGAGAGAGCGTACCAGCTCTGCTCTCATTTCCCACCGAGGGCCCTGAAGAGCACAGCGTTTCATTATTTTACAGCGCTTGTGTCAGTGGATGAGAGGCTCTGCTTCTGTGAGACTTCTGTGTGCTCTTTGATGTTTGGCAAGCACTCAATTTCTTTTGCTGTTTTTCTTTTTTCTTTCTTTTTTTATTCCTTTTTTTTCCCACTGACTTGCGAGCTAATTTCGGTTGTCGTATTTAGCGTGGAACAGCGGCTCCCCCTATCACAAACTGGGGTAATTGTGCTTTGACACCAGAGCAGAGGACCACATCAATAACACCATGCATTACTAAGCAGTATCAGTGGCGTTCCACTAAATGGCAGGGTCAATTTCAACGTTGCCCTCACACTCAGCTGTCGCTCAGACGTGCCGACGTGTCGATCGATGAATCCAGATGTTTGTCTGCGCACCGGCTCTGTCTGCGGGGCACGCACGCTTCTCCAGGTTCACGCTCAATCACATTCATTTGTCAATGCGAGATGGCTCTAATGTATTCTGCAATGTCTGTGTTTGACATCCACTGCGTGTTTTGCATGCACAATGTGCATTGTTATGTATGTGTACGAGCCAGGATGCGTTAGCGTTAGATAAGCACTACCCCAGCTGGGACAGAAGTACCATTATATAGGCTGCAGGCTCTTCAATGGCATGTGAACGTCTGGGGTATTCCGTCGGAGAGATATTCCGCCTCCTGTGTCGGCCGGGACTGGAGGACGGCTGGAGGAGTGCGTGATTTCCCCCGGGAATCCAAGGCCAAGGCCGTCGGCAGATATTGCATCCAAACAATAGATTACTCTCTGAGATATTCAACAGATTTAGAGAGAGAGAGAGAGAGAGAGAGAGAGAGAGAGAGAGAGAGAGAGAGAGAGAGAGAGAGAGAGGGAGAGAGACTGTAAAAGAAAAAGGGAGCAGGGGAGGCAGGGTTGGAGAAAGAGTGAGCAGTGCTGAGAGAGCATGACAAAAATAAATAGAAAATGGGCTGCAAACCGAGAGAGAGAAAGAGAGAGAGAGAACGAAGGAACCGAGAACGGCAGAAGGGGAAGTGTAGAGAAGGGACTCGTAACAACAAAAAGAAGATGAGGAAGGAGGGGAGTGCAGGATAATGGGGTTCTATTTTGGCCCAGTTCGGGAGATTCTTAAAGCTGCACCCTGATATCAGATCTCAGTCCTTTGTGAGCCTCAGCTCCAGGCTCTGGTAACAACAGCAGTCTGGCCTCTTAGCCTCATACATTAGCACGTCTACACAGAGAAAGGCCTTTACTGTCACATCAACACCTGAGTCTAACAACACCACAAACAGCTCTTCCAGTTTCCCATCTGTTGGCATTTGAAAGGGCTTTGGCAAGGGCTTTAGCAACTATACCAGAAAGCATATTGCACGTTTGGGACTTATTGAAAATACGACTAATGTTCATAAATTATTTCAAGCGACTGTAACACCAAGATCTCGCTTCATGTTTCACTTCACAACAGTGAGATTGAAAGATGCCGTCTGCAAGGTCGATTTCGATTGGAAGAGGGCTTCAATTGAGGTATTTTCCTGGCCTCCTGTTTACCAACAAGCCAACTTACTGTAGCCTTTTCTGGCGGGGGAAAAGCACATCCTTCAAACGTATTCTCATACCCATGCTCCGCATTTCTCCGCCGACGTTTCGACAAATCTTTTGACACATTTAGTTCACCACAGATCTCATTTTCTCAGGCAGTCCTCACAGACCTGAATTCCCGGGCGCCATGCTTGGTCTCACAAAGACACTCTTTCATAATTTCCCAAATGTGGCGGAGGAAGTGGGGGTGTTATTGGAAGGTGCGTAGAGCATGCTACTGTACAAATTAGTTTGTAAACAAAGACGAACATGGCTGGTGGTCCATGAAGAATAAACACAGAAAAACTAAGTGATACACACCAGTGCAAACACACACACACACACACACACACACAGAAAAGCACATGAACACACACGTCAAGTACAGACACACACAAGGACAAATATACACACACAACCACACACATTCAGCATATTCACATACATGCACACACGCAGACTAGCATATACACATTTACCTACACACTCACAGACAGGTGGACATACACTACACTTAACCACCTGGCTGCAGACATTGATTTGTCCTGAAACTGTCAAACAGCAGCAGACATGGAGCTGTGGTGGGTCACAATCTGCAGGGATCAATAGGTACTCTTGAGAGGAGATGACAAGAGGGGGATGAGAGGAGAAGAGAATGGGAGAGGGGAGGTGGGAAGGGCAGGAGAGGTGGGGATGAGTGGAGAGGGGAGGGGAGGGGAGGGGAGGAGGAGAGGTGGGGATGAGTGGAGAGGGGAGGGGAGGGGAGGGGAGGGGAGGGGGAGAGAACAGAGGAGATGAAGCGGAGGAGGGAGTGGGAGGAGGAGGATGTGGGGCAGAGAAAGTGGTGACACTGCTGCTAAATAAAGCTGTTGAAGCTAGCACGTTTGTTGTTACTGCGCCTGCAGCAAGTCATTTGTGCCAGTTAGCAAATTAACTGCGATCTAGAGAACTCTACAAGCAGACTGAAGGCCCTCAAAGCCTTTATCTTTCACCGATGAGAGTGGAAATTTGCCAATTATAAAACTCCAACAGAAATGACAAGGAAACGTTCGGAACATGGCTAAACAGCTGGAAAAAATGAAATAAAAGACATAATAACGTTCTTACTCAGAAAGAAATGAGCGAGCATGAAGATTTCACAGCTTAACAAGTAGAGCAAAGTAGATCGCAGACGCAATCATGTGCTCGAAGGATCTGCCGAAGGAGACGACAATCTATAATCAACATCTGCATAAAAGCAGTAAACGAAACAACACAAACAGAATAGCATCCGACTTGTGGGTTTTCATCAGGGGAACATGGGTTGGGTTTTCTTGAAGGGCTCTTTTACGTCTATTTTCCATTTTCCCATCACAGTTTCCAAAAGCAGGGGCTGGAGCACGACCCAACGATGGAGACCAAATTATTTTCCCCGTGCTGGAGCCAAGCCAGTCAGCGGAGCGGAACAGTCATATGAATACACAGTGTCTACCGAAAGCAATTTCGGGACAGGAAAAAACTGTATCCAATGCAAAAACCCACATTAATTATTAAAGGGCTCTACAGAAGAGAAGGATCCCTCTCAAGGACACTACCCATGGCTCTCTCTCCCCTCCATTCCCATCTCTTTTTTCCAGTCATCCTCTCATCCTGTCAACCGAAAAGATTTTGCTGCATGTAACAACTAAAAAAAAGTCTATAGAAAATGTAAAATGTGTTTGGGATTTCTGGCCCAGTGACTCCAGCCTGGAACACCTAGAGAATAAGGAGTGGAGGTTTGGGGAGCGGTGGAGCAAATGTCAGCCCAGTATTATGATGTATGGGAACAGGGTGAAGTGGGTAATTCGCCTCTGACAACTGTTAGCTTATCCTCATTTCCACTCTATTAGGCTTGGAGATCATTCCTGATTGGACTGTTGGTTATCTCTCTCACTCGGTCTCCCTCTCTATCTCTCTTGACCTCTATCAGTCTCTCTCGCCCTGTCTCTCTCTTCTTCCCCTCTCTCTCTCTCTCTCTCTCTCTCTCTCTCTCTCCCTCTCTCCCCTCCCCATCTCACGGGTGCTAACAGTAATGACCTTTTCGTGGTGTGTCAGGTGGAAACATGCAGGGTTTGAAAAGTACTGAGGTCCAAAAGTTACGTTAGCTAGTGGGGTTGGAATTAATTTGAGCTGGTAGTTAGCTCGTTTATTCAGGAAGGTTGGTGTGTCAGACATTTTCAGCAATGTAACAGGGAGGTCACATATTCTGACACCAGCTATCAAAATATGTGAGCTCTTATGCCCAGGTCCAGCTGTTGACAACCACTGGAGCTATCAGATGATGTTTGACTGGGTGGGGATTACGTAATCATGGCACTGAACTACAAGCAGACAACTAATAACATTTTCTAGTTACCTCATAATGCTTCTGCAGATTATTGCTTGCCCGGTTTGTTGACATAGTAGTTGACATCAGTGGCGGAGCCAGACGTTCTAAACCTTAAGGGCTTAGCCCAAACCTAAGACCTAGGCTCAGTTTGATTTGCGCCCTTTACAGTAATTTGAGTGCAAAACATCGTTTTGTCATCTATGGCCCTATGACTCCAGCACAGTGGAGCTCAAAGCCTGCCCCCCAACCAATTTCATTGGTCAACTCAAGCATTCAGTCACCTGCGAAGGTCGGTAATCTTTTCTTTTTAAGATCTTTGTGGCACCGAAGATATATTTTCAGGCAATTATTTTATGACTTTTAGTATACACCAAAAAAAAAAAGAAACAAGGTCCAGACCTCCGTGTCCTCAATGGTGGATACGGCCATGGGTGGAAAGAGCCGAGCGTGGTCTCCCTCCTCTAGCAGCTCCTCCTCTCACCCCACAGCCACGCACTTCTCCTCCTGCCCTGGGCTTTCTCTGAGGTTTCTGCCCCTAGAGAGCCTTCAGGGGAACTGGATCTCTCTGGATCACTCTGGGTCACACTTGATCACTCTGCATCCCACCGGATCCCACTGGATCTCTCTGGAGCACTCTGGATCAAACTGGATCCCACTGGATCCCACTGCATCTTAGAACCTTAAGATCCACCTGGTGTGTGTGACTCGATGGCTCAAACAACTGTCTCATGTGACCGTTTAACACACCAAAGCTGAAAACCCAGCCCCTGCAGCGAGCAGAGAGAATTTGCAGAAAGTAGGATTCCCCACGCTCCCCAGTCCCCTGTGTGGGGGTGTGGGGTGAAAACTCCCTCATGGATCTAAAGTGCCTTCACACCAACACACAATCTCTGCATGCCGCATAGCTGCAGCCACGACCACGACACACTCCCTCTTTCATGGAACTGGGCCACGAGGCCTATAAGTGCATCTCATAGTTGTGGCCAAACATAAATCATGTAAGCCGACACCCACACACGCGTCCTCAACGTGAGGCAGGTTGAGGAGCAACATGAGCTATGCGTGGCCGTGCCGCAGTGTGGTGAGTGACCACGTGCAGCGTAGCACTGGGTCACTCAGCGACGGCGTCAGCAGATCTGCCGGCTGAGGAAGACATGTATGTTGTCCTAGAACACCACAGAGTCCTGCTGTATCCATGGTGATGCTCAGGACTGGAGAACCCTTCCTGTTAGGCTCTCTGGGCTCACACTGCGTCCTCCTCCTGCCCTCTCTGTTAGTGGCATGGTAACGCTAACACTAACTACACACATACTGAATAATACTATAACATGCTACTAAAAGGCATTTTTTCTCACGGCCAGAAACGAACCGGCAACCGTCTGATTACCAGCCCGATTCCCTAACCGGTCAGCCACCTGACACCCTTATTTACGATGTTTACATTACAACATGACTACATTAAATCACTAATGTCCTACTAAAATACTATTGATATACTACTACAGTAATATGCAATATTTACGTTAATATGTTTACATATAACATTACTACTCAAACATTACTAACATCATACTAACATGCTACTTATGAATACATACATGAATGGGAAAATGTGTCCAAACTTTTGACTGGTACTGTGCATACTACTAACTTGCTACTAACACAAAACTAACATATTACTAACTTGCTACTAATATACGAACTCTCCTGCAGTTCCATGTAAGCATGACTGTCATGGACCTGTTACAGTTAGCTTGCAGCTGGGCCCATCCCCAGAGTGGGAGTTTAAACAGGGTCTCACCACAAACATCAATCATGGCACTGTGACATTTTTAGATTTGAGGCAAGGAAAATGTTGAAATAAATAATTGTGTGGATGTCTGAGCCCCGGGTAACTCATATGTAGTTACTGCCCTGTGTGAAACACAGTGTGTTAGTGTGTGAGAGCTTGTGTATGTGTGTGTGTGTGTGTGAGCGCATTGTGCGAGTGTGTGCCAGTGTGTTTGAGTATGGTGTGTCTGTGTGTGTGAACACATTCATGTGTGACAGTGTGTGTGTGTTCTCTCACTGTCGCATTGATCCTGCAGGCTAAGAGAGGGTCTGGATAACATGTACAAGTAACCTTCTGCCTGTTGAATGGTTCCTGCTCTACTTCCTGCATCTCTCTCACCTGCGCCATCCTGTCAGGCCTGATTGGGTGAAGACCAGGTTTAGGGTGGAGGTAAGTCCAGGTTTGACTCTAGCTCCCGTGACTTTGAACATGACCCAGTGTCCACAACACGGAGAGGGGGAACGTGTGGAGGGGTGTGGGGCGTGGGGGGGCAAAGGGGTTCTGAGCCCTGCTGCCACGGCAACAACGCTCCGGAAGTCTCTCTTTGATGTGTCAGGGAAGGCAGATTCTCTCGCATGCTAATTCTTCCCCCTGAATATTTAATAGGCGTTCAGAGCTGCCTCTCCTCTCCTTCTTATGTCAGTATTTCCCAGAGCCCAGGACCAGTGTCTATTAGCCTCTATTCCCCCATGTTCAAACCCCTCAAGCATGGAAGGCATATTTATAGAAACAGATGAACGCTGCGGCGCTTCAAGAAAGCACTCAGGTCTGACATGGAGGAGGAGGGGGCGGGGAGGAAGGCAGGGGGGGCACCTTCACTAGGCTCGCAGCAAGCTGGAACCAGCTGACACAGGTCTGTACATGGGGGCCAGGGGCTGGAGGGAGGTTTGAGGGGGTAAGGTGGAGGTGCAACTATACAGACTAGCCTACTGTTACCCAGGACCGGGGGAAAGCAGAGGAGTGCAGGGTCAGATCTGCAGTGATGGAGTAGAGAGAGAGAGAGAGAGAGAGAGAGAGAGAGAGAGAGAGAGAGAGAGAGAGAGAGAGAGAGGAGAGAGAGAGAGAGAGAGAGAGAGAGAGAGAGAGAGAGAGAGAGAGAGAGAGAGAGAGAGAGAGAGAGAGAGAGAGAGAGAGAGAGAGAGAGATGAGAGAGAGAGAGAATATGTAGGTGCAGTTCTATGGGAATCTGTGAAGCCCTCTGTGACACTGCTTGTAAAAAGTGTGATACAATATTTTTTTATTTTGATGGGTTGTGTGTGTGCGTGCGTGTCGGGACAGAGAAAGGGAGACCTGTAGATCATTTTGAATCTAGGATTGGGCTTGTAGTGTTCAGAGCTCTCCTCATCACATCCCTCTCCTACCCCTGCTGTTTCAATAGGCCTGGACTCAAATCGAACATGTAATTGGCATAACGTCATTACCCGGCTTACAACTCTTGGGGGCTTATTAGTAATTGAGCATGAAAAGCTCACAAGATATTTCTCCATTGGTATGCTTAGCATGTACACGTTCCATGCAAAATAACCGTTTAGACCATGGGTTTCATCGAATGCTCCTTTTGAAAGGATCTTGTACTGTTGCATACACATCGAGTTCTGGAAATGTTTCAGTACCATGGACAGTGCACTGTCGAAGTGGAGACCACCTAACTTTTTCTCTCTGTTTCTGTTTCTGTCTCTCTCTCTCTCTCTCTCTTTCATGTTTTCCCTCCCTCTCTCTAAAACACACTATCCCATGTACAGACACTGACACACACAACCCCCCCCCCCACAGCTATGTATTTCCCTGTATCACCCTGGTTTAGATGCTAATGTGGTGCCATCTCTCCTCTTAGCGGGGATAGCTGCAGATAAGCTGCCCAGTTCAAACACGTTCATGCATAGTAGATGGGTTTCCAGTGAGATCAACCCATCCCGGCTCCTCCTCAGCCTGGGTCCACCCCCTACCCCTCACCCCCCCCCCCTTCTTCCCCCACCTCCCCCCCATATCAAGATTCCCCCCCAAAAAAGATGTATTCTCCAAAACAATCGGTAGCGTAAAGAAGGAAGGATGATGGGACACGTCCCACATACAGGAAGCTCCTTCCGCCTCCTTGAGTCATGCACAACACGTTCCCGAGCCGACACGTTGAATGAAACATGAGGTGAGAGCCAAATACGGGTTTGAACGTGCATCAGCTGTCATCGCTGTTACCCAGAGCGTCCGGGTGTGCGGACCGTGGCCAAACGGTCGGACGAAAAGGTTCTCCACGCGACGCTCTGCCTCTTGACCACAGGCAGCCCCTCCAGACATGGTGAAACAGACACTCGACAATGCAGGTCACTCTAGAATGAGTCCAGGCTCATTCTATCACTGAGCGTCCCATTTGCTCTGCTGGCACACACTCTCACAATGACTCTGTTTTCCTGCTGGAGTGGCAATAAACACTAATTAGATCACAGCCTGTGAGTGTGTGTGAGTGAGTGTGTGAGCGTGGTGTGTTAGTGGGTGAGTGTGTGAGCGTGGTGTGTCAGTAGGTGAGAGAGTGAAATGAGGGAGAGAGTTACTTCTGAAGAGTTGGTTCCTCCTCGAGTGTGTGTCTCTGTGTGAGAGAGCGTTGTGTATTTGTGTGTGTGTATGTGTGTGTGTGTGTGAGCATGGTGTGTCAGTGACTAAGAGAGTAAAAATAGGGAAAGAGATCATTATTTCTGGAGAGCCAGTTCCTACTGGAGTGTTAGTGTGTGTGTGAGTGGGAGTGAGTGTGTGACTGAACACTGTGTCATCTCGTGTCATCTCATCTCACCTGTGCTGTAGGTCGGACAGAAGGTCACAACATCCAAGAATATCCTCATCAAAGACCTTCCTTTCACCCAACTTTATTGCTTTCTAATTATTCACGGTGCACTGAATTATGGTTTGACCTGCTCGTCCCGTAATAACAGTTTAAAGATCCCCACTTTAATTACGATCCAATTAGTGGGCCTAACTGGAAATGTTCTCTCTGAATGAGACGCTGAGCAGGAACTCTCCAGTCCTGCAGTCACGAGTCATGTTGATGGGAGAGTAACATGCAGATGGCTCCCATCCCACTGTGTGTGCGGGTGGATGTGTGTGTGTGTGTGTGAGTGTGTGTCTGCGTGGAGGCTAGCATGCGAGCATGCCTGGATGTGTGTGTGTGTGTATGGATGCATGCGCGTGTGGGAGTGTGTCTGCATGCATGTATGGATGGTACCGTTCAAGCACGCCTGTATGCGTGCATGCAAGTGTGAGTGCATGCACGCGTGTACTTCTGAAAATAGGGTTGAGGAAAAAAGAATAGCAGAATTCTCAACATGTGTGCCCTCATTAGGATAACACTCTGTGCTCAAAGGATCCTTCACTGAACAATGGGTCAAAGGGGACATCGATAAGAACCTCTAAGCATTCGAAAACCTCTGTACGCAACAACAACAGCAACAACAACAACAACAACAGCAAAAAGACTCCAGGCAGCATCTCAGTATTACATGGCCAGTCAGGGCGCAGAGAGAGGGGCTCCGTCGAGGAGAAGCCACGCGGAGCACCTGTTTGAAGTCCGAGGTCTTCATGTTGGAGCGAACGTGCTGGTCTGTTCTCGGCCCTTCCTGTTGTAGTGAGCGGGAGAGGGAGAGAGGAGTGGATGAGAGAGCGCCAATGGCAGACAGAGAGAGAGAGAGTCAGATTGAGAGAGAGAGAGAGCGTACGCGTAAGAGAGACAGTGCAAGGGAGAGTGGGGGAGGGGGACCCTTCATCATAGCAGGAGGAGAGACATCTGCAGAGCTCTCCGGCTCAAAGTGTCCATGTGAACACGCTCCATCTTATCTCTGCCTCTCCCTCTCTCTCCCTCTCCCTCTCTCTCTCTCGCTCTCCCTCTCCCTCTCTCTCTCTCGCTCTCTCTCTCTCTCTCTCTCTCTCTCTCTCTCTCTCTCTCTCTCTCTCTCTCTCTCTCCCTCTCTCTCCCTCTCTCTCTCTCTCTCTCTCTCTCTCTCTCTCTCTCTCTCCCTTTCTCTTCCTCTCTCTCTCACTTACCCAGTATTCTTTATGTCGCTCTCTTTACTGCCAAACCCATCCCACCCTCTCTTTGTTACTGTAATAGGCCACTGTGAGGCCTCCTCTCTTTGGACCAGAGACTAATGTATGACAGTGAAGGGGGGGGTGTCAGGTCGGCTCCGAAAATCCTGAAGATCGTGCTGTGATGACGTGGTGATGAACGTGGAGATGTGATGAAGGTGAAGAGGATGGTGGTAATGGGATGAAGGTGTGAGCTGGGTTCTCCTCCGCTCCCTGGCCTCTCTGTGACCCTCCACAGGGGCAGAAAGGGATTGACATCCATCAGCCCAGACACAGCGGGAATCTGACTATCACATCTGCAGCCTGTATAAACAAGAAGTCAATGTTTGGTTATTAGCAGAGAGGTTGTTTGTGTAAGTGTATGTCTCTTTGTGTGTGAACTTGAGGGTATGTGTGCACGTATATATATATATATATATCGAAGTGTGTGTGTGTGTTTGTGTATGCGTGTGTGTGTCGGTGCATGAGTGTGTCTGTTTGTGTGTGTGTGTCTTTTCTTGTGTTTACGTGTGCTTGTGTGTGTGTGCATGTGTGTGTGTGTGTGTGTGACAGACCTGAGAGCACAGGGTAGCACTGGAGAAGCTATTTTACTGTCCTACTTTCTCTGAGTGAATAAAGCACAAAATGAGGGCACAGTTGGGGTTTGTTTAGTCAAACACAGGCTCTTCAATACCAGTGTGAGAATTCAGATGAATTATGCATCGTGTTGTTGTGAATGATATAGAAGTAAGTCTTCCCTGCCAGTCGTGAAATCACTTCTCTGTGTGAAAGGTTGGCCCATTTCTAGTCTCCAGTGAGGTTGGAGTTATTTACGAACACGTCGTTTTTAATAATTTTTAAATAAGTTTCGGAGTGAAGCTACAACCTCAAAGTAGAACAACAATGACCCTTCTTCAGTGATCCATGTGATTCTGCTTCCCGGCAGGGCGCCGTCTAAACTGTCTTTAAATCAGCACTGTATAAGATCTTCCCCTCACATCTTCGTGGCGGAGGCGGCAGAGGCGGCGAGGCAGCAGAGGCGGCGATGAGACGGCGTGTGTAAGGCGTCTCTCCGGAGGACGGCTTGTTTGCGTGTTTGCTTGTTTCGGAGACAGAGATGAGCCACAGGGAGAGGCTCCTGTCACCTGACAGAGCCCTGTTCTCTGGCCCAGCTGGGCCTCGCACGCTAATTGGGCAGGGCTCTCTATGCTTGCCTCTGTCTCCCCATCACGTCTCCCTCAGATCTGACCTCTGACCCCGGACAGAGTAATGATGTGGCAGCTTCCCTCTCGTGTCCCTTCCGTCATCTCTGTACGCCGCCGCTGTGTGTGAGCATGTGTGTGTGTTTGTGTGTGTGTGTGAGAGAGCTCGCATGTGTGTGTGTGTGAGTGTGTGTCCTGGTGGGACTGACGTCCGACGGTGTGGTGATGGCGAGGTAGAAGGACTGGGGCTGTGTGGAAATACTGTATGTCTGCTGTCTGATCAGCTGAGGAGCTACAGGTATAGCTGGCGACCAGTCAGTAACTAGATGAAGAGCTAGAGGATTGGCCGGTTACCAGTGGTAACCAGCTGAGGAGCTACAGGATTGGCCGGTGAGGAGCTACAGGATTTCAAGGTGGGGCGTCAGGTATGGGATGGTCTATGGTTGGTTGAGTGGTGTCCTTGCAGGAAGTGATTTCAGGAAGCTGATGGTGGGTGTCACGCTGCTTAGCATCTCCATCCACACAGCCGTGGTTTCTCAGCCAATAGTAATGTTCCAATAGTCAAGAAATGAAAAGCGGTGAACTTCCTATCTGGGTTCCAGAGAACTGAACAAAGGATCGACCAGAGGCAAGCAACAGAGGATTTGGAGAGGGAGAGAGAGGGAGAGAGAGGGAGAGAGAGGGAGAGAGAGGGAGAGAGAGGTAGAGAGAGGGAGAGAGAGGGAGAGAGAGGGAGAGAAAGGGAGAGAGGGAGGTGATAGGAGATAACAAAGGTGTGGCAACCCTTCTTCAGATGTAGCGAGAAAGAGAGAGAGGAGAGAGAGGGAGACAAGAGAGAGCGAAAGAGTGAGTGTGTAAGGGGAGAGCGGTGAGCAAATGGGAGAGAGGGGAAGGGGGCAGCATAAAACAAAATAAAGACACTCATTCTCCAAGACAAGACAAGACAAGGAGAGACAGAGAGAGAGAGAGAGAGAGAGACAGAGGGAGAGAGAGGGAGGAAGAGAGAGAGAGGGAGAGAGAGAGACAGAGGGGTCTCTAAATGAAAAACGGAACGACGGGAGACGGACACTTGTTAGTTCAGAGTCACAGCGCCTGGTCCCTTCAAAAGAAGGCGACTCTGCGATGCTCCATCCATAATGGGAGGCAGGAGACACAGACTCTCTCAGAGAACAAACACATGCTCCGAGGGAGGGGAAGAGGAGGTCGGAAGAGCGGGAGACGGGAGAGGGCAGAGGGGGGAGGGAGAAAGAGAGACAGGCGTGGGCGGAGAGGAGGGGATACAGGAGGGGGAGAGAACAGTAGAGGGGGAAAGGGAAGAGGGGAGGTGGGGAAGGTGGCGAGGCGAGACGGCTGCTTGCCAAATCTTTCCTTTCATGCCGTGAAGAGGAGAGGATTGTGTCATGGAGAGCTTCAAAGGTTTTGCCAGTGAATGGAAGACCTCTCTTCTCCGTGGCAACAGCCAATGGGAAGCAGACGCCGGTCAACTGTCTGTCCTCTTCCTATGTCCTCTTCCTCCTCTTTATCTGGCTCCTCCTCCTCCTTCTCCTCCTCCTCATTCTCATCATCCTCCGTGTCCTCCTCTTCCTCATCTTTCTCGTTCCCTGGTGGGGTCAGCAGCTGTAGTCCCATATTCCTCAGACCACAGGCCAGTCCATCCTCACCAGAACCTTCCGGCCTCAAGCTTCGGCAGCGCTACACAGGAGGAGGATAAAACCTGAGAAATGCTCATAATCGTGAGTGGTTTAGGAGAGTCAAATTAGCCTGATTTTCATTTCAATACAGCACTGAGAGCAGGCAGGGAGATGTCGAGCTACCCAGATGTATTCATGACGCCTACAGCAAACAGATCCAGTTCGAAGTAAATTAATTACAGCGATATTCTTGGAACCTAGGCCTCTCTCCTTCTCTCTATCTCTCACCACCTCTTTCTCTCTCTTTCTCTCTCTCTCTATCTCTCTCTCCTCTCACCACCTCTGTTTTTCTCACATCCTTTCTCTCACTCTTCAAATTAATTTCCTTTCTCCCATGACAGTCGGCTCTGCTCCCCCCCACCCAGCCCCCCCACCCAGCCCCCCCACTCAGCCCCCCCCCCACCCCTCTCCGAGAGATGACTAACCTTCTTTCAATGGCAATTCAGTCAAAACAATCAATTGGACACCCTCTGTAGTGAGACTCTATCAGTGCAAGGCAGAGCCTGCTTTTGAGCAGTGTACGCTATCAGTGGCCCACCAGCCTCTCTCACACACACACACACACACACACACACACACACACACACACACACATGCTCGTACAATGTCATCTGTCAGGTTAGCGCCAAGCGTCTAGGTTAGCAGAAGCTCACACAGTGCGACGTGTCGTCTCACCCTTCGCACACACACACGCACACACACACTTGTGTACACACTACACACACACAAGTAGTCTTGTTCATACACTTGCACAGACATTACACACCACACGCAACACACAAACAAATACACACACAATCAAACACACCACAGTCTCTGGATGCCAAAACAGCGAGCACTTGCGACAGGAGATGTGAGGTAATTTGAAGGCCGAGTAATGGTGATTTGAGAGTGAAAAACTGAATTCTCTGTCAAGCTGGAACACTGTTCAGACCATGGTGTAATAAAGGCAGTTAAGGCTTCGAGTCAAAGCCGGCCTGTATAAATGGATCCACAGTGTGATCTTTTTCCCACCGTGCATTTACGTACTAAGAACAGTATGATACAAACACTCGTCAATCCTCGCTACTGGTGACTTGGTTACAGCTCTGTGAATCATCAAATACTTCTGTTTGGACGCAAGGCGAAAGATATCTACGGTTGTAAAGCGAACAATCATATGAATTCACTCTCTGAAAAAAGTTCCCAGTACCCCTCATTTAGGTTGTGCACACATCACCCAGAACGTCCTTGGAGGAGAGAGGAGTGGTTTCTGTTCTCAATCCTTATTACTGTAACAGCCTGCCAGGCGTTAGATTGCTCTTGGAGTAACTTTGAAAAGTTCACACAAGAGATAGAGTAAATCACACCAGAGTCGAGTGTCGAGTGTGTGCTGCGTTTGCAAGTGTGTTTGCATGTGTCTGTGTGTCAATTTGTGTGTGATTGTGTGTGTGTGCAGTGTGGGTGTGTGTGTGTGTGTGTGTAGGCATAGGATTACGTATTGATTGAGAAATCCAAATGAGATTGTCTTCATTAGTGAAGGAACTGACGGACCCCAGACACAGTCACAGAGAGCTGTCCTCCAAAATGCCTGCTGGAAAACACCAGATTATGAAAACACACAAGAACATTACAGAACAACAAACAGCCTCTGAATGTTCCGGATTGCCTTGTCGGAGCTTCAGGGCCGACTGAAGCAGACTGTTTCCGACAGTAATGAGTGTTGTGTGTCTTCTGTGGCTTGTCTGCGTGCCAGCCCTCAGGTGAAGAGCTGGGGTGGATTATTATGGGCTGTTCTGCTTCTTGCAGGTCTGGTGGCCGACACTCTGGCAAGCTTCATTCCCACTGTTATGTCTTTTAGTGACTGTGTGGCTCGTTTGAATGCAATCCATGTGTTCAAGTGCTGGGGAGGCTGGAGGCAGGGGAGCAGGGAGGCTGAGGAGAGGCTGGGGGGATGAGGGGAGGCTGGGGGTAGGAGGCAGGAGGCAGGGGAGCAGGGAGGCTGAGGAGAGGCTGGGGGGATGAGGGGAGGCTGGGGTAGGAGGCAGGAGGCAGGGGAGCAGGGAGGCTGAGGAGAGGCTGGGGGATGAGGGGAGGCTGGGGGCAGGGGAGCAGGGAGGCTGAGGGAGGCTGGGGGGAGGAGGGGAGGCTGGGGGGATAAGGGGAGGCTGGGGGGATGAGGGGAGGCTGTGTTTAAAGGAGCCTAGATTTGCATGAGTAATGGAGGGCCGTGGAGAGCAGTGTTTTAAGAGCTGCAGCTCACAGCTTGGGAGAAATAGCTTCATTTAGCCTCCCAGTCTCCCCCTCTCACTGCCTTCCTGACCTCACTAGCACAGGCTGGGGATGACCAGCAGCGGGGAGCACACACACAATCACACACACACAAATGTGGGCAAGGGTGTGACTAAGCAGATAAAGTAAGTGTGTCTTGGCTTGGCTGGTTTGCAGAGCAGAGGGATTCACATTCACTGGAAGTTTAAAGCAGAAATGGGCTGAGTATTACCATGGACTTAGGGACTTGGCGGAAATTAAATTTGTCGGCTCAGCTGTGTTGTGTGGAATTATGCTCTCGCACTTCAGTTGTACTATGTTGCTCTTTCAGTTTGACCCATGTAGACTGGAACATGCTACATAAACACACTTGATATCTCAGCTAGACTGTCACATTCCCCACAGTATTATAATAATGCTGTTAGTAGTCAGAGACCGGCTGTGAGGCTACCTCACAGGACAAGGGGTGTATTGTTCTGTTTTGACATGTGTGTCAAACAAAGGCCAAACCAAGCTGTGCAGGAATCTGCTTGCATGAAGATGAGCAATCAGAGCTGGTGTGTGTGTGTCTGAGTGTGTGTGTGTGTGTCTGTGTGTCTGTGTGTGTCTGTGTGTGTCTAGTGTGTGTGTCTGTGTGTGTGTGTCTGTGTGTGTGTGTCTGTGTGTGTCTGTGTGTCTGTGTGTGTGTGCCTGTGAAGGTGCGTGTGAGAAGGTGTGTGTACGTGCGGTGTGTGTGTGTGTGTGTGTGCAGAGTAGCATAAGCTCATTGGTGTGACAGGCTCTCCACTGCAAAGTCAAGAGAGCAACATCTGTCTGCTTTACTGATGATATACTGCTGATGAACCTGTTGACAAACATACACTCACACATTCTCCCAAACACAAACACACAGACGTTCTCCCTCACACATACATTCTCCCACACACACACGCACATTTACCCACCCACACACACACTCACACACACACGCACACAAAAGATAAAAACACACATAAACACATGTAAACATAGACACAGCCAAAACACGAGTCTCTCACACACACACACGCACACACCTGCTTGCTTGATAGTGAACAAGTCTGTGTGTTTCCACACGGCGTGTGTGCAGCTAGCAGAGCCAAACAGACAGGATGTCAGGCTGTTCCACTTCCTGAACACAGATAACACTTTTCCTGGCGGCATCTCCCTCTCTCCTGTTGGACCAGCAGACCTGGCTCTCTCGCTCTCCAGCACCTGCTGTCTGGATGCTACCATGATACGACATCCCTGCCCAAACCACTGGATGAAAGCCACCATCACACCCAGTAAACACATATCCTGTGTGCACCTTCAGTTCCAGCCAGCACCACTGGAGGAGTCAGTGTCGTGTTGTGTCTCACCCTGCTGTGACATCCAACACTATCATGAAGTAATACCCACTGTCTCCACTAGAGGCTCCGGTCTGTTTGGCGTGTGCGAGGGTGTGCGTCGGTCCGAGCCCTGTCCTACCCCTGCTGTTCCCTTACTGTACATAGGCTGCTACCACGGTGTCAACCACCTGTGTTAGCCAACACGGGCTGCCTCACTCCTTCCCTCTCTCCGCCCCGTCCCCGATCCCGGAGTCATTACTCAGCACTGCCTAACAAGTCAGCCGACGGAGACTGAGGTGGGAACATTCCAGATGACAGATATCCCCCCCCCCTCCATATTCATGCCCGGGGTACGGATGTCCGGGCCACACCATCCGCCGTCGCATCTCCAAGGCTCTGCATAATCGGAGAGGACTCGCTGCATCGTCGCTTAAGTATTCCTCTCGGGGCGGCTGTTGCGTGGCTGGCGATGGATGGGGTGCGGGGGCGGGCGTTGGCTTCACGTGGAGCCGCTTTTTTTATTACTTCCTTAAATTCAATTAGAGGAGTTGAAGGCTCTCAGTGTGAGAGGGATCTTCAAAGGGCTGCGTTGGGAGTCTGGACGAGGCGGGCGCTGGGCCGTTCGTCCCGCCTGCCAGGCATCCTCCGGCCAATCGGGACGCTCCGACCAGCAGGACGCGCCAGACGCTTGACACAGATAGGCGGGATGTTGAAATGAGGTTCCCATGCTGTGTTGTCAAAGGGGACGTGTTGCCTCACTCCAGGGGTGAGCAGGCATGCATTGCTTTGCATTAACTGTGCTTGGAAAGCCGGTTGCATTACAGTATTAGCTTTAATAATGAATGACCTGGTTAAAGATACATGTTTTATTCATATGAAGATGGGGGGATTTGGGGCCTCTCCGCAGAAGAGTCTAGAAGTGTCTTCTTAAAAGCCACAATGCCATTAGAATTGTGATAATTGTAATGCCACACTGACAGACTTCTTAGTGTGGTGTTTAACTTGTCTTTCACTTTACTGAAAGCTGAAACTTTATTACAGGCTCAAGGCCCACATGGTAAAAAAAAACTATTAAAAAACTACTTCCAAGAGAGAGTTTTACAAAAGTGCATAGGTCACTGATCATAACAATGAGATAGCCCCAAACATTGCGGGTAGCCAAACATGATGCATACATTGTGAAAAACAAATAAGTCCCAAAGGGAAGAACAATAAGAGCATGTAGTTAGACAAGTTACAATTACAGCAAGAACCTCAAAAGTGCAAGAGTGTACCTGTGGAAAAAAACGAAAACAAAGCAAGCAACAATAATATATTCACGGCGAGTACAATAGTTTTAAGACAGTTACAACAAACCAACAAAAGCAAAGTCTCTCAGTAAGAGACATTGTGATCCTGGAGGAAACTAACATCAGGTCCAGCCAATCATTTCTAAGTGCCGTTGTACTCCCGGAACAAGTGTGTCTTGTCAGAGCTGCGGCCAGGGTCTGTCATCAGATCAATTATAGAATTTGTGGAGCGGTCCAGCCAACTCATAAACTTAAAAGTAAGGTTCCTCAGCAAGGCCATGAAGGTGGTTAAACCCATATTACACAACAACTCACTGGCTCTAGTACTCCTGGGTTTCTTCAGGAGTATCCTAAGACAGTCATTATAGGCTTTACGCAAGCTCTCCTTGTAATTCACCCAGAGTGGAGCTGTATAGAGAGGGGTGCAGTAGGCTCGAAACAAATTCATTTTAACATCAAATGTACAGTGGTGGAATTTTCTAACCAACATGTTAGCTTGGACATAGAGCGATCCCCTCTGTCTGAACATGTCGGCAATACAGTTTCTAAGAAGAAGAAGAGAAACGGAAGATGTGTGTGTGTTTCAAAACTGTGTGTGTGTGTGTGTGTGTGTTTCAAAACGTTCTCCTTTGAGAGTTTGTCAAGTGATTTCTGTCTCAGCCCATTGTGTATTTGCCCTTTACAAAATCCAGAACCAAATTTGTATCTACAATTCTTCTTAATAAAATGTATTTTCCATTGAATCGAAAGCTCTCAGGCCTCATTTGAATAGGATGAATGGGATTTATGACGAGATTGCGTGCGCCAAGTTCCTACAGCTCTTTCAATTACCAATAGGCTGACGCACAATGGTTTATCCACATGGAGGAGATCTATTGACATGCAGGGCTTTGTCAAGATGGAGGCTTGTTCACAACCGCATCTCTTGAACCCAATTAACATGAGTTATTGTTGCTAGCAGGCTCTGGTGTCGGCATCAGTGGACAATAGTGGGGGGGGGTTGTGAGGGTGAGGGGGTGGGGGTGGAGGAGAGGGGGATGCGGGGTGAGGGGTGGAGGTGAGGGGGGTAAGAGGAGGTGAGGGGTGGAGGGGCTAACCCTCGCGGCAGGGATCGATAGGACCTAGGGAACGCTTCTCTTCTTACGCTGCGAAGGACATCTTGCTCAGGTGTCAGCGACTCTGACCTCCTGACAGGAAGGATCCGGTAGCCGGCGTACGTATCGGTGACAACAAGGAGCTGGCCTCCGTACCGACACCCTGTTTACAACGTCAAAGATGATAGTAACCCTCACTTAGACTCGACAACTGCTGGAACTGTGCGATGATGAAACATCCCAGCTGGAGATGTCACTTGGTCCAGTGTTGATCCTTCCTGTCACTCAGGATGTCCTTATCTCTCCATCTCCCAGGAGAAGTCAAAACTCGGATAGTTCACTTACTTTTCTCTGAATTGGCCCTGGTTTGGTTTCCTGTTGATTCGGTCTTTGAGTCTGCTCTGCTCACCTATGCAGCACGGCACGTTCTCCTGTCTGAGCCAGCTCCCTTAATTCACCTCAGAAGACCGGCCGTTCTCCAGTCGACCATGCTGTCAGTGTGAAACCAACGAAAACCCCCCCAACAAACTCACTTTTCTACCACCGCACTCCTTCATCTCTGTCTCAAATGCACGCTCCTCTTTTCATTTTTCTTCTTTTTCACGAAGTGTGCCCCGGGTCGGCTCTTGAGATGAGTTCCTCACAGTTCTCTGAGCTGTTTGAGGTTCTTAACATGAGTTCTGGTTCTGACCTGCTGGTAGGATGAGCCAAAGTGGCAAGTCCGAACCACTGACAAGCCCAGAGTCGGACACACTGCAGCTCCATCCAGCAGGATTAAACTGTCAGCCATGTAAATCCCTAATCTGGAGGGGTGAGAGGGAGGAAAGAACAACAGGAAGAGGAAAGGGGAGGAGGGGAGGATGAGTTGGAGGAGAGAATGAGGAGGAGGATCTAGAGGAGGAGAGGAAGGGGGGGTGAATAGGAGAATAAGAGGAGGAGAAGGCTGAGAAGGGAGAGGGGTGTATGGGAGGAGAGAACAAGATAAGGAGGAGGGGAAGGATGGGGAATGAGAGGATTTAAACCGAGAGACATGGTGTTAGAAGACAGGGGGAAAGAATAGAGTCAAAGGTGAGGTTGGGCTTGTTTCTCTGGGTGTTTAAGCTGCACCAGACAGCCGGATGGGTTAGTGGAGGACGGGGAATTGTAAAGTTCAGAGCTGGCAGATGGCCAACTTTCAAGATGGCTGCCTTGCAAGGCTGTGGCAAGATATAAGCATTAAACTATCTCTATTCTCTAACTATCTCTTGTTACATACATCACACTCTATGTTTAATTACATCTTGATACATTACATGCTTGAATGCCACTTGTCATATAAACGTGTATCACTTTAAGGGTAGAAATTATTTTTAAATAATTGAAGTCCATCTGCTCAACACAAAACACCAAATCCTGTTTCTCACATGGTTTGTGTTAATAATTAACCAGTGTCAGTTTTATTAATGAGAAGCAGATCGCTTTACTTTGGAATTCAATCTAGATTGAGTGAATCCCATCTGTATTCCATAAGGCTGTTCGTGTCGCCTGTCATCCAGTGATGAATCCCAGATGATGAGATGAGGGAAGACTTCATGCAGACAAGGAAGGAATATGAGCACATGCTCATATGCACATATTTACATTCACACACACGACTGATAATGGGAATTCTCTGTGCACCTGCTTGGAGGAAATGTGCGTGTGTTCATTTTCCTGTTGTGTGTGTTACATTTGGTGTGGCCATGTGTGTGTTTGTGCGTCAGCCCACCTCTGTTAAACGATATAATGAGTCTGGACATACAGGGAGTGTGTGTTAAGGCATGATGGTTCTGTGTGTGTGTGTGTGTGTGTGTATGAGTTTGTGTTGTGGGGGTGCGATGGCTGTCCCCCCACTTTCTCAACTGACAATCCTAATTGTAACCCTCTGAGACTCGCCCACCCGAGGAAGAGCAGATTTGCTCACTAATGAAGCCTGTTACAAACCCATTCAGAACAGATATGCAGAAGGTGGTCTTAATTAAGAGAATATGCACCTGCTTTCCAACGCGCCTATTAGCGCGGAGGAGGAGGAAGGGACAAAGCCACCCTCCATCCAGAGAGTCTGGCTCTGGGACGTTTAGAGACGGCAAGAATATATATATAATAAGGACACTAAATCACGACTTTCATTGACTGAGCATTGCAATTCGCTGCACCATATGTGAATTCCCTATGAGAGTTTGTGTGACGATAGTCTAGCTTGCTCAGTAAACGCGTGTGTTCGCAAGGTGACTAAACAGAGGAGCTTGTGCAATCCAGAGCTGGAGCTAACTCTAGGGACCAGCGCAGGCGTCGACCGTGTTGCATTTGCTCTGGCCTACATATAAGCTCCCAACTGTTCGTGCATAATCTACTTTTGATCATTTACTTACATCTCAGCCTCTCTTCCATCTCGTTGTCATGGGGATTGACGCGGTGCTAGGTGAAGGGAAGCCACTTCTGACAAGGTCGGACTGACGATGTGAGTGTTGTTGTCTTGGAAATCTTCGTGAGAAGAGACAGACCGAGGAGAGAAGCCAGGGTTTCCATTTGATCCGCGCAAGCGACCTTTGACCCGAGGACTTGCTCGTAGCTGCTCCCTTGGTTCACGTCAAGAACAGTTTTCCCTCCGGTCCCTCACAGGGAAGACCCGGGTTTGAACCCCTACGTGTGTCCATGGTTTGATCATGAGGCAGACAGGGAGGCCTCTGCCTCACCCCTCACAGAGTCAGGGTGGGTGAGTCGGTGCTGCTAATGAATGCCGAGCGGTGATGATGATACTCCACCAGAGGCTGGACCAAATCACATCTCATTATCTTCTGTCTCGTCCGTCCCCCGGAGGCACATGGCTGGTTAGCTTCTGTCACTACACATAGCACCAGCTCCCTTCAGCCTGCCACCGAGGTCTGGAGGGGGACGTCCTCGTGGGGGAGGTGGGGGGTGGTTGGATGCCCTTGGGACATGGGGGGAGGTGGCAGAGGGGCGGTGGGGGGACGATGGAGGCGGGGGGGGGGGGGTTCGGACTTCTTCAAGCAAACGTAAGGAGACGGCACCCTGGCATTGGTGGAGTGAGTCGTCCTATGGGAGGGTTGATCCGCTGGCTCCTTCCTGTCTAATGTGCAGTGATTATCGATGGGTCCCCAGGCTCGCCAGGACGGCAGAGTGTGAAGCTTCAGTCAGTCTCAATCCCCTGCTGGAATCCTTGTCATCGAGTCTTTAGAGTTAGGGTTGGAAGGCAGATTAAACATTGTTCATATAACGTCCCCTTGCTCAACACGCACTCTCTTTTTCTGCTTCTTCATCTCGTTCTATCTCTCTGGTGTAGCTCAGTGGTGGAGCTCAGTGGTGGAGCAATTGATTGCAGATCAAATGCTCAGAGGTTCAAATCAACCCTTATGTAGCTTTGGATGAAAGTGTTTGCTAATGAATCTATCTTTATTACATCCCTACAGCAGCGGTACTATGGCTGTGAAATAGGTTGAGGTACATAACAAAGCTTGCGAAAACCCAGAAATGACTCCAGTCAGTGTAATTATGCCATGAATATGGTCTCTCTCTACAGTTAACAGCACACATGAAATGAGAACCGAATGGTTTGTTTGTTGACATATGCTTAGTTGTTCAGGCGGCAAGACGTAGGAGAGAACACACCAGCAGATATGTCTATTTCGGGGAGACATCGATGCTCAGCATGTGTTACATTAACGAGATTCTACCGATAATTGCGTTTTCTATTTCCTGGGAGACTCTCTCCAAAGAGGCCTGTCTGCTCCCGGTGGACCCTCATCAATCAGTACCTCACGGGGGCCTTTCAAGGACAATCCCTCCTTTTCCTGCCCGCCTCCATCTCCCTCACTTTCACACCCACGTCGCCTCAGACAAGTTCAGAAACAACTTGAAGCTTTCGCGTCACGGTTCCGAAACTCAAGATTCTGACGGCTGTTCTCCTCTGACTAAGTAGGGGTCTGAACCTGGGACTGTCCTCACCTTTATGGAAATGCTCTTCGTTTTAGTTCAATATCAAACGCAGTTGACAGTCTTCATGAATTCGGTCCAATGTCAAGGTCTTAGGTCTTCCTCACCTCAGCATCGGACTTCAGACCTGCCAATCAGACGAGCAAAGGATTAAGGAAGTGCATCACGATTGGTGGACCGGCAGTCATGGAGTCACAGACGTCTCTCAAGGACAATGCACAGACAGAATGTTAAACCGCATCGCTGTAGGAGTTTTGTTCTTTACACACACACACACACACACACACAATGATTTCAAGAGTTGAGTGCCTTGCTCAAGGGCACAATAATAGTGTTTGGCATGTGATTCTGGACAACCTCCAGATGAAAGCCAACACCACAACAAATCTCAGACGAGCTCATGGAATGGAACTGGCCCCCTTTCAAACTCTGACAGTGTTCCTTCCTCAAGGCTTCCACACTCCTAGTTATTCTAGCTTCCAGCCTGCATGGATAATAACACTCTAAGTCTGGATAACACACCACTTTGGACCAAACTGTGGACAAAAATGTCAAGTAGGAATGAGAATGTCTTGAAAGAAAACCCACCAGTAGTGAACTCTTTCGTTTCAGCGTTGGTAAAACCCAACCCTCTGTACTCTTGCAGTGGTAACCTACCCACAGCAGGTCAGCCCTCTGCTGCTGGCTGTCGCTCTGCCAGCCGGCGGTGTGACAGTTCATTGGGATTTGCGTACAATCCAAGTAGAGACATGAGGCTGTCATTTTAGTTCATGGCGCATATGTATCTGCTGGTAATTAGAGTCGTAATGAATGCCCTGTTAATCCGTTTTGTCTTGGCAAGTCTCGTTAAAAACAACAGTCCAAGGCAAAATACAAATGAGCATGATTATGCATTCTGGGGCTTTGCATGTTGGCAAATGACATTACCATCGTTTGTGTGTGTGTGTTTGTGTGTGTGTGTGGCACCAAAGCTGTAGCTGACAATGTCTTTGAGGTAGTAATGTGCCTCTAGAATCTGAGAGCAGCCTATAGGGCTAGCCAAGAGCATTCTGTTCTCAC
The DNA here is from genome assembly GCA_023658055.1 of Thaleichthys pacificus. Taxonomy (NCBI): domain Eukaryota; kingdom Metazoa; phylum Chordata; class Actinopteri; order Osmeriformes; family Osmeridae; genus Thaleichthys; species Thaleichthys pacificus. The sequence goes on from CM042852.1 coordinate 4,882,394, forward strand.
ACACAATTGCACTCTCACACACCCACAGGCACACACTTACACATGCTCACGCACACACACACACACACACTAGCATGGATCAGTACACTAAGCCTGTGCAGTCTAGGTCCCTATTCCTGTGGCCATTCAGCTGAGATGTAGCTAGCTGCAGTGTTAGTCCCATTCAGGGCTACTCACCTGAGAGAGCAGAAGGGGACTCAGAACCTCAGCACGGTCTATCTCTCTGAGTCACCTGGTGGATGGAGTCTCCCCTCTCCTCCCTCCCCCCCCCCCCTCCACCTTCGCCCTCTGCTCTCCCCAGATGGCGGGGGTCCGTGATCCGAGAAGCAGGCTTCTTCCCCTGGCTGTCTCAGTCCAGAAGTCTGCCGTCTGGTGACCTTCCATACGTCACACGCACGCACGCACAATTCCCTCAGTGCTATGACTTTTGTTCTCCCACCCCAAAAAAAATAATGTGTTCGCCATCCCAAACACATGCACATGTACTCTCTTTCTCTATCTCTACCCTGCTCCCTCTCTCTTTTTCTGTCTCTCTCCCTCCCTCTCTCTCTCGCCCCCTGGGGAAGAAGGTGCAGAAGGCTGATTTGGGGCTGATGGATGGTTCTGCCACATGGACTCTCAGGTGTTCAGACACCCCAAGAGAGCCTCCCTCTCTCACCCAGGAGGGGGTCAGGGGTGGCGGAGATGGAGATGGAGGTGGTGGGGGTGGGGGCAGAGGAGAAGGAAGGGGCGTGGGCAAGGGAGGTAAGGGTTTGTGTGGGGGAGGGGGGCTGGTGGGGGAGGGTGGGGGGGGGGGGGTTCAGGGCTTTTTCCCGCGGTGAGGGGTGGGTGTGGGGGGCAACAGCTGGTGTGGGGGAAGTTCACGGTGGAGGGGGCGACCAGTGACACAATGCCAAGTCTCACCAGCCTCAGAATAATAACAACACGACCGGTTGGTCTGCCCTCGGGTGCTCTGACTGAGCTGTACCATAACCCTTGTGTGGAATGGCAAATGACAGAAGCGAAAGTGAAACGTGACGCAAGCGAGAACTGGCGTCGGAAATAAACACGGAAAACCGCTCGCGCGGCAGGGGTAACACCCGGGCTCGTCGGCTCCACGCAGGTGACACCTGAGGTCGTCCTCATCTCCGCTTCACACAGCCGTTCGGCGTCACGGTTTATTTCGAGACGGGGGAGAGGAGTGGCGTCATGAGAGGGAGGGAGGGAGGGAGGGAGGGAGGGAGGGATAAATATGGAAGGGCAGTCGTAAGCGAGGGAGTGTGAGAGCGAGGGAGGGGATGACTGGAACTGGAGGAGGGAAGGGTCTTCGTGAGAGAGGAGGGGAGATAAGAGGAGGAGGGGTGATTTGGCTCGTCTCTGAGGCAGTGTTGGGGTATGATGGCGTGCACGCAGAGCTAACCGTGGAGGCCAGGGGGAGGTCGCTGGAGGGGTGTCAGGCAGCTCGGCACCAGAAGACCGAAACGCTCGGAGCATCGGGGCGTAAACAGACCGGTCAAATGGGGGGATGCCATTAAACATTCAGCGATGAACCAAACGGGACGTGGAAGCGACACGCAATGATGATGTCACGCCGCCTGTTAGGGTGATCCACTCTCCTCTCCTCTTCTCACCTATCCTCCCTTCTCCTCCCAAGAATGCCCTCCCCTCCTTTCGCCTTTCGTCTCGTGTCCTCCTCTTCTTTCCCTTCTCTCTCTCATCTCCTCCCCTCCTTCGACTGCCCCTACCCCCCCCCCAACCCCCCCCTACCCCCCCCCCCTCCCCCACCCCCCCCCACCCCACCCCCCATCTCCTCAGTGACTTCCCGTCTCCATTGTGTGGCGGTACAGATAAGCTTTTACATCTTAATCTGCCGTTTATCCTGTCAGCGGTGACGCCTCTTCGTCCGTCTCCGCCTAAAGAGCGGGCGCAGACAAAGGCTCCTGGCCTGCTCTACATGCCGGCCACACAAAGGGCCGCTGTCAGCCGTGAGCTAAGAATAAAACATCACAACATCAAGATACACGACAAAAACAATGGCGACAGAACGCTGACGAGAGAACGCCCCCCCCCCCCCCCCCCCCCCCACGCACCCCCCCCCCCCCCCCCCATGCACACCCCCCACGCCATCCTCCTCCACCCCCTCCTGGTCCTGCTGTCCCGGGGGCCGAGATGGGAGACTTACACACACACACACACAATGGTGTCACTGGTGAACCAGGCTAGGTACAGTAGCAGAGTCAATGAGCCGTCATCTTGTGTGGGTGAAGAGGAAGGATAGCCACTCACCTAGAATCACAGATGCTTCCATTCGGAGAACAGCCAGGGATCATTACAGTCACTGCAGCCAGCCAATCACGGCAGACGTGTTTAGCACAATGGGCCCCCAGAGACACAAGCTCTCATGTCAGTCCAACAACATTCCACATGACTCATTACTGCTGCTCTGGGTCTCCATGGAGTCTCTCCAGACTGGTCTGGAACCTGACACATTTACAGTAATTGGTCAAGTCTTCATCTCACAATCACTTCCTTCCAAGCGGGATTCTAGTTGTTGTTGTAGTTTCTGACCACCCCCCCTTCCACAGATCTGCATCGTCATGGCAGCCAGGCTTGGCTCCAAGTGCTACTGAAGCTTTCTTCAGTTTTCCCCTAAAACTTTGATAACCCGTTTATCTGAATAATTGATCTGGTATCAGTGCAGAAGTCTCAACTCTGGGCAGGTGCTTGGCTATTTGACGTGCCCAGGCTGTCTTCCTACTGCCAGCTTTAGCTTTTAGGCTCTTTTTATGGGCCAAGAAATGTCACTGTGATGTATGTTCGGTTGGGGCCAGTTCAGAAAGTGTTTGCGTGTCCAAGAGGAGCAGAAGTGTTCCCTTCAGTACTGTGAAACTCAGAGAAAGGTTGAGAAAGTCTCTCTGCCTCACAGCCTTGCTGAGTCACGAACAGGAAATAGGAGGATGAAGAGGTGTAACGTAATAAACAGGTCGTATTTGTATATTCAGTTCAAGTATTCAAACAGGGCTTGGAATCTACTGCAGTGTGAGTCGGGTCATCACGAGGACCATATAACAGAGATGGGACATTCATGAGTGTTTGGCTCGTCCAAGTGCCAGTCACACAGCTATTTTTTTCTCTCTCTCTCTTTTGTCCTCTCTCTCTCTCTCTCTTCCACTCGGTCTCTACCCCCGTCTCTCTCTCCCTCTCTTTGTCTTCCCTTCTATCCCCTCTCTTTCTCTTCCCCCCTCTCTCTTTCCCTCTTCCCTTCCATCTCTCTCCCTCTCCGTCTCTCTTCCTCTCTCTAACGTCCACAACATGTCAATTACTCCACTCGAAGAGTTTCGACAAATTATCCCTCCAGCTTGAACACGGGCGAGCAAAAGAAAAGCGTGCGGGTTGTCACCCTCTCCAGCAGAAACACGCCGTCTCTGCCTTATTCAGAAGGCGTTCACACACTGGAGACCTTCTGCCCGTCCAAGTCCTATCATTTGTGCCCGCTCATAGCACAACAGAACGCCCACACAGAGCCGAGCCATGACAGTGAATACCGATGGCATCTGCACAGGCAGACCTTGGACCAACACAAGCAGACTTGGAGCACGCAGGTGAGCTGTCGGGGGGGGGGGGGGGGACAGGGGACAGTGGGTTCTCCCAGGTGGGAGGTGAGTGTGTGTTTGTCTCTCTGCCTGTCTGCCTGCCTGCCTGCCTGCCTGTCTGTCTGCCTGTCTATATGTTTGTGTGTTTGTCTGCCTGTCTGCCTGTCTGTCTGTCTGTCTGTCTGCCTGTGTGTTTGTGTGTTTGTCTGCTTGTCTGCCTGTCTGCCTGTCTGTCTGTCTGTCTGTCTGCCTGTGTGTTTGTGTGTTTGTCTGCTTGTCTGCCTGTCTGCCTGTCTGTCTGTCTGCCTGTGTGTTTGTGTGTTTGTCTCTCTGTCTGCTTGTCTGCCTGTCTGCCTGTCTGTCTGTCTGTCTGCCTGTGTGTTTGTGTGTTTGTCTCTCTGTCTGCTTGTCTGCCTGTCTGCCTGTCTGTCTGTCTGTCTGCCTGTGTATTTGTGTGTTTGTCTCTCTGTCTGCTTGTCTGTCTTCCCCCCCCCCACCCAGTGTCAACAGGAGAAGCCTGCCGTCTAGCGCCGGTCAGGTTGAGAGGAGACAGGGAAGCCCATGAGGGGGGAGGGGTTAACGCTTGGATTTGAAAAGGGAACTTTTGCTCCACAGAGACTTAGCTGTGTTTAAACCACGCACGTGCGCACACACACGCATGCTCACACAAACACACGCATGCTCACGCACACATACACACTCCCACGTACACGCTTAGAGGGATGGCTTTGTTGAAATCACACCAGCGCACATAGACAAGCACGCTTATACTCACACTATACTCACACACAAACGCACACTAACACACACTCTCTCACACACACATACACACACACACACACACATAAAGAGATAGCTGGGTTTAAATCAGAGCTGTATTAAACTGAACCTTGTATGCCCAAAGTCATGGACTGAAACAAAATGTCCCTGCAGGGGTGAGTAATGGTCTCCCCTGACACCTCACAGTCTAAAATATCCTTAACAAAACCTACACATATACTACACACACAGGCACGCCCCACACACACACACATATACACACACTCGTCCCAATTCTATGTGTTGTGTAGGGTAAAAAGGATTCAGCTGTGACTAGAACCCAAAAGGGCTTTAGAGAAGAGTAGAGGAGAGTGGAGAGGGGAGAGGGGAGAGGGGGGGAGGGGGGGGGGAAGGGAGGAAAGGGGAGAGGAGAGAGGGGAGGGTAGGGTAGGGTAGGGTAGGGTAGGGTAGGGGAGAGGAGAGGGGAGAGGGGAGAGGAGAGGGGAGAGGAGATAGGAGATAGGAGAGAGGAGAGAGGAGAGAGGAGAGAGGAGAGAGGAGAGAGGAGAGGGGAGAGGGGAGAGGAGAGGGAAGCTGATTGGCCAGATACAAGATCAGATGTGTGCTCTATCAGCAACTGTGGAGGAATCATGTTCCTGATGTCCTTGTCAAGACCTTCACTGTCCAAAGGAATCAAGGGAGGGAGAGATGGAGGGAGAGAGAGAGAGAGAGAGAGAGAGAGAGAACAAGGAGAGAACAACAGAAGACAGACTGAGAACAAGACCGAGAAGAGACAGCGATGGAGAGAGCAGGGAGGCAGAGGAGCGAGATGCAAATAATGATGTGTGTGTGTGGCCTTTCTGTGCGCAAAAGTAGGATGTGTCCATGTGTGGTGTCCAGGTGTGTTTGTCTGAGTGTCCTTGTCCCCCCGCCCTCCCCCCTCCAGGGTTGTGTATCCCAGTACCAGACACATATCACCCTCTTTATCGGTGCATCTATGCCTGTCTGCTTCTCTCTCTCAAGGCCCGGAAGAGACAGCCTCTTTAAACCTGACACTCACCCAGTCAGCCATACTGCCATGGACAACCTCCATGATAGACGGTCACACACCCAACTCAACATCTTCCCGACAGACAGACAAATATACTCTGACAGATGTTACTCAATAGTACTCACATAGATAGATAGACAGATAGATATACGCAGGGAGATGCACACATACTAGACTCAATAGCTACCTGAGAGATAGACAGATAAACTCCACGTGATGGATGACAACAAGTTAGACCAGTCCGGGAGTCCTGACAGCTTGACAACATGGCAGCCGCCCTTTTCGGGGTATCGATTCAAACTCGAACAGGTTTCTCTTGTCCTTCCGGAACATTCTGGAGAAGAGAGGAGAAGAAGAGAGGAGAGGAAGAGGGGAGAGGAAGAGAGGAGAAAAGAGGAAGAGGAGAAGAGGAGAGGAGCAATGAGAAATATAAAGAAATGACACTTCAGGAATGGAAAAAGTAACACCCAGTTTGACTGGAATGATAAACTCTAGAGTAGGGTTAGAATCATTCGACATGACAGGATGACTCGGTTTTAAGACTAGAGTAGCTAATCTGTGTTGTTTCAAGCTGTCCATCCCTACACGCACACAAACACACACACAAACAAACACACCCACACACAAACAAACACATAAGCACATAACAAGAGGAACACAAACACAGTTTGGAAGCCACAGGGCACCAATGCTGTTACTAGGTGATCAGATAACACACACATACACACTGACACTCGCCCACAAACTCCCATACACACAGGCTGTTACGTCCCTCGCCCAGCTTGTACGTGTGTTTTCTGTATTGTTGTGTGCTTGTCTTCCCTTCAGTTTCCCCTCGCTTTCGTTGCCCGTCAGTGATTGGCTGCCGCCTCCATTTCCCCGTCACCGGTGCACCTCCGCCCATCCATCTCTGTCCAGGATTGGCTGCCGTCACCACTCCCCCGCCGCCAACGCACTACACTCCACCAATCACCTGTCTGTCCGTCCACATGTAAACCCGGTCCTGTGTACTGTTCAGGAGTCTCTAGCCCTGTGTGTTTTGCTTGTCGGCGTTTTATGTGTTTGTGCATTTGCCGTTGCCGATACTAACGAGACTCGTGTTAAGTGTTATACGTCGTTTTACCACCTGTTTGTTTGTCTAGTTATTGCCGGTACTCGGTATCGTGCTTTTCGTTGTTTTATTATTAGTTTAGTCGTACAGGGGCTTTGGAACAGGTAAGCTGCCCATGGGCATACACCCCATCACGTAGCTAACCCCTGTTAAACACGCTAGGTAAGGAGCGGGTGCCACCCGTGTCTGTTTTTATTAGTATAGGGAAATCTTTTGGTTAGGTAGATTAGGACACTTTTGTTGATTACTTTTCTTTGGCACCGCTCGTAGTTCCACTGTACCCTGTCGGCTGTGTTTTCCCTTTTTGTGTTAAGAATAAACGTTTGTTTGCTTGTACCTCAGTGTGTCCTCGTGTATAGGCTCATTGGCCAGTGTTACGGCCTTCCCCTAGACAAGGTCTGTAACACAGGCACACACGCACAGGTACACACAAACCCACACAGTGCTGCACACAAGCCAGGCGAGAGTCTGTTTAGCTTTAAATCTCCCAAACTACCTTGTGGTATTTACCTAGTTACAAGCAAACAACTCTTCATCCTCCCTACTTTATTATCTGCAGGGCTGTGTGTGTGTCTGTGTTTCTGATAGTGGGTGTGTGTTTCTGTGGATGCATCTGGGAGTGTGTGTGTGTTTGAGTGCTCGCTGGAGGAGGCTAGCTGTATAATTATCATCGTTTGAGAAGCTTTCAAGAGACAACAATAGTAATCAGGCCAGTTTCAGACCCTCACATTATCCTCTGTCTTCACCAGGAAGACTGTGTGCTCATATAATGATCTGATAGCCTAGTGCTTGTGTGTGTGCGTGTGTGTGTGTGTGTGTGTGTGTGTGTGTATGTGCGTGTGTGTGTGTGTGTGTGTGTGTGTGTGTGTGTGTGTGTGTGTGTGAAACTAAGAACTGCCTTCTTCGTGGAATCCTAAATAGGTGTTTTGAAATACTGAGGATTTACGATATTTTATACACAGACACTAACACATAAACAACATATTGTTAATGTGTACATCCACCACAAAACCAGAGCACAACAGTCTGGACAATGTGAGGAGTTGGCCATCGCCCAGCTCCTGCTATTACAGTAAAGGTCATAATTGTGACTTTACGAGGTAGTTATATTATATACAAACCACATCCAGGCACCTTTATGAGCAGTATACACAGGATTTACTGCCTCACAAAGGTTGTGTCAGCTCATCGGCTGGATAGAAGGCTCTTCATGTAATATTGAAATGATGGACTGATAAACTAGATGGGATATTAACAACCCCCAGTGAATCAGTCTGGACATGGACAGCACAGGTGGAAACCGGCTTAGAGGCGGGAGGCTGGAGGTAGAGGCTTGAGGCTGGAGGTAGAGGCTTGAGGCTGGAGGTAGAGGTGGGAGGCTGGAGGTAGAGGCTGGAGACTGGAGGTAGAGGCTGGAGGTAGAGGCGGGAGGCTGGAGGTAGAGGCGGGAGGCTGGAGGAAGAGGCTGGAGGCTGGAGGTAGAGGCTCGAGGCTGGAGGTAGAGGCTGGAGGCTGGAGGAAGAGGCTGGAGGCTGGAGGAAGAGGCTCGAGGCTGGAGGTAGAGGCTGGAGACTGGAGGAAGAGGCTCGAGGCTGGAGGTAGAGGCTGGAGACTGGAGGAAGAGGCTCGAGGCTGGAGGTAGAGGCTGGTGACGAGACAATTGAGGGGATGAGAGAGAGTGGAGAGAAAAAGAAAGAAATAGAGAGACAGATAGAAAAAGAGAAAGGGGCAGTAACAGATGGGGAGAGAGGTAGAGTAACAGACATATATGTATAAGACAGATATATCTATGTACATATATACGTATATATATAAATATATATATATATGGAGATACAGAAACTTGTAGAAAAGTGGGTACATTGACAGAGAGTGGGAGGAAAGAGAAAGAGAAAGAGAAAGAGAAAGAAAGAAAGAAAGAAAGGGAGAGCGAGAAAGAGAGAGGTAAAATAATGCATTGTGTTACCTTGCCAAGGGCAGTCGGCAGGTCCTTGACAGCACAGCAAATCAATATGAAACTTCCTACACACCTGAATCCCCATATCCTACACTCACCTGAATGCCTCTAGCCTACACACACCCCTCTATCCTACACACACCCAAACCCCTTTAACTCACACACACACACCTGAATCCTACATACACACCATAATCCTAAACACACCTGAATCCTTCTATCTTACACACACCTGAATCCCTTCATCTTACACACACTCCCACGATCCTAAACACACCTGCAGCAGTCTGCCTGTCTGTTTCTCTCCCAGTTTACATCTCTCTTTCACACACACTCCCACTTTGGGATCCCACAACAACAGTGCAGGCCACAGAAACATCCTCCTTAAAAACATGTCTGTTCGAAGAACACGGAGGATGGGTATGGAAGAATGGAGAGGGAGAGGCGGAGAGAGAGAAACAGTGAGAGAGAGAGAGAGAGAGAGAGAGAGAGAGAGACAGAGAGAGAGAGAGACAGACAGAGAGAGGGAGGGAGGGAGAGAGACCGATGGAGGGAGAGGGGGATGAACGCAAACAGTGATTCCCTCCACCTCCTCCTTCCTTCTCTCCTTCCCCTCGATCATCACTCCCCTCCTGGGTCTTTGTTCCAGTATTTATGACCCACAACAGGGGGCCTTCATCAGAGCGTGTTAGAGAGGAGAGGAGACATGGGGGAGGGGAGGGAGGAGGAGAAGGAGAGGAGATGAGAGGAGATGAGAGAGGGGAGGAGAGAAGAGGAGGAGCAGGAGGAGGAGAGGAGATGAGAGGAGATGAGAGAGGGGAGTAGAGAAGAGGAGGAGAAGGAGAGGAGAGGATGGATCAGGAGACTCCGTGGGCTCTTTAATATTCACACACTTAGAGAGGATTGAAATATTAATGCCATCATTTACTGACTATTCTCCTCACATGGAGACATTAATCCTTCAAGTACACACACACGCGCACACACGCACACAGAGAAAATCACTTCACTTCTTTAAATACATTGTCAAATACAATGCTCACACACACAAAGGGGTGATTCGCAACTTCTTATGAACTCACACACGCACACAAACACATGAGACTACCAATAAATAAGTGTACTTTGAGTATATGTACAAATATGGGCAAAATGGAAATCACTTTGGGTGCTTCTTCGGTGTGTGAGAGCACTATTTTAATGCAGTCAGCCGGTCAACCAGTCAGCCAGTTCACCAGCCAGCCCAGGCCCCTTGCATAGTTGTCTAGTTTAAGTGCCTCAACATTGACTAGTTGCGACACTCTGTTGTCACAGAGTGTGTTCCTCTGTGAGTGGCCAGTGGTTCAACGACTGTATAGACACCCACTGAGAGCTTCCTGTTTTTCACTTAGAGGACAGAAAGGAAAACCCACAGCATCAAAGAAAGCAGAGGTCAGAACAGGTGGTGTGGATGTGGGGGGGCGTGGGTGTGGGATTGCGACTGTGTGTGTGTTAATGTGTTTCTGAGAGTGTGTGTGTTTGTGTGTACGTGTGTGTGTACGTATGTCGAGGCGCTGTCCATGGTGCTGACATGATTCATCAGCTAGGAAGGTCTGAAAGAAAATATATCCTCCTATATCAGAAATCTTGTTCGGTTTCCTTTATATCTTAACATATTTTTTGTTGATGCTTCAGCTCTGTGTTTCAAGGCATTGGTATTGATTGTTGCACAAAAACAGCTCTGATCATATGAAAGGAATTCTTGAAACTGATTCAAACCCCTCTCTGCTCTCAGCTGGTCTGGCCTTGGAGCTTTTGTGTTTGATGAGCCTGGGTGCCAGCCAGACTTAGCCCCGCCCACAAACAATTTTGGTCGGGAAGTTGGGTCTTGGGTCGCTCGGTTGGGGAAAAAACTATGTCCGAACAAGAGCTGTTCGGACCAATCAAATTGTCAGGGCGGGCTTCATACGATGATGGACAGATGATCAACAGTAACGTAATCAACCACGTCACCAAAGAGCGCTTGGGTTGAATTTGTTTTCAAAAGACAACATACTACGTTGCTCTGATTGGTTGTAGGTCTATCCAATTGAGTGAAGAGCATTTTTTTTCCGCGTTCGGTTGAAACACGCCCCATACTCACAGCCCAACGGAACGGTATCAGACTCATATTCTGACTAGAATTATGAGTATGACAACGTCAGGCTAGTGTTTCATACCTCTGACAAATTAATTTGAACTTGGACTGGTCTGACAAGGTACTATGTTACTCAGCTCTGCCCTCCACTGGTTTGGTCTAGTCTCAGCTAACGCCTGAAGGCCTTCCGTCTCTATACACTGTGTGTATGCATGTGTGTGTGTGTGTGCGTGTGTGTGTGTGTGTGAGTGTGTGTGTGAGAGTGGTCTCGTTTAACTACCTACTACTTCTGGGGGGTATTCCAGAAAGCAAGTTATGCAACATAACCAGGCAAGTTAACCCATCAGCTGATTCACATGTTGCAGCAACCTACTGGCAATGTTGCTACAACGCTGGGTGTCAGGTGGGGAGTTAACTTACCCGGGTATGTCACATAACCTGCTTTCTGGAATACCCCCCTGGTATTCCAGGTAGGTGAGCAAACTAAGATAAGATTGACCTTGAGGGGTCATTTCCTCAGACCTCACAACTGTTATGTATAGTTTTAGGGGGGTTAGGTAAGGCTTAGAATTATAGAGTTAGGATTAGAATGACATTAAAAGTTAAGGTCACGGTTAGGGTTTAGATTTTAGGGGTTAGGTATAACATGATTTTAATTGGGAGTGAATTGTCAGTCCTCACTAGGATAGTCAAACAAACCTGTGCATGTGTGTGTGTGTTTGTCATGATACATGCTGCTGGTGTGCTCACCAATATCCATATTTCTGTACGAGGCTGCTACAGTGTGTGGATACAGTATTATGTAACGCTCAATCAACCAGCTAATCAGCTAATGAGTCCATCTGCGTTTCATCCTGAATCCCGGAGGTTAAAGGTCACAATGTGCTCCGGGGCAGATAATTAAGCAGAAGAAGAACGTTCCTATCTTCCTTCCTGCGACAGCTGGGAGATAATGCCCCGACAACCACATCAAGGGAAGTAAGCGCTTTAATTCAGAGGAAGTGGCACTGCGCTATCGCCCAGGAAGTGGAGAAAACCGAGCAAGGAAGTCTCCGCCCCGTCGCACGCCGGCGTCTGAGCAGGGGACGGGGGGGAGGAACGCTCAGGCACGATGACGCTGCCCTCGCTGAGGAGTCTGGGTAAACACCAGGAAGTTATTCCTGGCAGCGGTAGATCAATAGCAGGCGTGAGTCTGCTGCTCACAGAGCCGAGCCTGGGCCAGAGATAACTATCGTGGAGCAGCTGTTCACACCTCAATCTCTCCTACCGCTCAATAGTTCCAGCTCTGCCGAGTGTTATTGCAATAGATTTCATTGTTTCGTCATCCAAGTGCAGAAAAACATGCCTGAATCTGATCATCTCCGTCCCCAGATGAGCCGTGAAGGTAATGACTGACATGGTCGAGAGAAAGAGTGAGAGAGATATGAAAGTCAAAGAGGGAGAGAGAGGAAAGAGAGAGAGAGAGAGAGAGAGAGAGAGAGAGAGAGAGAGAGAGAGAGAGAGAGAGGAGAGAGAAATAGAGAGACACAGAGTAGAGAGGGAGAGAGAAAGAAAGAGAGACAGAGTAGAGAGGGAGAGGAAAGCGATGGACAAAAGGGGGGGGGGGAGAAATGAGAGAGAAGAGAAAGGGGGAGAGAGATGAAAAGAGACAAAAAGAGGGGAAAAGTGCGCTGGGGGAAAAGCGAGAGACAGAAAAAGAAGAGAACGCGAAAGAGAGACAGAAAGAATGAGTGAGAGATTCACGGATAGGTATTTCATCCCCACTTCCGTCTTCGACACTTTGCGTGTGAGGTTGGTTGTTTCATCAGTTTACAGTTTTGACCCCCCCCCTCCACCAAACCCTGAGTGACAGTAACCGAGAGGAGGATCTCTCTGCACCTCCCACACAACCTGTCACAATCCCCATTTCCTTTTTGTTAAACATGGAGAGCAAATAAGCCTTGAAGAGTGCACAGTGATGTGGAGCTTTGAGAGAGAGACAAAACCAGAGGCAAGAAGCCCCTTATCCCGCACACTCAGATTCTGTAATCTCATTTACTTTGGCTTCGTACTAAAATGGTTCTGCCTGTGCCGTTGTTTCTGTCCCGCTCCTTCTCTCTTTTTGTTTGTCTCCCCGTTTCTCTCTCTCTCTCTCTCTCTCTCTCTCTCTCTCTCTCTCTCTCTCTCTCTCTCTCTCCCTCTCTCTCTCTCTCTCTCTCTCTCTCTCTCTCTCCCTCCCTCCCTCATGTTTTACTCTGTATCCCTCTTGATCTCTTTTACCCTTGTCTTCTCTCTCTCTCTCTCTCTCTCTCTCTCTCTTCTCTCTCTCCTTCTGTTACACTATCTCTCTCTCTCGCCTTCTGTAACTCTGCGTTCTCTCTACTTCTCTGACTCTCTCTGGCTTTCCCTGTGACATTTATCCACCTCTCTCTCTCTCTCTCTCTCTCTCTCTCTCTCTCTCTCTCTCTCTCTCTCTCTCTGTCTTTCTCTCCAGGTCTCTCACACAGGCAGATGAGCATCCTTCTGTGGTGTCTGGCTGAATGAGGTTGACTCTGAGAGCTTTTTTGTCTTGGGCTTTTTGCTTCTTCGTATCTTTCTGCCGAGCTGGAGACACATGGGCCAAGATAGAACTAATCCCTTGCTTCCGGAAGCTCTGACATTCTGTCACTTATCAATGTTTCTTCACACACACACATACGCAGTTACACAATCCAATACACAACCTCCCCTCTTCGGGTGTGGCCTGCAGTGGCCTTTTAGCCCAGGCTGCCACCTCTGTGCTTTTGCTGTGCACGCTCACACACAAAGACACACACGCACATATACACACACAGACATAGACACACACACACACTCAAACACACACACACAGACATACACCCACAGGCACAAATGCACGCACGCACCGAAAAATACACCAACAAACAGACATACACAGACGTATGGAAACACACAAGCATAGCAACGGACGCTCACACACACTGCACACACTCAGGAGTGTGAGCCGCTGAACCAGCCACACTGGAAGTAAACCTTGTGGGCCGGGGTTTGTCTTGTGGAACACCGAACCCTTCACCAGCACTTCCAGAAGCAAGGAGCAGTGGAGCAGGTAATAAACAGTGGTGCCGACCAGACTGACCATGCAATGCCAACTTCAGATTCACATACTGTATGAAAAAATGCAGCCTACTTGTATAAAGTATTTAATTTCACAGATGATGTACGGGGGGGGGGGGGGGGATTTGCAATTTCAATGTGTAATCTCTTGATTTGCAGTGGAGAGCTCTACCGCTGAGCTATTTCCATCCCCCTGCATTTAGCCTGGTAGAAAAGACACTGCAACAAGAGGTAAAAGGTTTCCTCATATTGTTGGACGTTAATACTGCAGCATCTATTTCCTGCATGTCCTCGGCTCACCTGGCATCCTGAGACAACCTAGCGTGTGTGACTGGGAGCGGGAGGAGAATACACAGCTCAATTAAACATGACGAAAGCCGGTCTAAAATAGAGTGCAGTGATTATTTCATCTGATACTCACTGAAGTAAAACAAAACAAAACAAAACAAAAGGCAGAGTAAAACCTTGTCAGCGAGGCTTACAAGACTCTCCTGATAATCACTTCCTGCCTGGTATTTCAACACGGCGGACCAAGACGACACGGACGACGTCTGAAGACAGGAAGTTCTCTACGTTTTGATCCCGTCCTACTTCTTTGCTTGTTTGTTGTTGTTGTTGTTTGTGCTTGTGTATGATGTTCTCTGAAACGAGTCGGGCGGTTGTTAATGAACGGTATTGAGATGCAGAGGAGACCCACTGATGAATGGACCACCTGGCCTCTTCAGAACCGGGCGAGGCTGAGGAGGAACAAGCCCCGGTCTGTCCTGGGAGCTTCTCTAGCGGCACCGGCAGGCCCGGCCTCTGCATTCAGAGCAGGGACACATCCGGCTGTAGGGAGCCCAGAAGGCAGGCACCGCAGCTGGGCCGGCCGGGTGGGGGGTTGGGGGGGGGGGGGGTAGGACTGGGTCAAGGAGGGTGAGTGTGTGTGTGAGGGGGAGGAGGGTAGGACTGGGCTGAAGAGGGTATGTGTGTGTGTAGGATTGGGTTGGGGAGTGGGGGGAAGGGGTGTGCATGTGGGGTGAGAGAGGGGGGGGGGGTGTAGGAGGAGAATGGGGAAAGGGGTGTCGTGGAGTGTGTGGGGGTGGGGGTGAGAGGAGAGGAGAGGGGTCTGAGGCACCCTACTTCTGTCTCAACAGTGCTGAATCATACGTCAGCCCTGAGAGTCCCTGTTGAAGACACATTCCATCAGGTATCCGCTATATATAGATTTTGATGTTGTTTCCCAAAAACCCAGTGGAGTATGTATTATGTATTACAGAATAGATACCCCAGTAGAACAGTATGTAGCAGCCCAGTGACTCTGTAGCACAAATTGCCTTTCCTCTGACTGGTCTGTCTGGTCACTGGATTAGGTGAAAATACAGGACGGAGGTGGTGTTCATCTATGTCTATGTCAAAGATAGAATGTGGAGGGAGAGAGAAAGAGGGAGAGAGAGAGATAGAGAGAAGAGGAGAGAAAGAGAGGAAGATGGGAAGAGAGAGGGCGAGGAAAGAGATAGAGAGGGAGGAATAGAGTTAGAAAGAGAGAGAGAGAAAAATAGAGGGGGAAAGAGAGAGAGAAAGAGAGAGAGTCTTGACAGTGGTAAATAAAGGTAGAAAGATAAAGGTAAATAGTGACTTTTATTATTACCACTCTTGGGCTGCCCTATGTAGTGTGCGTGTGTGTGTGTGTGTGTGTGTGTGTGTGTGTGTGTGTGTGTGCGTGTGTGTGTGTGTGTGTGTGTGTGTGTGTGTGTGTGTGTGTGTGTATGAAATGAGAGAGGAGAGGAAGAGAGGAGGAAGGATAGAGAGGAAGGGCCAGGGACAAGATGAAGGAGTAGGGGGTCTGATGAAAGTATTGTTCCTGACAGGGCTTCCTGCTGCGGTAGGGAGAAGCAAAAGCAGGTCAGACGACTGGAGACCTAAACCTCTGCCGACCCTGCTCCTTCATCTACCATCCTTTCATCAATCTCTCTCCCTCCCCTTTTACCTGAATCGTCCCACTCGTAATCCGAGGTCTACCCCCCATAGAGTGGCAAAATGGTTATTGTACTGATATTAGCATCATTAGCATAAAGTGGTGGGAATGTTATCTCGATTAGCATCACAAAGGAAGCTGTGCAAGCTTGATGAACATTGTACAGGTCGCAGTGCTAGGTTGATTAGCATTATAGAGTTAGCTGTGCTAACATTATTAGCATCATAGAGTTAGCCATGGTAGCTTGGTTAGCATAATATATTTAGCAGTGCTAGCTGGGTTACCATACTCGAGGGAGCAGTGTTGGCTATTTGGGCTTGCAGGTCACACAGGTCAGATGCACTGAAGTTAGCAGCAAGTCTGCCAGCTAAGATGCTAGCTTTGGGCTGTGGTTTAGAAGGAACAGCTACTCGTTAGATACATTGTGTACTATGTGGTTACTAATTAAGCTGTGAGGTTTTGTAGGAAGCTGAGTCACTAAATGAGGGGTGACAGTTAAAGTAGCTCTTGGGGGGTAGCCCCCTCAAGCAAAAAAAAACTAAAATAGTAACATCATATCCATTGTTCCCTTCACCCCCCCTCCACCCCGCCTCCACCAGCACCTAAGGGAAAATTATCTTGCATTTTAGGCCTTTATGTTAAGTCAGACATATCCTGTTTTATCCCTTCATAATTAATTAATTTAGTTTGAATTGTATTTCTGCAGAAAGGGGGATTTGCGTGTCCCCTCTACCAGTCCTGGGGTGTTCGTGAACATCTCAAACTGTGGAACACAGAAACCCACTTTCTAAGATGGGTCACAGCCCATCAGGTGTGTCTGCATAGCAACCTCTCAGAGGTTCGTCCAGACTTCAATCCCACAACAACATTACTAGAAACTTGGATAAGCTGCCTCCCGGGCTGGTTTATATTCAAAAAAGGAGATGGGTTTTCTTCCCCATGACCAAATTTGTTGTTTACCTTCAACGGCAGAGGTTCCAAGAGTCTGTGTTTCCCCCTGAGGTTATGGTGATTTATTCTAGTCTCTGTGTGAGTGTCTCTTCATGTCTGTCTTTTCTCTCTCACTCTCTCTATCTCTCTCTCTCCCTCTCTCTCTCTCTCTCTCTCTCTCTCTCTCTCTCTCTCTCTCTGCTTCATCTCTCTCATCCCGGCAGATGGCTCTTCAGTGGGTGTCCATCTTAGATCCAGCTGCTATGATTAGCAACAG
The DNA here is from genome assembly GCA_023658055.1 of Thaleichthys pacificus. Classification (NCBI taxonomy): domain Eukaryota; kingdom Metazoa; phylum Chordata; class Actinopteri; order Osmeriformes; family Osmeridae; genus Thaleichthys; species Thaleichthys pacificus. The sequence continues at coordinate 4,899,220 of CM042852.1, forward strand.
CCAGTCTTCCCCAGCGGTCTGTCAGTTTTATCACGGACTAACAAGGCTCTTCTTCTCCCTTTTCCATCTCCCTCTTTTTCATTTCCCCTTCCCTCATTATCCTCATCCCTTTCTCCCTCTCCTCCTCCTCTTTCTTCTTCTCCTTGGGGTTATTCAGCCACGTCATGATATCAGGAGTAACCCCTCTCTTTCTTTCTCTCTCCCCGAACCTCTCTCTCTATTCTCTCTCTCTCTCTCTCTCTCTCTCTCTCTCTCTCTCTCTCTCTCTCTCTCTCTCTCTCTCTCTCTCTCTCTCTCTCTCTCTCTCTCTGTGTTCCCTCCATGGTGGTCGAGGGACCACAGAACACATCACATGTTGAGATGACAAGCAAGACTAGTCTGGCAGAAGATAATCGTTTCCCTTTCTTGTCTGCAACCCTGGATCAACAGCAGAATTGACAGCACAGCTGGCAAAACTAGGAGGTCTAAACACTGGGATTTACGATCGTAGTTTCTAACTTGACAAGTGAGAATTAAACCGTAGATCAACTGGTCAGGATTTAAAACCTGGAATACATCAACTAGGAGTAATTATGAACAATATGAAGTGTTTTGCCTTGTGCACATAGCATTTACGTAACATTAGGCCATCTACAGTACAAACTAAACTGTTAGGTTATTGTAATGTTATAGCGTCTAATGTGATCAATTCAGGGGCCCAGGAAAATGGAGATTGATTTCTAAGCTTTCTCTTTTTCACAGCAGTGAATTGAGTTTAGCCTGAAACAGAACATGTCCCATCTAAGTATTGAAGTTTGATTAAAGTTCTTGTTCTGCAACTATCTGGAGTCAATCTCGTTTTAGAGCCCAATATTGAAAACCAGTAGTCAAAGATGAAGAACTGAACTTCAGTCTGACTTCTGGAAGAGTTGTACTAAAACCTGTCTTGAAATCAAGAGAGAGAAAGTGGGGGTTAGGAGAAAGAGAGAGTGGAGAACAGAGAGAAGGGAATGAAAGGGAGAGGGAGAGAAACAGAGATAAAGAAAAGGGAAAGAGAGGATGGAGAAAAGAGAGAAAGGGTTGAAACGAGACAGAGGGTGTGTGTGTGTGAGATATATATATATATATATATATATATATAAAGAGAGAGAGAGAGTCTTGACAGTGATTACACCCAGCCAGGAGATAATTGATTCCTCAGGTCTGGGTGAATGTAGGATCCATAGGGAAGCCACATCACCGGTATCATGTCAGCTAGATCGCTTAATTAATTCTTAAGGCTAGGATATGGCACACTCCCTTGCACTCCCTTGCACACACATACTCCACACCAACATACAAACATGAACTTTTTGTATTGTTTGCATTTGTTTGCAGGGTAACATGTATCCCCTAGTATCAACGGTCGCAGGGGTGGATGCATGAGCTAGACATTGCTGTAAAGCCCCTTGATTCATGTTCACTGATGGACTACAGCTTTCACATGGTTATAAAAAAGACCTGACTTGATAAATACAAGGCCGCTCTCTTTTCTCTCGCTTCTCTTTTCATTCTGCCTCTTGTCTATTGCCTTTCCTCTCTATCGCCTCCCTCCCTCCCTCTCCCTCCTTTCTCTCCCACCTCTCTTCTATATACCTCTCTTTTCATTTTCTTCGATCTCAATTCATCGTTTTCAATTCAGTGTTTCTCTCTCCTTTCCCTCCTCTTTCTTGACTCTCTGTAGTTACTTTTCTCTCTCTCTCTTCCTCCTCTGTCTCTCTCTCTTCTCTCTCATGTTGTCGCTGTCTCATTCCTCTCTCTCCTCTTCGTTCTGCTTGTGTTCCTTTCAAGGACCCAATCCTGGGTTGACCTTAATAAGCATCTGAACCAGTCCCACGCTGCGCTCCAGACAAACACAACCTGGGAGAGAAACAGAAAGAATGAGAGAGAGAGAGAGAGAGAGAGAGAGAGAGAGAGAGAGAGAGAGAGAGAGAGAGAGAGAGAGAGAGAGAGAGAGAGAGAGAGAGAAGCGAGGGCGCAAGAAAGAGAGAGCGAGAAACAAAGATTGAATAGAAAGAATAACTTTGTCTGTAGTTCTTTTTCTAAGGTAACATATGGCTTATATATATATATATATATAAAATATATAGATCATACAGTATAACAGCTTTATATGACCTCCGTTGCCTTAGGAAAGCCCTTCCTGTTCGTGGATGGTATAAAACGCTGGGGGCTATTCAGCTGTCTGGGTCGCCATAAGTAGAGGAGAGGAAGAACATGCTGTGTCACTGCTTACTCCCTGCAGAGTCAACTTAGAAGCTTCCCCTCCTTCTCTTATTCCCCTGTTCATCCCTCTCTTTTCTGATGCTCATCCACTTTCCCCCCGAGCTGTCATGTACTGTGGTGGAAATATAGCAGAGATGTAGAATACAACAGATTAAGAGGGGGTGGGGGGTGGAAGGTGATGTTGAAGACCTCTGGTGACCTCACAGCCACAGGTGTCAAATCCCCCCCCCACCACCACACACACACACACACCCTTAGCCCCCTTCCACACTCACTTAAATAAGAGCACTCCTGTCCACATACAGTACCTCTGCACTGAGCAATGACTATGCCAAGACTTTAATGAATGATGGATGAATTCCAGGCTGGCTGGGGGCGGGAGGCTCTCTGCAGTGTGTGTGCCCAGACAGGGGCTCCTGGGAGAGGGGCTGGGCTTGTCAGAGTCCTGCTTCAGCAAGCTTGCTTTGTTTCGCCTGCCTGGACTCTGCCTGGTAACTATCACTCAGTTTACTCACAACGGACGTTTACTGTAATGAGTTCTATGTCTGGTTTGTCTCCTTGTTATTTATACAATTATCTAGGTGAATATTCAATTCTGATTGGCTGCAGGGTGTCCATTATTTTCTGATAATGGACACCTAGTAAGTAGTTCCAGAGAAACTGTCTGTTCACCGTTCTAAATTAATGCTCTGGCTACTATCAGCCTGTATCTAAAATGAGTAACCATAGCAACTGGGATGCAGCAAAGCCTCCATTTGCAAGTTATTGCAACACCTTAACAAGCTAACATCTAATTACAAAAATTAGTGACTTCAACATTTCTTTTAACCTATTTGGAGAATATTAATTTTCTGCATTTACTGCAGGCTGCTGCAGAAGGGCCTACTGCAGGCTGCTAGAGAAGGGCCTACTGCAGGCTGCTAGAGAAGGGCCTACTGCAGGCTGCTAGAGAAGGGCCTACTGCAGGCTGCTAGAGAAGGGCCTACTGCAGGCTGCTAGAGAAGGGCCTACTGCAGGCTGCTAGAGAAGGGCCTACTGCAGGCTGCTGCACACAGTAGTTACACATGGCCGATAATTTGTTCGTGAAAATCTTGATGTTGATTTGGGTACAATGACATGGCTGGATATTTAGCGAGTTAAAAAACTTTCAAATGATATTACTGTTTGTCAACCATATACAATGTTATTGCCTTTGAATTTTGCTAGCATAATGTTAGCCTTCTGGCTCATAGCTGAGCCAAAGGAAAGGGCTAGCAATAATATAGTTGAATAGAGTTGACCGAGACTGAAAGATGACATGATGATGTTGTGTGTTTTACGTGGTGTGTGTTGTGTGTGATGTTTGCTGTGTGTTGTCCGTTGGGTGTTGGGTGTGTTGCCTCGATGGTGAGTTACGAACATAAGCCTGACCTTGTTTGTCGGCAACTCTCACTTTGAACTGATCTCCACTGACAGTTGGGTTGTGCTGGAGACTATAGACATGAAAACCTGACTAAAAGAACAACTGCTTCCTGAATGGGGCATTTTCCCATCCTGAGTCCCAGCGTCCAACCCAGCCCCAGCCTTAACCCCAGCTGCAGCCCAGCCTCCACCCCTGCCCCAAACCCAGCCTCATCTCCAGCCTCAACCCCAGCCACAGCCACAGCCCCAACCCCAGCCACAGCCCCAACCCCAGCCACAGCCCCAGCCTCATCTCCAGCCTCAACCCCAGCCCCAGCCACATCCCCAACGTCAACCCCCAAAACTGCAAACTTCAGCCTGAGTGTTTCTCAAGTCAGTCTGTCCTCCTCTATCCAACCCAGACTGAGTTGGAAGTGTGGAAACACTTAGTGTACACACACACACACACTCTCACACACACATTTCTCCAGCCCTCCAGCGCTTCCCACCGATTTTGCTTCCAGACTCTCAGTCCCGATAGCGATAGGCTGTCTGGTCGCTCCAGACACTGTCGTCTCAGACAGACAACCAACACAAAGATACACAGTTTGTGCTGTCTCTGATGCCCATGGAGAAGACGAAGAACCAACCATTCACCGTCTCCCTGAGGATTTAAGAGAGGCAGAGAGGGAGGAATATTTTGAAAATGGCTGGCTTTAATATTCCAAGGAGTTCATTTATGTATTCGGGGGACCACACATATAAGTGCGATGCTCCCCCAACTTTTAACTGCTGAATCTCCACTTGTGTGACGTGACCAGACTGCCAGACTCTGCTGTCGCTGTGAATCTTAATGATCCATGCTGCTGGTCAGCCTTTACCGCAGTTCCGCATCTATAAAAGGGCCCTCTCCAGAGATTACACCCATCCCATTCTGATACCCCAAGCACAGGTAAAAGCTAACCTCAGGGATTACACCAAGCCCGTTCTGAAAGCCTCTCGTTCACAGTCCAGACATCGCACGTCCTGCATGTGTGACATACCTCTCCAGGGTTTGGACCGGATGTTTAACTCTCCTCCCTGACAGGAGACAACTCAATAAGCGCAGACACCCGCCTCTTCCTCTCTGCCTTCCCTCACAGCCCACGTGAAACTTTGGGTCTGTTTGGTTCATGTACACTCCCCTCCCCCCTGTTATAACCTCCTCTGCAATGTTGACTGGGGTGCTGGATGGTATTGGATGGTTCATGGAGGTTACGGGGCTGTGTGTTGGCGTCTGGGGAGTCCTGTGATGCTGGGACTGAGACCTTGCTTTGGCAGTAACATGGAAACTGATTGATTGGAAACGAAGTAAAGAGGACTGCAGAGCTGAACCAACTCCTGTTCTCTGCAGGAGAGAGAGACATACACACACACACACACACACACCCTTACAAACACACACACATGCACTCGCACATGGACATACACGCACACACAGACACACACAAGCTCCCACTTGTACAGATTACTCAAGGCACATATGTGCAAAGACACACACATGCATGCTCACACAGACACACACTCGCACAGATTAAGGCACGCACGTGCAAACAGCACAGGCACGCAGGCACATACACGTGAGCCCCTAGACATCACACACTCAAAGACACACACACACGCACATTCAAAGGTTGGCAGACCCTCAGACACACTCCACGGACAGACTGTCTGATGGTGCTAAGCGTGTCTGGGGAATGTGTGATGTATGTGACATGGAGTGTGGAGGTAATATCAGCATTGATCTCCAGACACACTGAAACAACTGCAAGCTCGCCACGGGTCCAGCCCCCTGATTGGTCCACCATCTTCAGCAGAGCCACACGACTCGTGAAGTGACCGAAAGTGACAGGTGACAAAGGCGAAGAAGCCTTCTGTCGCTAACTGTTATTACAGTGTGTTTAAAGGGTGTGAGTGTGTTTGGCACAGACACCCTGCAGACTGTAGCTTCTTTACTCTCCTATTGAGATGTCATCATAAGTCATCAGAATCTCAATTTCATAACCCGTTGGCTACTTGGGAATACAGTAGAAGCTATTATTCTGGGCCTTCACTGCGAGTCAACAGAAATGGAGTTACTGTTGTTCTATATCAGCTACATATTCATGTGTTTGGGCTCTGGAGGATTCCGGAAAGGAACACATTTAAATATTTATCAGATTGTATCAGGGTCATCTGCTTTCCACATACATTTGTCCCGTGGAATGTATCATTGTGTGAGCGAATTCATGATTGTGTCCGTACATATGACAAAGCACTTTTCCGCTGGGCTGAGACAACTGCATTACTCCCAGTGGAAGTACACAACAGAAGAAGAAGTGAAGGGAGGAAGAGGAAGGGGAGTGTTTGGGTGTTCCAGGAGAGGCAGCGGTGTGAAGGCTTCATGAAGTTCACTCATAACCTTGAGAGGCAGCAGGACTGAACTGGTGAGATCAAACACAGGGCTTAACGTCAGGCAGTCAGACAGCTAGCTATGGGGTTACACCCCCACCCTCCATCCATCTTTACCCTCTCAACCATACCCCTACCCCCCCCCCCCCCCCTCCATACTGACACACACCTGAGCCCCCCCCCCACACACACACACACAGCTCCACCCTGCTCCAGCCTCTCCACCTCCACAGTGCTCTGGTGGTTTTCTCTGCCAGAAAGTAATCAAGCTCTGACACATTTAACACCTTGACTAAGCTCAGCTAGCATGATTATTTCATTTAGAGGGAGAGGGAGAGAGAAACGGAGAGAGAGAGAGAGAGAGAGAGAGAGAGAGGAAGAGAGAGAGAGAGGAAGAGAGAGGAGCGCATTTAGTCGACAGCGAGAGAGAAAGAGGAGAGAGAGAAAACGGGGTGTCGGAGGGAAGGAGGAGAGAGAAATCTTCATTCTGCTTAAACACCCTCAGGTTAGTCAGTCAAAAATACCTCTGTCTTCCCAGCAGGCATAGCATGCAGACACTCCAGACTAAGCGTGAATGGCGGTTTGTTACATCACAGCTCTGCTTGTTTCACTCACACGGGGGTTAGATAATCAGTTTTTCAAAGACAGGCACAGGAAGGAGTATTTAGGCACAGCGGTGAGACAAAATGTGTTTTACTTAAAGCATTAAATGACATGATAAAATTTCTATTTTGATTTCAAAGTGCAATGTTATCTTGCACGACAGGAAACAGACACTCCTGACAGAAAGGGGGGGATAGAAAGGGGGTGAGAGAGAAAGAAGAAAGAGTGTTGCTAAAACTAGAAAGTGTTAATTGACTGTTAAAATGTAACTTGCCAGTCATTTTCTCTGTACATACAAACCCCCCTCCCCAAAACACACACACACATACACACACACACACACACACACACACAGACACACACAGACACACACACACACACAGACAGACACACCTCCAATGATGAAAACAAAGCATGGCCTTCAGTTTAAGTCATCTTCTGATTTTCTTCTCAACCTGTAGGGACGTGTCCATCATACAGCTGGGCTGTTGTCCAGATAAAGAACCTGAATATTTCATGAACCCAAAGTCAGCCCTGCACACTCCACAGTGGACAGATTTCTTGCAGAAAAACGTGTTCAATAATGGATTGTGTTCTGTCGTTGTTTTTGATCTCTGGCAGGCTGTGATGCGGTGTGCAGCGCTTGCTGTGATGCGGTGTGCAGCGCTTGCTCTCATTGTTGTGTTGGGCTGTTTTGTATTCTTTTTTATACTGTTTTCCCCTGCTGGGTCAGGATTTTGTTGGACTGTGTTTTGTTGTGTGGTGATGTTTTATTGTGCTGTGTTGTGTTGTTGCTTTGCTGCTGTGGTGCAGAGGGGTCTAAAATCATTAAACACTCTTCATTAACTGCTTCATTAACACCATCCTTAGCGAAGCACAGCTGTGTCCCTGTACCCAGTCCAGTTGGGGGAGCAGGAGAGAGAGGGTGTGTGTGTGTATGGGGGAGCGGGAGAGAGAGGGTGTGTGTGTATGGGGGAGCGGGAGAGAGAGGGTGTGTGTGTATGGGGGAGCGGGAGAGAGAGGGTCTGTGTGTATGGGGGAGTGGGAGAGAGAGGGTGTGTGTGTATGGGGGAGCGGGAGAGAGAGGGTGTGTGTGTATGGGGGAGCGGGAGAGAGAGGGTGTGTGTGTATGGGGGAGTGGGAGAGAGAGGGTGTGTGTGTATGGGGGAGTGGGAGAGAGAGGGTCTGTGTGTATGGGGGAGTGGGAGAGAGAGGGTGTGTGTGTATGGGGGAGTGGGAGAGAGAGGGTGTGTGTGTATGGGGGAGTGGGAGAGAGAGGGTGTGTGTGTATGGGGGAGTTGGAGAGAGAGGGTGTGTGTGTATGGGGGAGTGGGAGAGAGAGGGTGTGTGTGTATGGGGGAGCGGGAGAGAGAGTGTGTGTGTGTATGGGGGAGCGGGAGAGAGAGGGTCTGTGTGTATGGGGGGGGGGGGAGAGAGAGGGTGTGTGTGTATGGGGGAGTGGGAGAGAGAGGGTCTGTGTGTATGGGGGAGTGGGAGAGAGAGGGTCTGTGTGTATGAGGGAGCGGGAGAGAGAGGGTCTGTGTGTATGAGGGAGCGGGAGAGAGAGGGTCCTGTGTGTATGGGGGGGGGGGCAGAGAAGCCAGAAGGGAGGGAGAGGGGAAGAGAGGTGGGGGGTTAGAGCGAGCAGAGCAAGAGAGGGGGGGGAGGGGGAGAGGGAGAGAGAGAGAGAGAGAGCGAGAGAGAGCGAGAGAGAGAGAGAGAGAGAGAGAGAGAGAGAGAGAGAGAGAGAGAGAGAGAGAGAGAGAGAGAGAGAGAGAGAGAGACAGACAGACAGACAGGCATACGGTGAGTAAGAAATAAAGAGATTTATGGATCAGAGAGAGGGAGAGAGGAGAGAGAAGGCAATAGAGAGAGACGACAGAGATAAATATATAGGGATCAGGGAGAGAAAGAGAGAGAAAGAGAGAGAGTGAACGATAAAGCAAGAGGGAGTGAGAGAGTAATGGTCCACATACGACCACATCCATCAGTGCAGGGTCATATTTCAAGGTTTCGTTTGGTTTCCAATGTTTTGACAGCAGCTTATCCCAGGAAGGACTCCTCTCCTGAGTGGAGCAGAGGGCCCGAGGCCCCTGGAGAGGCCCCTTAGAGGGGCAACGCCCCTGGTAACCATGCCTCAATAAAACATCTGAGGTATCAGAGAGGGCTTCAATAATGCAAGTCAGGATGAGAGTCATGTACTCTTTCTAGCAGGGCCCTGTATTTACACTACAGGAGCTTCCCTGCACACACACACACACCCACCTGGTCGGCCTCCTCCCTCCCTCTGGCCCTCCCTCACATCCCCCTCCCTCCTTCCCCACACCGAACCTCCTCCTTCCTCCCTGTCAGCCTCTCCCTCTCCCTTCCTCCTTCCTCCCTGTCAGCCTCTCCCCTCTCGTCAGCTCTCTCCTCCTTCCTCCTCCTGTCAGCCTCTCCTCTCTCCCTTCCTCCTTCCTCCCTGTCAGCCTCTCCCCTCTCCCTTCCTCCTTCCTCCCTGTCAGCCTCTCCCCTCTCCTTCCTCCTTCCTCCCTGTCAGCCTCTCCCCTCTCCCTTCCTCCTTCCTCCCTGTCAGCCTCTCAGCCTCTCCCCTCTCCCTTCCTCCTTCCTCCCTGTCAGCCTGTCCCCTCTCCCTTCCTCCTTCCTCCCTGTCAGCCTCTCCCCTCTCCCTTCCTCCTTCCTCCCTGTCAGCCTCTCCCCTCTCCCTTCCTCCTTCCTCCCTGTCAGCCTCTCCCCTCTCCCTTCCTCCCTGTCAGCCTCTCCCCTCTCCCTTCCTCCTTCCTCCCTGTCAGCCTCTCCCCTCTCCCTTCCTCCTTCCTCCCTGTCAGCCTCTCCCCTCTCCCTTCCTCCCTGTCAGCCTCTCCCCTCTCCCTTCCTCCTTCCTCCCTGTCAGCCTCTCCCCTCTCCCTTCCTCCTTCCTCCCTGTCAGCCTCTCCCCACTCCCTTCCTCCTTCCCCCTTCATCCCACACCTGCTTCCTCCCTTCTTTCCCCCTCCCACCCATGCCAAACCAACACACCATCTGAGGACGAGTGACATAAATCATTAACCTGGGAGAGAGAGAGAGAGAGAGAGAGAGAGAGAGAGAGAGAGAGAGAGAGAGCGAGAGAGAGAGAGAGAGAGAGAGAGAGAGAGAGAGAGAGAGAGCGAAAGAGAGAGAGAGACAGAGAAAGAAGGAGAGAGAAAAGGAGAAGGGGATACAGAGAGAGGAGAGAGAGAATGGAAGAACACTAGAGAAAGGGAGACACACACAGGAACAGGCCCGGTAGTGTTTGTCAGCAGAGAGAAAGTTCTGGAATGTATTCTTCTCCAGGGCTTCCAGTCTTCCGCAACAATCCTCAGGGTGTCCTCTTCCCTCCTTCCCTCCTTCCTCACAACTCTCCACCTTTCACAGCAGGGAAGGATTCACCTAGAACACAAACTCACAAAGACATACACTGCCTGATCGGTAAACAAGGGGGAAAAAAAACCAGAAACTCTGGTCTCCAACATTACAGAAGTGATGAAGGTCATCCTCTTCACCTGAGGTAGAAGAAGACAAATGAATCCCAGATGAAAGAGCGACACATCTCTATATGCACTCGAGAATTACATAATCTAAATTGTGTTCTTGAGGATTACATATTCTACTTTATATGTACTTGTGGATACTCTCTTACATATATACATATCTCTTCATAATGTATTCATTTAGCAAGATGATTAGCAAGATGATTCTATCCAAACCGGGGAGATTTGAATATAGGACATTTGGATCTGAAGTGAAATCCTCCACCACTGAACTGTACCTCCCTCTATATACACATTTGGAATACAAACACAATTGCTTACTTATTTGTGTCATAAACAGTACTCCATACACACTTGCAGATTACATGAATGAATCCTTAGAGGGATTGGAGGGTCGTTGACAGCTGTGAAGAAGGAAATAGTAGCTGCAACTTGCCTTCTGATTTGCTGGTTGGAACGGAGGACATCTTGTCTCCAGTCCCTGTCCGTAGACTTAAGAGTACCGGGGATCATGGGTAAAATACTGAGGATTCTGGGTAAACGTCAGGAGGGTATGGGGTTTGGTTGAGAGTTCCTGGAGTCTTGGCGCTGCGGAGAGGAGAGCTCTCAGGTTGTTGACACGGTGTGAAAAGCTTTTCGTTGTTGTTAGTGAGAACTCAAACAGAGACATTGTGTGCTGGAGCAGCTGTGATGTGCCCTCTGAGTGGCTGGTTTGGGGATGTTTGTTTTGCAATGAAGGCTGCAACAGTGTCTCGGGGTACTCAGCGTATCTGGGCTTCTTTTCAGTCGTTTTTTTCCAGGCGCTTGTGTGCCACCAAGAGCTGAAACCAAACCTAACCACTCCAACTGCAAGCTAAGATTATAGCAATCAGGATCCGAAAAAGTGAAATATTTTGTTTACTTTTTATTGCCTCCTGTGGGTAACCTAAAGTGCAGGGTGAGTGTCTGTGTGTATGTGCGTGTGAGTGGGAATGAATGTACTTGCGTGTACATGGGAGTGTGTGTGCATATGTGTATGTGCCTGTGTGCCAGTGTGTATATGTCTGTGCCAGTGTGTGTGTGTGTGTGTGTGTGTGTGTGTGTGTGTGTGTGTGTGTGTGTGTGTGTGTGTGTGTGCGTGCATGTGTGTGCAGGCCTGGGCTCAGGGCGGAGCGGTGTCAGAGGGGAGGAGAGCAGCAATGACAGCTGAGCCTGGGAGCTCGTGGGCTGATGAATGTGTGGCCTTGCTTTCTGGCACTCTGTGACTTTGGCTGAGGGTGGAGACTTCACGCGCCTGAGGACACCCGCCTGCGCGTCATCCCTCCCTCTGCTCTCCCCTGCTCATCGCTCCTACTCATCTTCACACTCCTCTCCCCACCTCTACTCACCTCTCTTCTCCTCTCGTCATCTTCCTCCACCTCCCCTTCCTCTTCCACTTCCCTCTTCCTCCTCCTCCTCCTCCTCCTCCTCCTCCTCCTTCTCCTCCTCCTCCTCCTCCTCCACCTCCTTCCTCCTCCTCTGTGATACGTTAGTCTCCCAGTTCGATTCTCTGCTTAGTCTCTCCATTCTCCAACCAGCCAGCCCACATCTGTTCTCCTAGGTCCAGAAACCCTCTGAGACCATGTGATGTTTAGCCACAGATTTACACCCAAAGGCCTCTGACGGAGAACATCCCCCACGTGTGGGTTTACTAGGGAGTGTGTTTGAAGGCAGCTTCAAATGCCTCCTCTATTCCTGCCTCTTCTGGATAGGCAGTGTGTTTGAGGATGATAAGCAATCATTCCTTTGCGAACCCAGCACAGCACAGACCAGACAAACAACACGACGTCCGCGGACAAGAGGCTGTTATAGAGTTGTTATTGCAACTTATGACAAACATCAGCATTGTCTCGAGAAGAAAGAAAGGGCCGTGTGTTTTTGATGATGGGGGAGACCTAGTGTTTCAGGTGAGTTCGAAGCGGGATTTGAACCCAACACCTTTGTGGTAGAAAACTCCTATATCCTGGTATGTAAATCGTTGGCATATAGCGAGGCTGCAGGTTTGGAGGCGCCCTCTCGCCTGTACGCCAAGTAAGGACTGTTCTGTGAGAGGCAGGAGGGGCTCCTCCTAGCAGGGAAGATCCACTCTTAGCTTCCCTAATTTCCCGCGAGAAAAGGCCAGAACCAAGCAAACAGTGGAGACTTCATTATAGTCGGTGGCCCTGCTGGTTGTGGTAATATACAGCTCCACCTGAGCTAAGTCCATAAGATGGAGCTTCCTGCTTGTAGTATGTGTTTGCTTGGTGTGTGTGTGTGTGTGTGTGTGTGTGCGTGCGTGTGTGTGTGTAATGTGAAATGATGGTGCTGAGTCTTCCTGAGGTTCACACATGCACACACAGACACACGTACCCACACACACACACAGACAGATGGAGAAGAAGCTCATGTGAGTTAGAGAAGGTGATTATCTGCCTCATCAGCCGCAGAGTATTCCATGACATGCAGGGAGGAACGGGAAGGGAGAGAGGGATGATTGTGGGATGAGGGAGGGAGGGAGGGAGGGAGGGAGGGAGGGAGGGAGGGAGGGAGGGAGGGAGGGAGGGAGGGAGGGAGGGAGGGAGGAGGGAGGGAGGGAGGGAGGAGGGAGGATTGTGGAGATAAAAGAAAGGAAGAGAGAGAAGGAGGGTACTGGGGATGAAGGAGAGGGAGAAAGAGGGTGAAGGAGACAAACTGATATATTAAATATCGTGGAGATGAAATATGGGGAAGGAGAGAGGGATGGTTGGTTGTGAAGATTGGAGGTAGAGAGGGAGGATAGTGGGGGTGGAGGAGAGGGTTTGGAGAAGTGGAAGGAGAGAGGAAAGATTGTGAGGATAGGAGAGAGTGAGGGAGAGACGGATGAATGTGGGAGTACGAGAGAGAGGATGGAGGGGTGGAGGTTAGCCGCGGAGAAGAATAGAGGAAGTCTTAGTGCCATTGTTCCATCTACCGAGGCTCTGGAAGCCTGTCTCACTGAGAGAACTGGTGGCAGGCTCACAGCTGACAGCTCCCAGCTCACCTCCCTGTACAGTCACACACTAGCACCGCGCATGCTAATTCTCATTCTCCAGAAAACGGTGTTTCAAACAGGCCGAATAAGAACCATCTATTCACACGTACAAAAGCCTTATCGGGTATCTGTATGCAAATTGTCCTGCACGTTTATCTGATAAGGAAGTCGATTTTTTTGTAGGCTTTCCTTATTATTCTTTTCCTCCAAAAACCTTAATAACTCCTTCACACACGTGTAACTTTTTTTTAATTTGGCACACTGAAACTAGAGACCACTTATATCCTTTCCATAGCCCCTGGGCCAATTTTGCCCCTTGGTGGCGCTACAGGCACCGTCCCAAGTCTACATCATTTCCTCTCCGCCTCACAATTCCAAAATGCTCGAAAATTGACACACATGCCTCATTTCTCATGGTGAACCATGAAAACCTTGGACCCATAACATCAGTCTCATGCATGTTCCTGTTTAATGAAAATGTGGAAACCCTACGAAACTCTTCTCCTCGTGAACCGTAGATCCAATTGACTTGAATCAGGGTCCTATGTGTGTAGGATAAGTGTCTATGTATCTAGCATACTGGTGCTCTCTCTACCTGGTGCGATGTGTCTCCCCCCAGCTCGCTCTACCCCCCTGACTGGGCATCTCTCACAAACACCCTCCATCCCTTCCCCTCTCCTCCTATTACGGGGAGTCAGGTGGCTGAGCGGTTAGGGAATCGGGCTAGTAATCTGAAGGTTGCCAGTTTGATTCCTTGCTGTGCAAAATGACGTTGTGTCCTTGGGCAAGTCACTTCACCCTACTTGCCTCGGTGGGAATGTCCCTGTACTTACTGTAAGTCGCTCTGGATAAGAGCGTCTGCTAAATGACTAAATGTAAATGTATTCCCTCTACCCACTAACTGGGCACCTCTCCCTTCCTTCCTACCTACAGGTCTAGCTGTGGGGCCAACTCTCTCACTTTCATTGTCCATATTGTCTTTTAACACGTTTTAATTAGTCTTTATGTATCTGTGTGTAGCTCTATGTGGACCTGAATGAGCTCACCTATAAAAACGGCCTCACGTTTCCCCGTCCACTCAGTCTCCTAAGTCCTTCAGCTGAATTGTTTTGAGGGTCGATCTCAGTACGCCGGGCCCTGCATGTTAATTCTTGTTCTCAGAAAGTCATTACAGCCAACCTACGGTCCAGTAATTAAGACCCACCGTGTAATCTGTAGCGTGACTGGGACTCCACACACACACGCCACGGCACAGTCTCGCACACACATACACACACACACAGTCTCGCACACACGTACACACACATGCACACGAACACACACATATACAGCCACCTACACACATGCACACACACACACCTGCATGCACAAACGTACACACAAACACACGCACACAAACACACACACATAACTGTAACTCTCCCTTGAGCAGCTGCACAATGTTTCCATCGGTAATGTGTTTATTGCCACGGAGACAGACAGGGATGTGTGGGGGGCCATAGAGGTCAGCTGTAATTATTATTCTTGGAGACAAATTGGAATTGATTAGCGTGAAATTACAATCAAATGCACAAGGCACCTGAGCATGTCCTTCTTATTATGCTCCATGGGACACTGCAGAGGGCAGGTAGACTTGACAGACAGACAGCAGTGAGTAAGTGCTGCACATTTGATTGTATTGAGTACAAATCATTATTCGTCATTATGAAACGATCCATATACACACACGACTTGATCAACCTCTTAACTGATTCATTGGCAGATTAAATCGTTAATCAATAACATCACCAAACAAATGTACGTTTGAGATAGAGAACATGATGATGGCAGTAAATTAGTTCCTCAAATTGGCAAGTTAATCCAGGACCGTTTCGTTGAGCTCTGACGTCCAAAACACTGTTTTAAACTACGCACTTCTGATCTGTGATCTTCCACTGTGCATACACCATTTGTAAAGGCATCTGCTAAATGAACCAAAATGTCAAACTAATGAAATGACTTTGAGCTTCTTAGTGTCACCTGTGTGGGTTCCTGTCTGTGTCGGGTGGATGAAGTAGAACGTTCTAGGGAGATGACGCAGTGACAAGGAGGGGACACCTTCAGCAGCACGACAGGAACAGATGCCAGGCTCCCTCTTCTGTTGACTCAGTGCTAAATGTGCACCGTCATGGCAGCCGGACGGGCAGCGGGGCCGAGTCAGGGAGCGAGACGGGCTTCTGGAACGACGGCTGGTGAGAGGCAGTTTTGACAGTTAACTTGTTGCTGAGTACCACACGTTGTCAAAAAGCAGACATCTTCTTAGGTTAGCGGGCCAAGATCACTCCTCTTCATTTAATGGTGTGGAGGGACTTGTCACCGACTATGGTCTGCGCCATCTATCTGTGTCACCGTCCGTCTCTGAAGGAGGGAATCCCTCACTGGGTTGCTCCTCCCAAGGATTCCTCCATTTCCTTCTCTCAGAGTTTCCAGGTAAGGATTTCCTTGTTTTCTTTTGAGGGTTTAGGTTGGCGTAAGTGCAGGTCTATGGGCATATGTGAAGCGTCTGTGACATTCCTTGTAAATATAGACAAATAAGAAATAAAATGTTATTTGATTGATTTGACAGACGGTGATATGCTTTTGGTGAGCTTGCAGGTTAGCATGGACTGCTGATTCCAAACATACATGTACAATACTAGTCATTTATCACACTCAGCCTGCTTTTTCAGTTGAACCAGAGAATACATTTAAAATGGAGTTCAGCCTCAAGTTTCGTTCTATTGGCAGAGACAGCGGCTCTCTGGTGTGGCCGGCTCCTCCAGAGTTGAGAAACTGGCTAACAGTCCTGCAGGCTTCCCTCTGGCTATGCAGAGTGACAATCTCTCTCTCTCTTCCTCTCCTTCTCTCTTCAGTCCCTCACTCATCCTCATCTTTCTCCTCCTCCTTCCTTCCTTCCTTCCTTCCTTCCTTCCTCCCTCCCATACTTTCTCCCCCCTTCCTCTCCTTCTCTCTCCTACTTCCTCCCCATCCTCTCTCTCCTCCACGCTCCCCTCCTTTTTCTCTTCTCTCCTCCTCCCAGTGCAGTCCGCTCCACACTGCCTTGTTTGTTGCCTGCCGAGGAGCACATTCTAATGTTGGTCACGTGTCGGCCTCTCTCGGACTTCTTGATTGGTGGAGACATCCTGCTTTGATGTAGGAGGTGAAAGAGCAGCATGAAATGCAGGCTGGGCCTTCACACTAACAGCCGGGCTAATTTCCACGTCCTGCCTGCATCTGCCTAACTCTGCCCACTCCGTCAGAAAGTCGTTTACTCACTTTCCCCTGCCCTGCCTGGGAGGGAGGGAGGGAGGGATGGATGGAGGAGAGAGAAGAGAGAGATGGATGGGAATAGAGAGAGGAGAGAGAGGGATGGAGATGGAGAGAGGGAGACAGAGGGGAAGTGATAGAGGGGAACATCGAGGTGAGAAAGGAGAGGTGGATATGTGAGAAGAGGGAGGGTTGGAAAGAGAGATACCGGAAGTAGAGAGAGAGTAAAGGGGGAAAATAGAGGCAACAAAAAAATGAGCGCACAAAAAATGATAAGGAGAGAGGGAGAGAAACAAGAGAGAGAGAGAGAGAGAGAGAGGGAGAGTTTTGCAGGGGCCGTCTTCACAGCCTGCTCTAATGGGGATTTGATCGCCCGGCGCCAGCCTCACACTCAATCAGTATTCATTGGATGAGGACCCCCCCATCACTGCGACCATCGCGCAGAGCAGATGGGGTCGCCAGGTCCCCGTGTTTTAACGGCTTGGTGACGGAGCGTAGATTGGGACGGAGCGTGTGCCGGCCTGAGGTGATTGTTTGGAAACGGCGGCGATATTTTGAACAGTGCTTTGATACTGTCTGAGGATGACCCTTGCTTATTCACCGACTGCCGGGGACTGCTGCCGCCACCATGAACGGCTCATGCCCAGCTGAGATGAAGCCCTCACATGTCCTGGCCATGCCTCAGTTAGCAGTGCAGCAAGTGGGAAACGGTAAGCTGGAGGTGACCTCTTCTGGAAGGTTACGACAGGTTAAAGCAAACCTTCTTCTGGGTAACGGATCATGGAGAACGCTGAGCAGGCGGTCAGGACGCCGATGTCTCCGACTAGAGCCCCCATCACCTGTCTGCTCAGGTCGTTAACCCCTGACGCCCCCCCCCCCCCCCCCCCCCCCCCAGCACACACACACCTCCTGTCACCTCATTACCTGTTAGACCTATTACATCCCCTGGATGGAGGGGAGAGGTGGAGCAGGAAAGAAAGGAGGGGGAGAGGGAGGGGACAGAGAAGGGGGATGGTGAGAGAAGGGGGGAGAGAGAGAATGGGGAGCAAGTAGAGAGAGAGACAGAGAGAGATAGAGAGAGAGAGACACAGAGAGAAACGAGGAGAGAGAGAGAGAGAGAGAGAGAGAGAGATGAGAGAGAGAGGAGAGAGAGAGAGGGAGAGAAGAGAGGGAGAGAGAGAGAGAGAGAGAGAGAGAGAGAGAGAGAGAGAGAGAGAGAGAGAGAGAGACAGGAGAGAAACGAGAGAGAGAGACACAGAGAGAAACGAGAGAGAGAGAGAGAGAGAGAGGGGAGATGAGAGGGAGAGAGAGAGGAGAGAGAGAGAGAGAGAGAGAGAGAGAGAGAGTAGAGAGAGGAGCGAGAGAGAGAGAGAGAGAGAGAGAGAGAGAGAGAGAGGGCCGCGAGCATCATGGGCTAAATGAGTGAGAATCTTCCTAGAGGAGCATGTATAATCCCCGGACCTCTGTCCTATATCTGACACTCCATTAAACTCTGCTGTAGCAACACCGTCCCTGCGCCCAGCCCAAGCCCTCTGTCCAGGGTCGACGTGACCCAGCCAGCCAGCACTAAGTACTCTCCTGATTGCCAGGTAGGGAACTTTAATAGATTTTCTTAGAGAACGAGGCATGATCGTCTCCCTCACAGTTCCTCAAATGATCATTGCTATCATCACAGTTAAGTGGAGAGCTGGGTGATTAGGCCAGACTTGTCCTGTTAGGCTGGTCTTACGTCATAACCTTGTTCTGGCAGACCTGTCCTTTTGTTCCCGACTTGTTCTGTTCCTCCAGGCTGACTTGTTCTGTTCCTTCAGGCTCCATCTGTTATTCCAAAGTTTCAGCTTTTCTGTCTTTGCAGGATTTGTTTGGATCAAAAAGAATAGAATGTTTCGTAAATGAATTGACAAGCTGTGTCAAGCCTGTCTGGTCATTCTACCCTTGTGTCAGATGTGTCTTTTATGACCTGTTCTGTTAGTCTGGTTCCTGTAGTCGGGTTCTGTCAGACAGATTCTGTCAATCTGGTTCTGCAAACCCACCAGATGATGTCAGATGCAGATGACAATCAAAAGATTGTGTCTTTCTGTCGTGAGCGTGACCTGTGAGAGTCACCCAGCAACCAGCGATGAATTATGCAGGCGACGTTGACAAATATCCTTGGCAGCTTCCCCCGGATTGTTCCAGAAATGCTTTTGCCCGTGAAACGGAATCGACAGCTTTGCGTCAGAGTCTCTCTGAAACGATCAGCGCACGACGAGCGGAAGAAACCCCTGTTGACAAGATGACATCATGTGACCCTCTGATGTGGAAACGAGGCAGAGGAAGTCACATGGGGTGGTTCCTGCTCATGAATTATTCACAGGCGTTGTTCTACCACTCTAACCCCTGGGGGAGCTGGGGGAATACTCCACTGCCAATCACATTGCTGCTCTAGCTGATGTACAGCACCAGCTGTAAAGTATGTTTATGAGCACTTAGAATGCTCCCTGTCTGCCTTCCTCGGAAACAGCCATGGCACGCACGCTCGCACACACACTCGCACTCACACTTGCACATGCATTCTCATACACAATCAAAGGCTCACACACACGTACATACGCACACTAACACGAACAATCATAAGTACACATGCATCTCCATAAATCCCTATTCCAGGTGAGGAGAGAGGGCAGGCCCAGTCTCACCAGACAGGTACAGACACTGCCTGGGGCAATGTTACCTGGAGCATCTCATGAGGACCAATGGAATAATTTGTACAAACTAAAAGAAAAACATCCTGACAGTTTCCCTGCATCGCCCTGACCTCTACTGTACAGGCTGATTTGATCCTTCTGGATTCCCTGTCAGTAAAAGATAAAGTTTGAGTTTATTTTCATGTGCACATTAACAGTTGGCTTGATTTTTGTGTTTCCTCAACTGTGGACACAAAGACGGATGATTTAGAAAGCCCAGTGAACGATCTTTCAACAATCTCTCATTCTTATTTCCCTGTTACCACATCGCTATATTATTGTGGAAGCTTTTACTTGGACAGGAATTGTATATCTACAATACTAGTGATAATCATTCTCAACATTTTTATAGCTAGAAGTGTTCTTTTTTATCTTTTCTGAGGGCCTTCAAGTGATTTGATTGGAGGGGAAAAAATACAATATTATATCAAGTTGTGGTTTTCAGTGTTTTTCTGTTAGTTTTCTGACAGGCGACACTTGTTTCAGGTGTTTCCGAATAATGTCCTTGTTACCCTTACCCAACATACAGGGCTTTGTCCCCTAGCTAATCAAACAGGGCTTCACTGAACAATGTGACTGAGTCTGTTCAGTCACCGTTGGGTGTTTTCTGCTGAGGCAGCAGTTGTCGGTTGGACTTAAGGAGAGTTCCAGCCGTACAGGCGTATAATGAGACGATCTGAAATCTCTGCAGGTATCCCGAACTTGATTAGCATTTTGTGAAGCGAGGCATTCCTAAACCCGTCCCCGAGAGACTGCAGTATTTATGGGGCAACCCTCATCTCACCAACTCAAGTTTTTATTTAGGCTATTTATTTATTTTGTACGATTCTTGATGAGCAAGCGCACCTTTATCTTCGGAGGGTGCATCCGTCATCCAATTCCCCTCCCAGCCCCGACAGACCGGTGTGTCAATCACCTTGGTTCTTATTCAGAGTTATTGATCCCCGGCCTGACCCGTAGACCCTGAGGGGATTCATGGGCGAATATATGGGCCCTCGGGGGGTCACGAGTAACCGAGTCAATCTGATGTCGTAGATCAATGGACAACGTCGGACTTCAATGTTTAGATTTTTTTCCGATCGTAAGTGGTTTTCTCGGTTACGGTTGCAGATCTTAAGGTACGTAATGTAAATCAGTGATCCTGAAAAAAAGCCCTCACTGAATGTTAACTTCCAAACAGGTTCGTTTGATTTGCGTACTCTCGTGATTTATCTCAGCGAGAACAATTATGAATGCTTGACTGTGTTTGTGCTTCCGGTGTCTAGAATGCTTCTCATTTTAAATGTCAGGTAAAGTTTTTCCATGACAAACATCCCAGTCTGACGGTGGTTTATTTATAGATTCCAAAGTTAAAGAGTTTGATAGGGTATGTTTTTTGTGTCCCCCATCTATCTCCAGAATAAAGTCCCAGCGCCAACGAAAAATATTGTTTATGACTTGTGATGAATGAACAGAGCATCTGGTTGGGCCATCTGCTAGTGAACGTAGGAAGCATAAAAACAACATTTTACAACTAGCTATGTGAAAGGTATCCGACTCCAAACCCATATTTTTCAGTCGGTTTCTCTGGGTGTGACTGTAATGTGGTTTCAGAGCGAGCAGGGTCAATTTCAAAGGATCCATTTGACATGAAAGCGTTCAAAGGTAATTGAGGTGCGTTTGATTTGTTTGAAAGATGCCACTCGTGAAACTGACCTATTTCAGGTAGTCAGTGAGAGTCAAGCGTGCGTGAAGGCTATGCAATACACACTTGACCTGAGTTTGTGGATGCGACCATGTTTACATGTTTACAAACCCAGGTTGTGACACAAGGTCTGATAACTTTGTCATCCTTCACTCAGATGTTGACAGTGGAAGTTTCTGATCACACTCTCAATTGGTAAACCATTGCATTACAGCTTTCAAGAGTCTGGTAATTTGTATCTAAATTGATTCAACCGTAATGGCCTCTTTACTCACTCTGAGTGTTTAATGTTTGTTCATTCCTTTATGACCATACGCTCAGCGATACTTTATTAAATAATCCTGGCCAATTGGGCTTTCTGTTTGGCGTGGATAAACATTTTTTATTACAGCTATAACATTCAGAGCTTTGGTAACTGCTGAATCGATGCTTATTAGCGTCATTCTGCCACAATATTTATAAAGAGAACAGATTTAACAGCATCAATAACCACAGGTTGTATTTCACAACACGAAACCTAGTGTGACCATATTATTTTCAAAAACTAATCTGAGCTGGAATCGATCTGACAGACGTCAACAGCACAACTACCTCTAAACAAACTGATATGTTGTTAGCTTTGAGAAGACAGCTATGACTGAGAGGAGGTGCATTATGTGTGTGTGTAAGTGTTGGGGAACTGACTATATTTGATAGGGCTGACTGCAGTAATATCCATCATGCTGCTGTTTGGGGGATAACCTATACCCTGGAACATCACTTTCTACATCAAGCTGTCAGCCAGCAGGATAACACTGTACTCTGCAGTCTCTCTTTCTTTCTCTCTCTCTCTCTCTCTCTCTCTCTCTCTCTCTCTCTCTCTCTCTCTCTCTCTCTCTCTCTCTTGCTCTCTCTCTTTCTCTCTCTCTCTCTATCTCGCACAAACAATCACACACACACAGTAATACCGGAGAGATCTGGGTCCGCCACGGGAGGGAATGAGGGAACAAGGGAGGAAGAGAGAAGGAGAGGAGGGAGGTCTGTATGGAGCCATGGAGGAAGCCTGAGGAAGACCTGGGATGATGGAGGGAGAAACTCCGAGAACGGAAGGGGAGGGAGGTCTGAGGGGGAGAGGGGGGAGATACCGAGGGAGGAGAGAGGGATGGGCAAGATGGAGGTTGAGTCTGGAGGGCGTGTGAGTTGGCCCTCCCTGTTAAAGTGCTGATTAGAGATCTGTTCAACACTTTTCCTAATTCTCTTCTTCTCAGAGTCACCTACCCTGGCTCTCCTCTCACTTGTCTCTACGGCGACCCTCTGTTGCCTGGCAGCACCGTTCTCTTCAAAGGGTTGCCGCCACACGCCAGGCGCTGGCTGATGATAAGAATGGCTCAAACACACACACAAAGTAGTCTCAACCAGACAGCTCACAGTATCTCTTCAGTGGATGACAGGTAGCTGACCTAATTAAGACAGACCCCTGCTACTTAGCTTTCATCACCAGCCTCAATCCCCTCCTCCTCTGCATCCCTCCATCCCTCTCCGGCTGTCATTCCCACTCTATGCTCCGCTCAGCTCAAACAATACAAGTTCAGGAGCGTCTCCCTTGGCTCCAGAACACCAGAGCACCCTTCTGAAGCTGCGTCTGCACCAGGGTGTCAATAAAGTTTAGTTGGAGCAGGAAGTAGATGAGAGACGGGGTGGGGGGAGGGGTAGGGTCAGGGGGGTAGGCTGGGTGGCAGCTGACACCCCCCCGCCGTGTGCCCCCCCCAGCCCCCCCCCACACACACACACACACACACAATCACATACACACACAATCACATACACACACAATCACACACACACACCCTAGAGGACTCGCTGCTGCACTCTCCTGCAGAGCTGATGGGAAACACGCTGGGTGTTGAAACACACATACACACAGTCGCAGACGCACACACACTGTCACACACACATACATACACACAGTCGCAGACACACACACTGTCACACACACAAAGTCATAGTCACAAAGACACACACTCCCCTGGTGGGCTGGTAGACATTATACAGATCTGAAACACAGGCAACTGAATATTTGACTTTAAGCAGCTCCATCAGAGATGAATACTGGGCCTTCTACAGGCTCCTACAACAATACATCATTAGTCCATTGCGTCAATTAAATTCACTTCACTGTAAAACCAAAGGACGTTCACTGTCTCAGTGTTGTTGCACTTTAATTTATATTTACTTTCACTAGCCACTTTCGAACATTTACCAATCCGTGTGTGTGCATTTGTGTGGGTGTGTATTTGTGTGTTTATATGCGTGTCTGTACGCATGCGTCTGTGTGTGTGTACATGCTTGTCCATGTGTGTGTTTCATGTGTGTTTTTAAAGCCTCTACATTGCTCAAGGCGACTGCTGTACATGTGTGGTAGGTCAAACATGCCCTCTGTTTGGCTGAGCCTCTGTTTTCCTGGAGCATCGTCTCTGTGGTTCATGAATGATGGAATCAAACGTGACCTTTAACATTCCACAAACACCAGCATACTTCTGAGGCGATGTTGTCAATGATTTATCCCCGTTGACACGACATAGACCTCACCTCTGTAGCAGGTTTGGTCCGGTTCATTCTTCACTAGAAGTTTCTATCCAAGACTGTCGTGAAAGGCTGGACTATGTGGTTCAGTTCTTTCAAAGTTCTGCATGGCAAGACAAACGGCTGCTGTCCCTCCCTCTAGATGTAGTCAACCCCCCCCCCCCCCTCACACACACACACATGGACTCTCTCTCAAACACACTCACACATCTGACCCTCAGAAAACACGCATACACATGCTCTCACATACACACACGCTTGCTCACACACAAACACACACGCGCCAACATGCACACGCACGCATCCACACACACACGATGTGCCGCAGTTAATTAAAACAGCCCTAGCTTAGAATATGCAGTCGCACTGCAGCTTGAAGTGGAAGCAAATAACCAAATACAAGCATGGTAGGCACCGTCACAGTTTAGTCATGGCTAGACTCATTACCACAGATTTCTGGTCTGGTAGAAGAGATCCCACAGTGAAGGCCAACGAAAGTAATTAGAACAAGCAAACAAAGCTGCAGACTCCAACACATGTTCTCTGTGACAGCACATCAGGCAACGACACCTACAACACAAAGACACTTACATAAATGCATTTGCCAGGAAGCCGTCGACGTGGAAACCCTAGTAATGAGTCATGTTATTCTGACAGGAGAACAGGAAAGGACGGCTGGCTGGGACAGGAAGTTGTGAAGGATTCACATGTCATATCCTGCCAGTCACCAAGGGATGAACAGGCTGGCTGGCACAGGAAGTTGTGATGCCTTTACGTGTCAAATCCTGTCAGTCACAAAGCATGCTATGCTAGAGGATCATGGGAAGGCCCCAATTTTAGTTATCTTTGCCCAGCAGACATGTATCATGTTATCCTTAGAGCAACTGTCTGGTGTCACAACAACTAAAAAACATACTATTTAACCACATTGACTTGAACACATTACTTAAAATGTTATGACCCTTTAAAACCACCAAAGGCCCATCTCCTAAACCAGTCCTTAATCCACATCTGTGCCCCCTCTTTTCCAACCCCAATCCCCTGTCCAACCTCCACCATCCATCCTCCCACCCACCCAACCCTCCTTCCTGGCCTGCTAAGGCAGCGACACGGGTCAGGGGGTGTGCGAGGATGGAGTGTGGATGGACCCAGGCCTCCAGGCCAGCCAGTTGAGACAGCACAGGCAGTCAGACACATCCAATAACAGCCTGTCCTCCTGCAGCCTCTCTCCAGGCACAGAGACCGTGACTGGGGTGTTCTTGGAAGGTCTGTGTGAAGGTGAGGGCGGCATTTCATCTAGAGTGTGTGTGTATTTCTGTGTGTGGGTGCGTTTGTGTGTGTTTCATGCGTGTGTTTTATGTGTGTGAGCCTTTGTGTAGGTGTAAGTGTGTCTGGGTGTGTGTTTGTGTGTGTGTCTGCAAGCGAGCATGTGTGTGAAGGTGACATCTCACCCCGGCAATGTCCTGCGTGTTCCAAGGTGTTATTGAGTACTTCAGGGTGAGGCTGACCCCTGCAGAGGCTTGTTAGAGAGGCCTGCCACAGGGTTAACCAGCTCCTGCTCTCAGTAAAACAGTCCAGACCACCACTGCTCCAGCCTCACATCCTGGTCTATTGATTTGACCTGGGGGTCATGTGACGTGCTAAACAGTGATGAATGGTTGTTGTCTGTCCTCGTGAGACCTAGGATTTTCTATTTATGACACCTCTTTCCTATGCAAATCTCACAATTTGGAACCGCTGCTGTAAAACGGTCGGTTTAAAAAAATCCACAAATGTGGCTCCACCTTTTTTGGCTCTGGTCTGTACCTTTGTCACACCCCAAAATGTGTTGCGCGCTGCTCTGTGTGTACTTCCACGGGAATTACAAAGAAGAACGTTTCAAAGTTTTTCAAGGATATTGAAAATGGACCACGGTCGTAAATGCAGTGTTCCAGGCTGTACAGGGAATGCTGACATGTTTCAAACATGAGCAAACATCCCAGGGGGCATGGCTGATGGCTATGTCAGTTTAATAGTAGGCTAGTAGTCTATGAGAAGATCCCTGTGAAGTTTGACACTCAATTATTCATTTGCTCGAACCATTTCACCAAAGACAGTTTTGAAAACCTTGGGCAATATAAAGCAGGATTTGCTAAGCCCCCGTTGCTGAAAAGAGGTGCTGTTCTGACTGTATATTCATCACAACCACAAGCTGTAAATAGCCTATGATTTTGTCACTAAGAGTTATTAGCAATGCTAACATATCCTGTATCTAGCATAGGTAGAATGTGTGATGATTTTGTTTATTGGCAATGGGGCTAACATCATTTCATTATGTTTCATTCGAATAAATCAAGGCGCATAGAACAGCACCCGGGCCATTTTCAGCCCAACCAATGAGACCTTAAGGAACAGTGTGAAATACCCTATAAAATCTGTCAATGACCCCTTTAAAGAGCTGAGTTAAGTGTTGCAGCCCCCTGTATATTTCCCTAAGTGCTACACAGACCCTCCAGGTCATTGACAGTCTCCCCTGTGAGAGCAACCCTGGCAGGTTGACAGAGAGTTCTGATCCAATCGTACAGCCCATCCACAGAGATTTCACACTGTGTAGAACAATGGGGTGTTCTGATCTAATTCTACAGGCTGTAAGTCCACAGTGACTCTGGGTTCTGTGGAACACTAGAATGTTTGGATCCAGACCCACAGCCAATCCACAGAGACAACAGATTCAGAACTGTGCAGAACACTAGGATGTTCTGATCCAGTGTCACATCCAATCCACAGAGACGACAGATTCAGAACTGCAGAACATTGGAATGTTCCGATCCATTCCATTTCCACAGTGACATAGGACCTTGTAGAACAATACAACGTTCTGGTCCAGTCTGTCAGGTCCAGATGAGAGCAGAAAGACGACCTCCTCATTATGTCCCACTTCCTTGACCGGGGCTCTTTGCCCCCTGTCAAAATGTAAGGATGAAAGGATTTAGCATCAATAGTGATCTGCAGTTATTCTGTGTGACTGTTTTAGCAGCAAGCGCATAGACTTTGAAGGCCACATTATACAGGCTCCAGGCCTCTTACTGTAGGAATATGAGAGAGAGAGAGAGAGAGAGAGAGAGGGAGAGAGAGGGAGAGAGGGAGAGAGGGAGAGAGGGAGAGAGGGAGAGAGAGGGAGAGAGAGGGAGAGAGGGGTGAACAAAAAATTAAAATGAAGGGACTGAGTCAGAACAAAAAACGTTCTGCTTTTAGCAGTACTCCAGTTAGTGCTGAGGCTTGACATTTTCCAGGCCATTCGATACAAACCAACAAAACACCAACAAACTATCTGTTTACAGCTGAGACCAACATGACTCATTCTAATGTGTTTTAATGTGTGTTAAATGTCAGAGTTATAATGGCGAAATCTAATCTGTATAGATGCCAGAGGCAGCCTCTCACCAGCCCCAACCCCAGCCCTAGCCCCAGCCCCAATGTAATACAGATTTCTTCTCCCAGATTCTCCACACTAGCATCAGAAGGTCTGGGGCACAGGGATGCGCCTGGCTGTGTTTAATATTATCCTCCAAGTGGATCTCATCAAACCAACATTGGGGTGATCAATATCGAATGTGTTAGCTGGAGTGCAATGCTGTGCTGTACCAACAAATCAGTCACAGTTATCGGCTGAGCTTTCATTTACCTCTGTGGTGGCCATGTTTTGTATCTAATATTAATAGGATCACAAATAAACTGAGGCTGCCCTTGTCCAGTGTTGACACACTTTATAACACACACACACACCCTACCAGAGGTACGTACGTTCCCTCTACCACACACACAAACACACCCTTACACACACAAACATACATCCTTTCATTCTCTGCATAAAAGGGGTATTTCCATGGAGACCAATCTGTGTCTGATTCAGCATCCAAGCTTATTTAGAAGATAACACAGCCGTGTGATTCCTGCATCAAGTGCCTGTGAACATGGAGCTGGGGGAGGCCTTACAGAGCATGTCAGGCCAGGGACAGTGGAGAGACCAGGGGCAGTAGAGAGACCAGGGGCAGTAGAGAGAGCAGGGGACAGTAGAGAGACCAGGGGCAGTAGAGAGAGACCAAGGACAGTAGAGAGACCAGGGGCAGTAGAGAGAGCAGGGGCAGTAGAGAGACCAGGGGCAGTAGAGAGAGCAGGGGCAGTAGAGAGAGCAGGGCCAGTAGAGAGACCAGGGGCAGTAGAGAGACCAGGGGCAGTAGAGAGACCAGGGGCAGTAGAGAGACCAGGGGCAGTAGAGAGAGCAGGGACAGTAGAGAGAGCAGGGGCAGTAGAGAGACCAGGGGCAGTAGAGAGAGCAGGGGCAGTAGAGAGACCAGGGGCAGTAGAGAGAGACCAAGGACAGTAGAGAGACCAGGGGCAGTAGAGAGAGCAGGGGCAGTAGAGAGACCAGGGGCAGTAGAGAGAGCAGGGGCAGTAGAGAGAGCAGGGCCAGTAGAGAGACCAGGGGCAGTAGAGAGACCAGGGACAGTGGAGAGACCAGGGGCAGTAGAGAGACCAGGGGCAGTAGAGAGAGCAGGGACAGTAGAGAGACCAGGGGCAGTAGAGAGAGACCAAGGACAGTAGAGAGACCAGGGGCAGTAGAGAGAGCAGGGGCAGTAGAGAGACCAGGGGCAGTAGAGAGAGCAGGGGCAGTAGAGAGAGCAGGGCCAGTAGAGAGACCAGGGGCAGTAGAGAGACCAGGGGCAGTAGAGAGACCAGGGGCAGTAGAGAGACCAAGGACAGTAGAGAGAGCAGGGGCAGTAGAGAGAGCAGGGACAGTAGAGAGACCAGGGGCAGTAGAGAGACCAAGGACAGTAGAGAGAGCAGGGGCAGTAGAGAGAGCAGGGACAGTAGAGAGACCAGGGGCAGTAGAGAGAGCAGGGGCAGTAGAGAGAGCAGGGACAGTAGAGAGACCAGGGGCAGTAGAGAGACCAGGGGCAGTAGAGAGAGCAGGGCCAGTGGAGAAGTGAGGTCACGTTAACCCTGCTCTTCTGCGGTCATTCCAGCTTGCTCAGGTGATTTTTTTTCGTCATCTCCCTGGATATCGGAGTTCTCTTTCACTTAACCTCTCTTCCTCCCTTCCCTCACCCCTCCCTCACCCCCAAAACAA
The DNA here is from genome assembly GCA_023658055.1 of Thaleichthys pacificus. Lineage (NCBI taxonomy): Eukaryota > Metazoa > Chordata > Actinopteri > Osmeriformes > Osmeridae > Thaleichthys > Thaleichthys pacificus. Next base: position 4,927,760 of record CM042852.1, read on the forward strand.
CCAACCCGCCGTGTTTGGGTGAGACCACACGGAGCTGAACATCCAGCTCGAGAACTACAGCCGCGTTGACCCTCTGGACTACATTTCCCCACCGAGACAGGAGTTTATCGGCCTCTCTGATAGGACGGTTTGGCTGCAAGCCAGGGCAGTGCTGGGGGCACAGTTTTCTGTACAGAATCTCGCGGGGAGAGAGGAGCCTGAGAAATGGGCACAGACACTGCTGTACACAAACAGAGACACTGCCCTGGCCTTATGTGTGTGTGTGTGTGGGGGGGGGGGGTATGCTTGTAAGCTAGTGTTTGGGTGCGGGAGTTTGTGTGGGAGGATTTGGTGTTTGTAGGCCTACTTGGGGGGAGGGGGAAGCGTGTCTGTGTGTGTCTGGGTATGTGGGGGGGCTGTTTGTAGGGGGTGGGGGTTAGTAGTGTAAGAAAGGGTGTTCGGGGGTGTGTGGGGGTAGTTAGTGTTTGATTGTGTGGGTGTCATTATTGGGAGGGGGGTGCGTGTGTGGGTGTTGTGTGCTTGTGTGTGTGCATGAGAGATAGGGGGACAGGGAGATACTCTGAAGGAGAGCGAAGCGTGGAGATTGGAGAGAGCGGAATAGACAAGTTAGAAGGGTGGAGATGGCGGGGTCACGGAGGTTGTGGCAAGCCTCTTTGATGTCTGCAGTTAATTGGTTTTCTCCTCAGCCAGAGAGCGAGAGACGAGGTCTTGTATGGAGAAGTGGAGAGTTTGTCTGAAGCGTTCTCACCCAGCAGTTTACTCCTCGTTAGGTGACCTGTGCATCTGGGAAAAGTCCATTAACAACCCAGACTCACCTCAACTCATCTCCTTCAAACACTCCATAAGTCAATGTAAATACTGTGTCATCTGCTCACTTGATAGACTGTTACTCACTCAGGAAGTTGTGAATGTGGCATTGGTTGAAAAAACGAACAAACACTGGATGTAAACTGGATAGAACGGGAATATTAGCTAACTGCCACATTTGTTCGACACATTTTTACCATAATATTTATTAAAGTTTACCTTCACCAAAAATACAAATGTCAAAGTCACTGTAAAAGTTCAAAGTTAGCCAGGGTGTTTTATTTTGATCGTGTTTCCCTTTTCGCTATAAACAATGCAAACTAATGCGCCCGTACTTTGCGAGGGCAACTTCTAATGGGAGGTATAAAATATGGGACAGGGGCTGGGGGAAACTCTGAAAGATACAGCACAGTCATAGTCACACCTTCTATGGAGGAAAACAAAAGTACATTTCTTCTTGATTTACTACTGTTGTTGCTCTAGGTGACACTAGTCTAATTGTATTGGTGTCGATTACCATAGCTAGGTTAAGTTGACCGCAGATGCCAAGGTGATTAAATCACTGCCTGTAGCTGCCTGGGTCATTCTACCGCAGAACTCAAACTGCCATCATGTGATCGGTCGTCAGGATCATGTTAACAAGGTATTGCATCACACACATGCTCACCGAGTACGCTTCATCGCCAAGGTAACCCCCAGGCTGCTGTTGCTACAGATCATCCATGTAGTCATGTCAAGCTCACGTATGATCCAGCCGATCCAGTGATCAGCGATCAACCGGGACAGCCTCCTCCTCCACAGCCTCCTCCGCCCCCCACGCCCCCCACGCCCCAGGCCTGACTGACAGACAGACACCCCATGCTGTCACTGCGGTGACGTGACACAGCCCAGGCTGGTGATGGAAACACGGCTCAAGTCACTGGAGGAGGGAGAGGAACATCTGTGTTGTCTCCTGAGTTGTGAGAGGGCTTTTCTGCAGCTGTTTCTGGATGTGAAGGTTGTTTACCTTTATCAGTCTGCCATAGGACCACATTACAGAGGAGAGTTAGACCGCTCACCGATTTGGAATGTCCTATTACAAAAGACTGTGTATCTTTCACTCTGAAGGCCCCCCGGGGGTGCGTGAGTGTGTGTATGTGTGTGTGTGCGCATGTGTGTGTGTTCAGATTGATTGTTCTACGGTCTCTTCAGGGTCCCTGCATGCTAATTGTCCTGTCGGCACGGTAGCAGGACCTGACCATTTCACCTAGTCATGGTTCAGTACAGCATTGGCTGCCATAGCAACAGTCCAGGCATAGTCAGTTGCAGAGCAAGAGAGACCCCTATTGGCCAGAAGATATAACCAAATCAAATCAAAATGTATTTGTATAGCCATTTTTACAAGCAATGTCACAGAGGGCTTCACATACGCCCATAGAACTGCCCCTCAACCAACCTAAACCCTCAAGGAAGACAAGGAAAAACTCCCAGAAAAACTCACTAGAGGAGAAAAAATGTAGCCCTTGTGCTGCCTTTGGGTCACATGACTTTGTGTTGCGACACCTTTACCCAATACAAAAACAAATAAAAAGCATTTTCTTTTAACTTTTGCGATGTGGGGGGTCTGAGACAACCCAACGGTTAAAAGAAAATGCTTCACTTTGTTTTTGTATGCGGTAAAGTTGTCGCAATATGACCGTAGGTCACAATGACTGATGGGTCAGAATGACCCGAAGATAACACAAGGGTTAAGAAACCTTGGGAGGAGCAATTCAGTGAGGGATCCCCTCCTCCAGAGACGGTTGGTGAAACAGAGATGCAGAACAGAGGCTAAAGATAGTCAACAAACATGACTTTAGAAGAGTCCGGCTCAGTGAATATACTTTACTGAGCTATACTTCACCTCCAGTAGCATCTTGACAAACTACTGTACCGTGTTATTTAATGTGTGCCTGTAGGTTAGAGATTGTCAAGTGTAGCCTAATCTCAATGTGTTTTTGTAATGTTTATGTGTTGGTTAGCAACAAATGAAATGCTAATATGATATGCGTGCCAAGTTATTGCAAGATATCAGCAGTAATGAGAGAAAATTTGCACCATGCAAAGACTAATAACCACTCCTCTTGTGAAAAAAACGATGCTACTGTATATTACATTAAAACTCCATGTCTCTGCATATGATGCCTTGGCTTACTGATTGTCCGGCGTGCCTTGACAGGTTGTACTTGTGATGTGGGGTCTCTCTCTGAGGCGTGTTGCTGGAGGCCTAAAGGCTCATTAGCACGCCCGCTATTTGATTCTTCTGCTGGTCTCCCTCCCTGCAAAATGGTGCCTGTAATGGAATTTAAATGAGTTTCCCGGCTGAATTAATTTACCGGCTATGAATACACACTTGCGAAAGCAGGCTAAGGCACAAGCAGGCGGAAGACAAATTTGAGGAGATGGCGACATTTGTAGAGGGATGCTGTGTGTGTGTGTGTACGTGTGTGTGTGTGGGGGGGGGGGGGGGGGGGAAGGCGTAGGTGAAAGTAATGACACAGGCACAAGGTAATCCTCTCTCACTCTCTCTTATTCTTTCAATGACAAAAACTCTGTTTAAAGTTCTGAAGCCTGAAAACAAATGTTTTACTTTCAAGTGGCTGTGTTATTCTGTGTGAACAAGTGGACAAATTATATTCCCTATCCTTTAACGATCCCGGAACCGCGATGATGGTGTGTATTGATCTTTAACTTGTACCTCTGCTAAAGTTCATGAGGCAAAAACCTGAGACAGGAATATCCTCTCCTGGTACAAAGCAACAGATCTGTCCTTATAAAAGTGGGAGTACAAATCAATGATGAGCAGTCAACACACTTTATGGCGGCAATTACCGCTGTGCAAACTGCTCGCTTTGAAGTTTCAATACAAACATCTCTGAGTAGCAAGGCCTATCTCTCATTCCTTATGGATAGGCCTATTTATAGACAAGGTCAGGACAGCAATATTAACCAGTAACTTAAGTAGGCCTATCCATTACAGTCACCGTGTTCTTCATCTAACAACTGAGATCCTTGGCTCAGTGTTTTGCCTGTCTTTTGCTATAGTAGCAGTGTCTTTCGTTGAATGATAACGCTACAGGTAAGCACCCCTGAAGCACGTACTGTGAGCTCCCCTCCAGCAGGGGGCAGATCTAACTCCACCTCCAGCCAGCCCAGCTGAAACATTTTTACATTTCATATTCAATTCCATTCATTTAGCAGACACTTTTATCAAATAATAAATAGTTTACGTAAAGTACAGCAGAAAATAAAGGATCAGCATAGTGCTTATGGTGTCTCAGTGGTTAATCAAGGAATGATTTGTATTTGATGGCTACTACTCCAGAACACCATGGAACTACAGACGGACCGGGGCAGAGCTGCAGGAAGGTTCCAGAACAGGACGGAGGGGGAGAACCTGCAGGGTTCTGAGAGTGGATGCTGGACTTCCGGTGGACATTGGTGTGATAAGAGGGGCTCGGACCGTACCGTACGTTGGGTCAACATGGACTCTCAAGCCTCCAGACAGGAGGCGAGGAAGACACAGACGAATTCCGACCCGTTGCCGAGGAAACGGATAAATCCATGAGTGTATGTGCGCCCCAATGAGCCAGTTCACTCAAGAAAGCTTCTCCTGAGTGCTTTATTCGTCTAAACTGTGATTAACCTTCACAGAACAGAAGTATTTCCACCGAGGATGACGACCACCGTAACCATAGCAATCACATTCACCGCGGCCTCATGGTTGCAGGTCTCATGTCTACACATGAATGCGGCCCTCAACGTAATCGCAGGTTAACCATAAGTTAGTTTTAATGATCCATGTGCGAGTCATCACCATATGTATGGGTCATATCATCATGTTCTGTATGTAAATGTGACATTTAGGAACTCATATGGAGTCCATTAGTTGTTTGCAAAATAATGACAGTGAAGTGTTCCATTTCATTTGGCATTAAGCCGACCCTGGTGACCCTTCAACCAATCGGCTAGCAGCGCCGTCTTCTCCTAATAACTCAAAGAGAATGTCAGCAGACGTGAGGATGAGTGGGCCTCGGGAGAGACGTATGTTTTTACAGCTCCATTCTTCAGACTATAGGATCCCAGAGACAGCGCTGTGTGTGTGTGTCCTCTGGCCTGCCGTATAGCTGGAGAAACCGCCCACACGCCCTAACCTTCTCCATTAACCCTTCTGTCCAGCTGGAAGCAGCTGTTAGAGCCTTGTCTAATGACATCATTTAGAGCTGGTGTCTTGACATGTCAAAAACCGTCTTCACTCGGGCCTACATGCCAATAGCTGTATGTGCATTTAGCATTTCACCTCCCACCCTTTCTGACAGTTTGGGGCACATCCAGGAAAACAGTTGTTTTAGGCAACCATGACACATAAATGGTACTGAACTGACCATGATACAACATGTATTGTTGTGATTCTGCTTCAGATGGGGAGGCTGGCTGGGAAGCGCCTCTGTGGGGTACAGGAGCTAAGGTGACCTCCAGTATGACCTTTGGATGACCCCTGAGGAACACTCACCTTTACACATCCTTTCCTGAAAGTCCAGCAGAACAAACTTATATTCTTGTCTGAATTATACTAAAACCCTTTATATGTATATCTTTATATTATATATTGAAAGCATGCAGTGTTTCCCCTAACATTATATTAGGGGGGCGCCCCGCCCTCCCAACGCCCCCCCTGGAAGGTCAAGTTAATCAAAATAAATACAAATCTTTTATTTTTATTTTTTATATAGCGCCCCATCACAAAATAAGTCATTTAAGGTTACCTTTCCTATAAAACAGGTCTATAGCTTGCTCTTTTATTAAACAAACTAAATGGCCTTATGTTATTTATCTTATTTACACGACGGCATGTCATTTCTGTGTCTACATGGTCGCCGTCGCCGCCCCTCCCTCAAATCATTTATGTATCTTGCAGAGATAAATCAGATTTCTTTGTTGTCATTCCCCTTCACGTCTCTGGTAATTGCAACAATCTGGAAATACTTACCAACTGCTAAAATCCATCTTAATAGAATATTATTTTATTAAATGCTATTTAGACTGTATTTGTATAAGCTCAATGTTGTTAACATGGCAAAACATTTCAATCATGACAATTCTGTACCTTCACTAATCCACAGGCCTATGCTACTGTAACAGGCATCATATCACATGTATTAATTCATTAGGCCACTAGGAGGGGCTGTTAGCTACAGGTATGCATTAATTCAGAAGGTGAAGCGACATCAATCTCCTCCTATCCTGTCTTCACTTGTTGAACTGTGAACGGAGTATTACAGTTAAGATTGTCGTACTTAGAAGTCCCATCATTGTCATTGGGTAGAAAATCCTATCCCTCACCTCACTGACCAGGCAGACTCTCGGTACTGGGTATAGTAATATCTGGCAACAGGTGACAGCTGGTGATTATGTCAATTTTCTCTGAGACGGATTTGAGGTCCTCGAGGATTAGCCGGATGCTGTGAGAAGCGTTGATGATGCCGCTCTGCGAGTTGTTCAGGTGACCGGTGGCCACGCGGATCTCTTTCGTGGCATTACCGTACACCTGTCGGAGGGTCTGGGTCACGTCGGTGCACAGCCGCCCGTTACTCTCCAGTAGTTTCTGTTGCAGAAGGGTATTGAACTGTTCGGTAGGCTCGGGCCTAGAAACCGGGCGGTCCTCCAACACCGATGGAATGTTTGGGTTGTCTCTGATCACAATGAGCGGAGGCAGCTCCTTATGCAGTGTCCGCGCGTTCGCCGAACTGGAGGCGATAACAAATTTCCGTGCTTTCTCAACCTCTTCTTCGCTGTCGGTCTCTGAGGCCTCGCCGGGAACCTTAACCCCGGCTGCGGCCGCGGAGGGAGCGGAGAGGGAGGTGATGTACACCTCGTCGTCCGAGTCTGTCTCTGAAGCCTCTCCTTGCACCACTATCTGGTATTTGTTGCTCGCCATTTTACTTAGAACACTACACACAACGAGAGAACACAAGTATAACTATTGTAATGTCCCAATGCTAAAATGAATTGAAAATTATTACAAAGAGGATACGGACATTTGATCAGAAACTGACATGCCTTCACATTTAACTAGAGTCACGAGCAGGAAGTAACGCCGAATGTAAAGAAAAGACCAATCGAATGTGGAATCGGAGGACATGTGACGTTGGGAATGTCAACAAGCCCCAATCACATGACAGGAACACGCACGCCGGGGTGCTTCTTTGACGCAGCCCCGTGCGCTGCGTAGAACACTAAAACATCCAACTGAATGTTGAGGGGATGGGGTTGTATCTGTTGCAGACAGTATGCACGCTTGTTGTTACAGTGTTGAAAATGATGAAGCAAGCTCTACCGTATGCTGTTAGACATGGTCGCAGACTGCCATACACCACCGAAAGGCGTACGTTTGCTACCTCGTCTCGACATCAGGCACCCGTGATGGCTACCGCAGTCACTGTGCATCGACCACTGGACCTTTCCTAGCTAACGTCATTCTGGCTGCCAGCTTGGTCCGCTTCTGTGTGGTACAGCACACATTTTTATCCACTGGTGTGTATTGTGAGGATGTCTGTTTACTGTAGAAAGGAAAACTTGTGATTAGGATGTTTGCAAACTAAACGTTTCAAGGCAATGTGTTTCAGTGCAGGCAGCTATTTCGTGTATCATGTTAGTGAAATTGACGTGGGAGATTCACTGATTTGTTTATTTTTTTTACTTTGAAAGGGCTTGCTGACACTTAGTTGTATTCTTGGGAGCGCGTTCCGACAAATGATTCGAATATTATGTTAATGAGTTATCCGCTTGTCGCTTGCTGTCATTCTCGTTTTTCTCTCCAGATATTATTGCATATATGTTATCTTATAGAAAGATTCAAAAGCATAAGTAAAGACCTCATTTTCTAGCATGATTAAAAAATAACACGTTTAGTTTTAAAATCCCTTACAATACCTATTCTACTAATTCCATACCATGGGAAATAAAAAATATTTTATATAAATCCTAACTTTTTAGCCCCCTCACATTTTAAATGTACATTTTTTTAACTCTTAACCCCGAAGCCTTGGAGCCATAGGAGCCCAGGTGGGCCCAATCCCCCAGGGCAGAAAACAGGAGGCCAGGCGTGGAGAGACCCGGAGGGGGAGACCAGGAGTAAATCCGTCAGACAACCATGGAGCTGAGAGAGAAGAAGCCCAACAAATGGTGGACGGAGTCAGACACGTTCGCCATGCTGAACCTGATCCAACAGCTGGACCTTGTTCACGAGCTGGACAAGAAACGCCAGCGCAACTACTCTCACTTCCGGCGTCTCCGTAGCAACCTGGCCAGGCGGGACATCATGTTCACCGTCAACCAGATACGCAACCGCTGGAAGAGCCTCAAGCACAAGTACCGCAAGATCAAGATGGCGGGATATCGATCACCAGCGGCGAGGCTGGCCGCCATAGAGTCCTTTCGCTACTTCCGGCTGTTGGACCGCATGCTTGCCCGGAAGCCTCGCACATCAGGCCCTGACCTAGAAACAGGCTCAACAGAGGGGCACACTGGGGTGGAGAGGACCCCCTCAGACCTGGAGGACCCTACTGATGATGGAACAGGTAGGTTAGATCTCACTTTGTTCCCTCCTCTCCTCTTTTCCTCAGTCCCCTCCCCTCCTCACCACCCTCCTCTCCTCCTTTCCTAGGTGACTACATGCCTTCCTGGCAGAGCTCCATGGCTCCTCCACTAGAGGGCGACAGCGACAACCCCAGGGCCAGTCCCGATGAGCGCCAGGCCAGCCCCGGGGCACCAGCCTGGGGGCTACACCCTCCAGAAGAGGCCTGGGGGGGCCCTGGCCAGCAGAGCCCCAGCCTTGGAGTCCCTCGCTGGGCAGAGCATGGCTCTGACGAGGTGATGACCCTGGGGGAGTCCGGGGAGTATCTGTATCCAGTGAAGACAGAGCCACAGACTCCCCCCTGCTTGGCTGAAGGGGAGCTGGGCAGTGAGCATGCTAGCTTCAGCCCAGGCATGCCTGCTGGTAAGTGGGTTTTGATGACAGATGCTGTTTTTAAAAGCACAATTCTCAATGGGACTATACCGATCTTGAAATTCCCAACGCTGATCTATCAATTGAACGCGCAACGTAAAATATTAATGTATTTGTTTAGCAGACGCTTTCATGCAAAGCGACATACTTGGTAGAGATTTAAACCAGCAACCTCTTGATCTCCTGTCAAATGCTCTACCACTGAGCTATGCCTGTTCACCAACTCATTTCTTCTCAGGCACTTGTGAGGACAGCCCCAGCCTGGTGCTGCAGCAGCTGAGCATGTTGAACCAGCAGGTGGCGCTACAGCGAGCAGAGCAGCGGGCCTTCCACTGCAGCCTGCTGGGTCTACTGGACCGCCAGACACACCTTCTGGAGCAGCTGTCTAACAACACGACCCGGGCCTCCAAACGCTGCCCTGAGAGCTACACCCACCAGTCACCCAGCGACTCCACCCACCAGTCACCCAGCAGCCCTATCAAACCAGACCCTGACAGGAATGACTCCTCCAGCAAACAGGCCTTTCCATCCCGGCAGGCCATAACGACCTCGTTCTTGCAGAATGACCCCCCAAATAGACAGATGGACCTTTTGGGGCAGGCTGAGCCCGTGTTACAGACAGACCCATCCACCATGGTGCTGCAGGTCCACAGCGCCTTGGTCCAGATCCTAAGAGGGGTAGAGCAGGTCCAGACCCAGAGACAGCAGCCCTGCTCATGCAAGACCTCTCCGTCACAGCCCCCCTCCCTGGTTCCTTCCCCCTCCCAGCCTTCTTCACAGCCCACATCCCCCTCCAAGCCTCCCTCAGAAACCCCTGCCCCACCTCCCCCCTGCAAGACCTCGCCCTCCAAGCCTCCCTCCTGACAGACTTTCCTCTTCCCAGAGCCTCGATAGACCAGCTGTCTGATTGGTGTTTAAGGAACCAGTTACAGATACAACAGAGCCCTCCTGCCCTCTGGTGGTGGGAGGACTGAACTGACACCAGAGACCCATCCAAGGACTGTGTATGGGCTGGGGAGACCTCAACACCCCTTCCAGCTGTTGTAATAATGTCATTAGTCAATAGACCTTTGTTTTGTTGGCTATTTGCTGGTTTGCTGATGGACAGGTTGTGTGGCGCTGGTCAGTGAGTGTAACGCTGTTATGTCATGGACTAATAAAGCACATGAAATATGTAGGCTGTAATAGAATGAGCCACCGGCTTGATTGTGATTGTACTACAGAATAACCTTATATATGGTCTGACTTGTGAAAATATTTATTTGCATTTTGGAATTAAAAATGATGAAAAACGTGTTTTTGGAAGTGTCATGTTTGCATGTCAGTGAAATACGACTACGACATTCGACAGCGCTCAGACGACGGTCCTAGAGGCTTCCGTAGTCCGGAAGCGCCTAGTTTACATTGACGATTTGTGTCCCAAAATAAAATTCTTTATAGACAGGTAACTACTTTTATATAATTTTTCAAAGCATTTGTGTTTTCACATTTCTGAAATAATTTCGTTCAGAAAGAAACATTGCGATAAGAGCCAAGCCGTAGCTAACCTGGATGCATGCATATGAACCGACGTCAGCTAACTACGTCGTTAGCTTAGCCTTTACTGACTTTTTCATGTTGTTCGACCCTTATCAGGTTTGTCAGAGAAACGATTACGTTTATAACGGTTACAAACGTATTTTATCTTTGCAGATATGGCGGATGACGCCCTGTTTGAGTTTCTCCATATGGAGATGGTGTCCCTTGTTTACAAAGACCACGCTTCCATGAACAAGGTAGCTAGCAAGCTTGGCAGTTTGCTACCGAATCACAATATCGTCTCATCATGACACGTCTCGACATGCTGCTATGACCGTTTTCCCTTTCTCTTCACAGCAGGACCGGGCCACTTGTGTCTCTACCCTAGAAGGAATGGGATTCAGAGTTGGACAGGGCCTGATAGAGAGGTGGGCATCACGTTAGATATTATACCGTACGAGCCTGAACATAGACAAGTTATAAGGTTATGGTTAAATCGATAACTATACATAACTTGTAACTATAACTAATCAGAATCTTCCGTTGAAACTCGGACCAACAGAGCAATCAAAAAAAGTTTGGATCTACAGACACAGCTTACAACCTGTGGACTAACTGGTTGAACTTACTCATGTCAGGTTCACCAAAGATTCCCCTAGCTTCAAGGATGACCTGGACGTGATGAAGTTCATCTGTAAAGACTTCTGGATCAATGTCTTCAGAAAACAGGTGGACAACCTCAGGACCAACCACCAGGTGAGCTTGGCACACAGGAAGTAGCGCCCACAATCTCAGAAATACTACATTTCCCATGATGCACAATCTGTTCTTTCTGTTCTTCATGACTGTTGTTGTTTCCCCTCCAGGGAACATATGTTCTCCAGGACAACAAGTTTGCTCTGCTGACTCAGTTCTCCAGTGGAAAACAGTATCTTGAGGATGCTCCCAAGGTAACACTGCATTCTACAGGTTCTCTAATGCAGGTTCTCCACCACAGGTTCTCTTTAGGATCTCTATAACAGGTGCCCAAACATTAGACATGAAGGTCCCCTGTGAACACACACACACACACAAACCAACAAAAAAAACTCAAACATGTTGGGCTGTGTGATCAGTTGTGGTCACATCTAGGTTGCTACAGTTACACGGCTGGAGGAGAATGAGGTGATCTGTAGGTTGACTTGTTGTTTATTGTGGTATTGTTGTGTGTTATGTGATCCACCGTCCTGTGTGTGTGTGTGTTCCCCAGTACCTGGCGTACTCATGTGGTCTGGTGAGAGGAGCACTCTCTAACCTGGGCATGGACAGTGTGGTCACAGCAGAGGTATCCCTCATGCCCTCATGTGAGTCCAACACCGCTGGGAATTCAGAGCTCTGTCTGTCTATCTGTCTGGTTGTGTCTGTCTATCTGTCTGGTTGTGTCTGTCTATCTGTCTGGTTGTGTCTGTCTATCTGTCTGGTTGTGTCTGTCTATCTGTCTGGTTGTGTCTGTCTATCTGTCTGGTTGTGTCTGTCGATCTGTCTGGTTGTGTCTGTCGATCTGTCTGGTTGTGTCTGTCTTATCTGTCTGGTTGTGTCTGTCGATCTTTCTGGTTTTGTCTGTCTATCTTTCTGGTTGTGTCTGTCTATCTGTCTGGTTGTGTCTGTCTATCTGTCTGGTTGTGTCTGTCGATCTGTCTGGTTGTGTCTGTCGATCTGTCTGGTTGTGTCTGTCTTATCTGTCTGGTTGTGTCTGTCGATCTTTCTGGTTTTGTCTGTCTATCTTTCTGGTTGTGTCTGTCTATCTGTCTGGTTGTGTCTGTCTATCTGTCTGGTTGTGTCTGTCGATCTGTCTGGTTGTGTCTGTCTATCTGTCTGGTTGTGTCTGTCTATCTGTCTGGTTGTGTCTGTCGATCTGTCTGGTTTTGTCTGTCTATCTTTCTGGTTGTGTCTGTCTAATTGTGTCTGTCTATCTGTCTGGTTGTGTCTGTCTATCTGTCTGGTTGTGTCTGTCTATCTGCCTGGTTGTGTCTGTCTATCTGTCTGATTGTGTCTGTCTATCTGTCTGGTTGTGTCTGTCTATCTGTCTGGTTGTGTCTGTCTATCTGCCTGGTTGTGTCTGTCTATCTGTCTGGTTGTGTCTGTCGATCTGTCTGGTTGTGTCTGTCGATCTGTCTGGTTGTGTCTGTTTGCCAGTACCCACGTTTTCCTGTCTCTGTATTACTGCATGTCTGTCTGCATGTCTGTCTGTGCAATGTTTGACAGGCCTGTCTGTCTGTACCTTCCTAAATCCAACCTCTTATTCTAAACACCACTCCATACTTTGTCCCTCATAGGTAAATTTCAGGTGGTAATCCAGAAAATCTGACCCTGTCTGGACCCGGGTTAACCTATTCTGGACCTGGTCAGGCCTTTTCCCAAAACTTGACAAAGAAGAACAACTTCATAATGTGAATGTTAACCTGTAGCCTGTTGAGGGTTACGCACACTTAAGATAAACACACACACACATCCAGAAGGGTTTACTACATGTTATTTTTGTACACAGATGTTTATTTATTGTCCTGAATTTGTCAACGATCGATTATAAAGAGATATTTACGGTTAACTTTTCTTTAATATGATTCCTAAAGCAGCCAATAGATAGTCTTTATAGTTTTTCATCCACAAATCACTGCCATCTCCTGTCTTAATTTCCGATTTGTAATTATTATTTGTGTTAAAAGGCTTTTTATTGTCTCTCTCTATCCATTAAGTTATGAGTTTACAATTTCCCTTCTTAAAATGTTTACTTCTAATAATGTGTCTTTGTGTTCTCCGTTGTTCTCCCCTGTAGATGTAATTCCCTTTCTTACCACTAGAGGTCAGCCTATGCTAGATTTACTCTGCAGTCTGCCTTGAGAGAGTGAGTGGTAGGAGCCAGTAATATATTCATGCAAGAATATATTTTACATGAACACAGCAATCAATCTGCGTCAGTACGCATCAAAAGCAATAGACCGACATCACAGACCAGGTTCACCATATTGTACAGATGTTTAGCAGCGGTTAACTCAAGGTCTGGAAAGTGGATGATATTGATGGATAAAACACAATCCTCAGTCAGAATTTGGATGACCAGCGACCGTGAAAACCTAGTTCTCCCTCGGGAACGCTTTAAAATTGAACCAGATGTCACTTATAGATGGTTCTATACATCACAGTGCGAGAGTCGAGGGACATGACTGATAGAGTATCTGGAGTTTATTTTGGTATGCTGATGGAGTCGAGTACAGATTCATGACCGTGTCTGTAAACCTGTCAGTTTGAGCCTCTGCTTGCTTCTATCACACGTTCCCTCGTGTTCTCTAGACCTCGCTACTCACAGATGTGTGCAGAGGGAGTGTGTGTGTGTGTGTCTGACAGTCTGTAGAGGGAGTGTGTGTGTGTGTGTGTGTCTGCAGTCTGTAGAGGGAGTGTGTGTGTGTGTCTGACAGTCTGTAGAGGGTGTGTGTGTGTGTGGCTAACAGTGTGTAGAGGGAGAGGGGTGTGTATGTTTGCAAGTAAGAGGGAAAAGAAAGCTGTCCCAGATATGTCTTGCCTTGAAATGTAGGCCTCGCTGAACTGACGTGTGACTTGGAACCCTCCACAAAAGTTTGATGGTTTTCTGTTCTGCAGCTTTGCCCTGGATCTTTGAGCTTGAATTCAGAGCAGGTTCGTTTCAAACGACCTCCCCTTCGACTTTCAAGCAAAGGCATTCAGAGGAAGGATGTCAATTCTGTTACACTCACATCTCCTGAGAGTTTAATGCGAGTCTGAATCTCCCAACTCTTACCTACTTATAAAAATGATCTTCCAAGCATTGCCAACACGGTCCACAACCCAGCAGGACGGTTTCTACCTTCCAGAGGAGAGAAGCCAGCGCTGGTGTCCTGCAGCAGGGCTGCACAATGGAGACCAGAGTGGAGCACAGGGGCCTGGGGGGAGCCTTTCAGCAGCTCTCTTTGTGGAGAACTTTCAAACGCTCCTTCTCTCAATCTGGGGCCAGGGTGCGTTATTGTAAACATCCTCCACTGCTCGCTCGCTCTTTCGTTCTTTCTTTTCCTTTTCCCTCTCATTCATTTCTCTGTGTTGAGAAGCAGGACTGTGAGGTGCTTTTATGGAGGCTCTCCCAAACACCACCATCTGTGCTGTGGAGATTTCCTTCCTCAATGTGGTTCTCTCGCCCGCCCGCCCTCTTTCTCTCTCTCTTTCCCTCCCTCCGTTGCTAATCTCCTTTCTATGTCTGTTACGTTTCCATCATTATAGTCATGCTGTTAGTTCCCTTTTCAGTAAAACGCGTAAAAACTACTATGCAAGTTTTGTAACCAAATAAGTCCTAATTTTGGAGTCGAATCACATGTACAGCATCGGTGTCACGGCAAATATAAAAGGAATGCTTTTCTGAATCACATTTTATTTGAGATCACTCACAACAGTCTTCATGATATCGGTTCCATTCAATGGATCTTTGACAAGTTGTACAGCATTACAAATAAAGCGGTGTGTATTTGTGATCGTGTCTAATAGGTCATTTGAACCTGGTGCGAGGACTCCTGGGAGAAATCCGACACAGAGTGAATGAACATCCCATGAACGGGGTGGATGCCCTCACATTTACACAACAAAGTCTGCTACACACAGACAAAATGATGTGTGAGATGACCCCTCCACCCATAAAGTGTCTCCTGGTAGGACTGGGGGTGGGGAGGGAGGGAGGGAGGGGAGGGGGGGAGAGGGGCCGGATGGAAGACAGGCAGAGGAGAAGAAGCTGGAGATGGAGGGGACTCATGAATGGCAGAGGAAGAGGGAACGGGGGGATGGGGGGAGGAGAGAGGAGCCGTGGATGGATGGATAGACTGGGGTCTGTCGGAGGTATGGGTGAATGGGGGGTGACCAGGGGAGGGAGGGAGGGACAGCTGCTGGCCTGCATAGCGCAGCATGGTCCTGTGTTTTCGGCGCTGCCTGCATCACAATTTCACCCATAAACTAAGAAGAGGAGAGAGAGGACTTATTACAAAACAACACCCCCGTTAACCCCCCTCCCCCCCACAGACACACACACACCACCCAGCAGCAGACCCAGTGGGTGGAATGAACCCACCTCCCTCCACTTATTCTCTTCATCCTTCTCTTTTTTTCTTTTCAGTGCACCACACACACACACACACACGCAGACACACACACATCTCAGGAGTTTGGAGATGTCATCTTGGGATGGGAGTAGGAGCCTCAGATCCACTCTGCAGCTGGGGAGTGAATGAGGGAGCACAGAGCTGCTCACACAAGAGCTGACCCTACACACACACGCTTACACACACTACACACACTCAAACACAAACCCACGTTTACACACACACAGACACACACAGTGCTCGCATGGTGCTGGGCTTTACTGATTTGTGTTGCTGTCACTGGTTCCCTCCAGAACTCACTCTCGCTGATGGAAAGAAGGAGAGGAGGAGAGAAGAGTATTTTCTGGCTCATACCCCTCGTAATTACTCTCTCATTCCCTTGTCTCTCACACCATGTGTTTTTGTGTGGGTGTGTGTTTATTGGCCTGTCACTGTCTCTGCTTTACCTCCTGCTCTGTGACATGTGACATAAGGCCTCTCCAGACCAGGTTGAGAGTTTTCTAACTAGACAAACATACACACACAAACACGCTAATACACACACACACCCACAAACATCCCTGTTTCCACTTGTCCCTGCTATAACTCTTCCCGAAAGAGGAGGAGTAGGAGGGAGGTGAGGGAGGGAAGGGGATGAAGCGAGGGTTAGGGAGGGTGAGGGGCTCCTGCAGGAGTAAAAAAGTGGGTGATTGAGAATGAGGGAGAATAAGGGAGAGGGAAGGAGGGGGGGTGAGGGAGGGGGGGGGGGTTGAGAAAGGGAGGGTGAGGGTCTCCTGCCGATTGCTTCTTTGCGGCTCAGTCAGAGGAAATCTGGCTACAATACCAGAACGCCTGAACGACGCTTTCCTCTCTTTCTCTGCCGCTTCTGAAAGGATTACCATTTTTTTCTCTCTCTCTCTTTTTTTTTTAGGGGGGCCTGTTGCTAATCACTTCCCTCAGAGGGAGACCCAGCCTGATTAAAAGAGAGGGGGGGGGGGGGGTATCAAGGGGAAGTTGGGTCTTTGAGGGGGGGGGGGAGACAGAGGCCTACCTGAGCCCCCCGCCTGGATAGGAGGAGCCAGTGTAACACTTGACTAATCAAAGGCTTCTAAGGACAGAGAGTCTCTCTCTCTCTGCCAGGTCACTACTGTTACAGACCTGGCCTTCTGGCTGGAGCCGAGGCTCGCACTGTCAGACGAGGATCAGGACGAGATCCACGCCGATGATGAAGTGACCCGCTGGAAACATCTGCTTCTCGTTGCGTTCGTAAAACGTTGTATACCTCGAAGCGTCACATTGTTGTGGGAGTTAAGGCCCAGTCTTGTAAAAACAGATGGTTTGAAAGCTGTACTTTCTTCCGTTTGGGCATTAGCCGACTAATCTGAGCCCTCACAACAAATCTGGATAATCACACAAACATTCAAAGTGTGGTCTCACACACACACACACACACAGTCTTGGCACACACACAAACACACTGTGGTCACATGTGCTGAGCTTGGGATTGTTTAGGTTTTACCACGAGTTGAAATGCTCACATCAGATATTAGGTCTACCTCAGCTTTAGTTTAGCATCACAAAGCACTTTCAACTCCAGGATCATAAACACCCAGATAACAGTACCCAGTTCAGTATTTGTTTTTGTTTGGCATGTTTATGGTCTGTTAAACTCTATCTCTTTTATTTGGATGGTCTGTTTGGGGTTAGGGGAGAGTCTGGGGTGAACGTGAGGGGACTGGAGTTCCAACCAAACTGGGTTGAGACAGGAAGGACAGAACACCGTTCTCTCAAATCACTATAAGTGCTTCTTTCTTAAAATCACTAATGTTCACACACACACACACATCTGACAATGGAGCCAGAGTTATACAGGTATGGACGTTTAGGGTTTCACTAAGCTCAAGGCTAAGTTAATGGATTGTTCTGGCGAACCAGACAGAGTAGCACCCTTCTTTTCCCTGAATCAGGGACAAAGCCCATTGTGCCACAGGCTGTATAGGTGTGTCCTTCTACCTGGAAACGTGCCAGGGTCCACCTGTGGAAAGGTGTGTCCGTTTGACAGATATAAGATTAGAATGGCCATTTGGAAGGCAGGAGGACACTAGCCTACAGCAGAGGGCTTTGTTTTCAAGGCGAGACACAGACATGGTGGTTGGTTACACATAAAGAGAGAGGTTTGGTTTCTTTACCTAAACACAACTTTGTGGGTTTGTGACTTTCTGTATCCCAGAGAGGACTTGATCAGGTTTTGATGACTCCCTTGCCCAATCAAACTACCTCACCACAATTCAAACTTTGATTATTTATATGAATATAGATACCTCAAGGTTTAGTTGGACTTCAGTTACAAAACCTGTCAGAATCTACAACAACGACAAACTGCAGCAGTGCATTCAGCTAGTATCATCTCCAACGGTTCTCAAGCGGCTGCTCGCTTCGCCAGCAGACTAAGACAACAACAGACTCTCTCTCTGCTATCCTCCCCTCCGCTGTCCTCCGCTCCTCCTCCCAGGGTGGAGCTGGTGTCGTACGGAGGGTCTTGTCCTCCCTCGCTCTGGGCAGGCCTGCAGTCGATCCTGTCTCCCATCCTCCGTGTTTACCAAATGACATGTCCCAGCAAGGCTAATCTGGCTATTGGTGCTCAGTCAACCTCACACAAGCTTTCACAGCTGACTCACCCTATGTCACTGCTGCCAAGGAACCAATGGGCTCCCTGCTGAAGAATCACCCCCTTTGTCCTGCTCCTCACCCCTCACCCCTCTCTAAACCCACTCGCTCTCTCTCTCTCTCCACTATCTCTCTCCCTCCTCCTCCTCTCTCCCTCTTTCTCTCCTTTTGCCTGCTGACTGGTTACAGAGCGTTTGTGTGGCTGACTCTCCCTCTGACTCATCCTGTGTTCCCCTCGTCCACTTTTCACTGGTCTGCCTGACCCAGTCATCCCTCCTCCTCATCCCCCCCCCCCCCCCCCCCCTCTCCACTTCTCCAATGTGTGGACGTTTAATTGAATCCACACAGGTCCGCCGTTCTGAAGAGAGGAATTGCTGTGGGGAGGGGGGTTAGTGGAAGGGTCATGTCGGGAGGTCAGAGGGCAGGTGGTGACCCCTGACCTCTGTGTGGTACCTGCTGGGCTGGCCCTGTGGGGGGGTCAGGAGAGGGCTGGAATGAAGCCAGTGTAGCTCGTCCAAATGAGACCCAGCTGGAAAGGAGAGAACTGGGACTGTGCAGAAGAGATGGATGAAAGTCGAGGGAAAGAGAGAGGTAAAAAGAGTGGGGGAGGGAGCACGTATGAGGGATGTTTGTTTCGAACCTTTCCCCGTCCTCCCCCCCGCTCCTCCTCCTCTTCTACCTCTCAACTTCTCTCCTCCACTGCCCCTCCAAGCCCTCGTGATCCAGTCACCAGTTTATTGTTTGAGAGTCCTTCAATAAGACAGCAGGCGAGGAGAGAAAGGGGAAAAAGGAGATGGTAGAACGTTCTAGGAAGGAGGGAAGAGAAAAGAGTGATGTTTCAATCTTAAAGTCATGAGTTTAAAGAGCCGTTAGGCCTGTTACCATGGTGAGCCACAGTCAGGAGTGACATTGACGCCTGATATGAATTAGCATACCCATACAATCATAACATTCCATTGGCAGATGCGGGTTATGAATTTGCATTTCTATACATTGAACATTCCATTCCAATGGCAGAACATCATGCATTCCGTTAAACTGACTGACATCGCAATAGGCTTGCAGTAAAGCCTAATTCACACGTTGAATTGTGAACCTTAAGGGTAACAATCAATAGTAGTGA
Organism: Thaleichthys pacificus; assembly: GCA_023658055.1. NCBI lineage: Eukaryota > Metazoa > Chordata > Actinopteri > Osmeriformes > Osmeridae > Thaleichthys > Thaleichthys pacificus. Next base: position 4,947,012 of record CM042852.1, read on the forward strand.
TGCGGTCTAAACCTTTGTGGGCTAAACCTTTGTTATTGTGTATGTGGCTATTTGGCTTCAGAAGGTTGCTAGAAGCTTCACTTTTAGCAAATGTATGTGTTGTAGATTGAATCTGAAATAGTAAAATTTGCAATTTGTGTCCATTACTCTATAACCAATGGCCCATAATGACTAAATGAAAACATTTCATGTTTCATGAATACATCTGAAATCTCTAATTTACAGAAGTGTTACAGAAGATGCTTGCTATATGCACTCATACAGTATGTGCGTGTACGTATTTATATATATATACAGTATGCACACACTGTATATGAAGATATATATACATTGTACTACTGAATATATGTATCTGAATATGCTATTAAACCCTAACCATTTTACTAAGGTTTGTGATCACAGACATAAGATCACAGGACATTCAGCCAAGCACGACCGGCAGCCTCCTGCTCTGTGTGTCCACAGACCGCTTCTACATGTAGTTCATCCACTGCTACTTCCTATCTGTCTCTCTACCAGGCCAGGCCAGCTTGACCCCCCCCCACCAGGGAGACAGGTCTCCCTGGTGGGGGGGGGGGGGGGGGGGTGATGGGGGGGGGGGTCGTCCTGCCTTGTTCACTAGGAGCAGATGTTCAGCAGCCTCCAAATAACTCCAGGCCTCTGAAATAACCCCCCCCCCCCTCCCTTCAGCCGTTTCAATAGGGTTTTATACTGAGGGCCTTGTTTTCTATACCCCCACCCTGCCCCCCACCCTGCCCCCCTTCTCCCTGGGTGAGCAGAGCAGCACAGGGCCCAAGGGCCCGCATGTGTTTCTGACATTACTGAATGTCTGCTTATGATGCGGGTGTCTGTATGTGAGAGAAAAAAAGGACAGAGAGACAGAGAGAGGAAGAGAGAGCCAGAGAGAGGGAGATAAGGTTAGTTAAAGGGTCCGTTAGCTTAGCCACTGTCCTGAAGCATAGAGGGGTCTTGTTACCTGAAGTGTAAACATACTGCTTGACCATGAGATCAGGTATCTACACACACACACACACACACACACATAGCCTGGGGCGTGAGGGTGTGTTTACCTGTCGTTGTGCCTTGATAGAGTGATTCCACCCCCTTTAGGAAAATAGATTGTTTTGGCTTGTTTGAGTATGTCTCTGTGTGAGTGCATGTGTCTGAGCGTGTGTGTGTGTCTTAGCATGTGTGTCTGAGCGGGTGTGTGTGAGCGTGTGTGTCTGAGCATGTGTGTCTGAGCGTGTGTGTCTGAGCGGGTGTGTGTGAGTGTGTGTGTCTGAGTGTGTGTGTGTATCTGAGCGTGTGTGTGTGTCTGAGCGGGTGTGTGTGAGCGTGTGTCTGAGTGTGTGTGTGTGTGTGTCTGAGCGTGTGTGTGTGTGTGAGTGTGTGTCTGAGCGTGTGTGTGTGTGTCTGATCCCCCTGAGGTGAATCCTGCTGGTGGGGTGTCCTCCTCCTCACCTGTTAAAGACATGTCAACAGATAAGCTGCGTGGAGAGCAAACACAAACATAGACACACACACTCCCACAACCATTCACACACACACACTCCCACAACCATTCATACACACACACTCCCACAACCATTCACACACACTCATGCACAAACACAAGACTCAAACATACTCTCACACACAAGCACACACACGTCCATGATGATTAAACAAACCAGACTCCCTGCTGGTTCACTACTGTCCCTGCACCAACATAATCGTAGCACGCATGCACGACACACTTATCTGGAGAGTCATCCCTGGAGAAGCATGCTTCATTCCTACAGTCTACTGGAGAAGCATGCTTCATTCCTACAGTCTACTGGAGAAGCATGCTTCATTCCTACAGTCTACTGGAGAAGCATGCTTCATTCCTACAGTCTACTGGAGAAGCATGCTTCATTCCTACAGTCTACTGGAGAATCATGCTTCATTCCTACAGTCTACTGGAGAAGCATGCTTCATTCCTACAGTCTACTGGAGAAGCATGCTTCATTCCTACAGTCTACTGGAGAAGCATGCTTCATTCCTACAGCCTACTGGAGAAGCATGCTTCATTCCTACAGTCTACTGGAGAAGCATGCTTCATTCCTACAGTCTACTGGAGAAGCATGCTTCATTCCTACAGCCTACTGGAGAAGCATGCTTCACACAAAAAAAAACGAACTAAGATTTTCATTAGACACCCCATACCATCAACAGAGGGTGTTAGCAAAATGCTTGGTTTTAATCTCCGGGTGAAGAACTGGGTTACTTTTGACATGCTTTGCACCTGTACATATAGCATTAGCATGACAAAGCTAACGGAAGCTACAATGACTGGCCTGAAAGAAAGGTTTGAGACACTGGCTGAGGAGCTACTTTTCATCTGCTCTGACTGACTGTCGACCACATCAATGCAGGACCGTTCCTATACAGCTTGTATACCGTTGAAACGGTCTTTTGTTTCAGGTCCTGGAGTGTATGTGTTATGTGTGTGTGTGCTTGCGAATGTGTGTGTGCATGCATGCGTGTGGATGTTTAGGTGCATGTGTATGATTTAGCGACACACAACTAATTTATTTTTGGAGGCCTGGTTTGAGGTCTGTTTTGAAGCGTGGTTTGGCAGGAAACCATGCATTGTAGGCAGGATAGGAGCTTCTTCATACATTACCACATAGAGGAACATGCGTGCGCACACACACACACACCCTGTGTGTTGGCATGAGTGATGAAGGGAGGTGGAGAGGTCTGGAGAGGTCTGGGGTGTGTGGACGGGGGTGTGAGGGCAGGGGGGGGGGGTCTGGAGGGGGCGGGGGGGGGGGGCGGAGGAGTGCCTCCTGACACTGTTGTGATTAAGGATTAGAAAGGGGGGGGCGCACGGATAGCCCTCTCTCTTTTCTCCTGCCTAAACAATCACCCTCCCTCCCCCCTTTTCCTCCTCCCTCCATTCCCCTCCTCCCCAAAGCCCTTCCCCCGGCCTCTCGGAGTCTCCAACCCCCCCCCCCCCCCCTACTCCTCAACGGGGGAGGGGGAGGCATTGTTAGCCAGCCTTAAAACTCCTTACTCATTATGCTCTAAAGCCCCCATTACCCCAGCTGAGAACTCCTCTGCTCCACCCCACCCCCCACCAACCCCCCTCCTCATCACCCCTTCCCCTCCACCTCTTCCTCCACTCCTCCTCCACCCCTCTTTCTCTCAGCCCCCCTCCCTCCTCACCACACAAACCCCCTCTCTCTGGCTCCCCCCAGTTTGCAGCCTCTGTGACGTTAAACACTGACAAGCCTAATGCTCCCCTCAACAGTACTCTAAACAAACCCTAAACAAACTCCCAGATGCCTGTTTACCCCACTAATGGCTTGTACTGAGGACCAACAGGTTTGGGAGTGTGGGGGGGGGGGGGGGGGGGGGAGGTCAGAGTATAACGAAACAGAACCAGAGTTCTAACCATACCACTAACCGTATGTCATTTACACTAAATGCTGTCCTTCCTATAACCACTGGGGAGAGAAACCTCTGGGTTGTTCCACTGAGCAATATTTTGAATGTTGTAGAAATGATTATCCTATGTTTTACACAGATTACATTTACTCATCTAATCCGGAAGTTTTTTTTTCTGTATCCCCTTTTAACGAAGACAGACGAACGGCTTAATTAAACATGTTCTTTATGTGAACATGCTCTCAAGAACCCTTCTGGTGACCTCTGCCCTGTCCACAGGACAGTTCATGACATCATCGTGTTCTGAGAGGCCGTGCAGACCGCAGACGGGGCCCAACCCAAACAGTCACCGGCTCTGGGCCTTTGTTCCTGTCTGAAGTTATGTTTCTGAAGGAGTTGGCTGAAGGATGAGGCTGAAAGAGCTAAAGAGTTGGGCCATAAGACCCTCCAGTCAGCCTGCTCTCGGGCTCCAGAAGGCCCTGGACTCCGCCTCCCTGCCCTTCAGGAGGACTGATGGCCTGGCATGGGGAGACGCCGGCCTTCCCCCACCCTGGCTCTCAGCTCCCCCTTCCAACAAAGGAGAGAGGCTTGTTAGAGTGGGGCTTCATAGTGAAGGACCCCCTCTCTATAGAGCTGGTCACAGCTGGGGTTCCATCACGATTAGGAAACCAGAAATAACCGAATGTTTCTTCATCCTTGTTTTACAGTTGTTATAAAAGCAGTGGTTGGCATCAGGAAACCGACTGCCTAGCGTCTCCTTCCCCTCACCGTTAACCCACCAACAGCCTCTGTTCACACAATGCCAGTCCTGGTGGTGGCTCCAACCAGTCCTCTGCCCTGTATTTAAATCTCCAGCACAATTATCTTCAACTCAATTCACTGTGTTAATCCCAACGGAAATTCAACCCCGGCCATAGCCATGTTGTTATGGGCTAATCTCGGCTCTGGGTTTCCAAAATGTCTGATTGGTGAGAGTATAGGGCCGTGTTATCGCTAGCATGCTGTCCTGACTCTTGTCTCGTCTCACCTCACACACCCCTGTTCTGTTTTGTCTTGTCACCTCCTCACTTCTGGACTTTCATGTCTCATGTCTTCACAGGGGAAGCTTCGACACCTCTCATATCAAAGGCCTTTCCCGAAGCTAACTGTCTCCTGTCTGCAGTGCAGCAGTGACAGGGGAGCTGGCTATCCTAGGGGTGTCACTCATTTGCGAAAGGCCTAATGTTTTTATGTGATGAATTTAACTTGTAACTTAACTACTCTTGGTAAATGTAGCCTTTGAGTTGGATACTCTCATGCAATCATGAATGGGTCTATATAGCCTTCAGGCACACTCACGTCTGGCCTCATCTCTCTAGTGAAGAAGCTTTGACTTTCGCCGGGTTCGATCATATCGAATGAACACATGTAACAAGCCTCGAGTATGTTGTATGTGATTTTTTTGGTCTTTGCGATTTGATTTGGCTACATTTGCTTTTTTCAAATAAACTAGGCCTACCACTATACAATTTCGCCACCATCCTTAGAAATACTGTGACAGAAAGCGCAATTTGTGCTCGTGGCAGACTCGTGGGGGTGGAAGCAACTGTAGCAATTTGTCACGGGGCAGTTTTGTGGGGTAAAAAGTTAGGCTATCTCAAACGTTTCTTGGTCTCTATTATTAAACACGATAGAAGGAGGTTGTTTTGGCATTCGAAACTTCCGTGTGCAATTAACTTACTAAGAAACACGAGCACAAAACAAGTAACATCACTCTTTCTGCATTAGGCATGTTTGTGGGCGGGATAAATAGAAAAGAGAGATGCGGAGGCGTGGTCATCTCGTACAGTGGTGGCATTAAAACCACGTGTACCCACACACAGGGAAAAATTCGCAGACAACTTTGGAAACTTATACCATCCGAAGCAAGCTTTCTAGACAGCCTACCAACTTAAACCGTCGCTTCAGAGGGGATCTAAGATTCGGTTAGCGGACATGCCGTTGTATGCACTCAATCAGTTTCTTGATTTGGAAGAGGTTATGTGCAAGGTAATTTGTTGTTTATCACTACTTAAACGAAGCTAGTAACGTCAGCGCGTGCTTGGGAATGTGGATGCAGTTAGATAGCTGTAGCTAGCGAACGCCAGCTTCTTCACACATGTTGCATGCATGCACAGAAAATGGCTATACATTATCTTGCATTGGCCTTACCTTGATTTCATATTTAAGATTATGCACATTCAATCGGTGTGTACGTACATTAAACATAGCTCCACTGTGGGCATGTTTGTATAAATTAAGGTTCCTCAGATGGAAAGGCAACCATCGTTAGTGCGGTCTCTTGTGCACGAGTAAAGTTAGCTTTTAGTAACGTCCGTTCTCTCAACTGTGAGATTGGCTAATATCAACGTGCTGCTTGCGTGTAAACTAGTAACACAGAACAAAAAAACTGCATAAGCAGAGCTAACGCAACTTCCGTGATCATACATCCATACTTTTCACGCTGCACAGAACACTTGTTGCATTTGGCAAGGTCATGCAGTGTCTACCAACGCAATAGGAAGCTACAAATATCTGACAACTAACTCTGCTACACCCGTCGTGTTCATTGTATAAAAACAGCTAGTCATTCTTTTTACGTCTACTGTTTTGGAACTTTTTTGTGCACTTTTCGAATGGTCACCCTGATACGGATTCAAAACATATCTCTTAACCAGCTATCGAGTGCAAGTATAATACCCGATTAAGCGCTGCCATTGTAGTTGCTTTTTTGTTATTCGTGCACTGTAGAGGCACATCTAGCCAGCTAACTTGCAAAACGGTAGTTAGAATGAGCTGAGCAAACACCTTTTGATCGCGCACGCTTCAAAAGTCAACAGGTAGTCTGGCAATATACACAAGCTAGCGATCTAGAAAAAATAGCGCTAAGTGTGTAGTGACAATTTAGACTTTTTTTAGCTACTAAAAAGCAAACGTTATTTAATTTTTAAAAACATATTGGAAATCTTTACTTTGGAATAAGGTAACATTAAAATACTACTCAATGGTAAGATTAACTTGAAATTGCATTGGCGCGCTGTTTAACTAACCACGTCAAACATTGATTGCGTTGTTTAGATAAGAGGATCAGATGTTGACCATCACGAGTGCAATGCATCTTACTTTACTCCACAGTACGATCGCCTAGCATAGTCCTTACGTTGAGATTCCCTGATACGTCCTAGGTAATATCTGGGTAGGGAAGATGTTTAGAATGTGTGTAGCATTCTGCCATGCTATGTTTAGTTAGTTATTATTTGCTGTAGGTGGATGAATGTTATGTTGGGAAGAGATGAAAAGCCCATCGCTGTGAGCAAATACTGATGTTTCTCTCTTATAGCAGCTGCTCAGTCTGGATCTGAGGGAAACCACCGGACCCCCAGGCCTACCCCAGAGGCCCATAGGCTACAAGAAACCCAGCGCTCCCTGCTCCCTGTCCTCCCTCTCCTCCTCCAGCTCTCCTCTGTGCTCTGACCCACCCCAGCCTGCAGCTCTGGCCTCCAGCCACTGGGGGCAGCCCTTTGAGCGCTGTAACAGAATGTCTTTCTGGGCGGAGCGATCTGTCAGCATGGTGGAGACCGGTTCCAGCAGTCTGGGCTGGGCTTCCTCTCCCGGCGAGCCCAAACAGCCGGCATCTCTCAGCCCTTCTCCTCTCTCCTCCTCCTCCTCCACCCTCCTCACCTCCCCCACATCCTCCTCTTCCTCCTCCATCTCCTCGCGCTACAAGACCGAACTGTGCCGCACCTTTGCCGAGAGCGGAATCTGCAAGTATGGGCCCAAGTGCCAGTTTGCCCACGGGCAAGACGAGCTGCGGGATTTGAACCGGCACCCCAAGTACAAGACGGAGCCGTGTCGCACCTTCCACACCATCGGCTTCTGCCCCTACGGCATCCGCTGTCACTTCGTCCACAACAACGAGGACGACCTGGGGCCCCCTGGCCGCCCGGGGCCTGCTCGCACTCACAGACCCCCTGTCTTCAGGCACAGCTTCAGCTTTGCCGGCTTTCCCTCGGCCCCCGCCCTGGAGCCATCCTCCCTGCCCTCCCCGTTCCTCCGCACCCCCTCCGCCTCCCCCCCGGCAGCCGACATCACAGACCTGCTGTCACATGCCTTCCAAGAGGAGGACTGCGTGTTCGAGCCCGCCCCAGCCTACCCCAACGCCCAGGCCCGAGATCCCCGGTCTCAATTTCTCCCCTCGCCCGACTCGGCGTGCGGCCTGTCCCCTGGGACCTGTCTCCTGGAGCAGAGCCCCCCCGTGGGGCCCACCCTGGGGGTCCGCAGCCTGTCCTACACCTCCCTGTCTGACCAGGAGGGGGCGTGTAGCTCGGCCAGCAGCATGACCGGCTCGGATTCTTCCGGAACAGACTCCAGCGGCCGCCGCCTGCCCATCTTCAGCCAGCTCTCTGTCCCTGACGACGGCTTCGTTAGCGACGCCTGCAGCGCCAGTTTCTTCCTGTAGGGTGCGGGGCGTATTGCCACGCACCCCCTTCTGGCCAACACAACCACCCACCACCCAGTCTGCTGGTGAAATAGTTTTAAAGAGACATTGACTGTATACCTACTGTGTAGTATTGTATTGTACAGGCAGATGCTTGGGACAGATTCACCGCAACAAATGACGCTGCTGAGGGTGCTACTCGTCAATTGAAACGGTGACGGAACCTTCCAGAATGTCTCGTAATGTAGATGCCAAAGACTTGTGTCTGCCTGGTGGTCAGCTTTTCCACAAGACGGTGGGGAGACATTAATATGGTATTTTTTTCCTAATATATATATATTTTTTTTTACATGAGCTGGGGGAAAGTTCTGTTTTCCACTCCAGTAGTGATTACCTTCCTGACTTCAGAAAGGCATACCTTTTTTTCTTCTTCTTCAAACTCACGTGTGTTTTAAATTAACTCCTGTGCCCGTGAGTTGTTAGGCAGGTTCATTTCATTGTTCCGAGTTCGTCAACCCGCAGTCGGTTCTATTTTAGATCAAAAGCTTGAATCGGTTTCCTGACTTGGCGAGTGCAGCTGGTGAGAATGGATCAGAGTTTTCACCCATGTTGTTGGTTTCCTGGTCTTTGCCAAATCAGTTTGACTTTTGCTAAATGCAGAAGCTCCGAAGACAGGGGGTAGGGGGGTTTGGATGGACCTCAGGTGTGTGCGCGCTCTCCAACCTTTTCTGTTGTGAAGAGCAGAGCTGGGTGTGTTCTGTAGAACTGTTGTAGGATCAGCCGAGCTCTGCATCTCTCCTGTCTGCTTCATCAGACAACATGACCAGCCTGTAGCCTGCGTGACCAGAAGGGTTCTGTATGTTGTAGACCTCCCTGAGTTTCCTCAGGAGCCTAGTGGATAGTGTGTCTGACATTGTGGTAGCTGGTTCTCGCGAGGGTCTTTCACATCCTATTTAAATGCCTTTTCGACCAACTTGTTTCCAGCATGTTTAGAGTTAAAGCAGAATCTTTAGTAAATTAATTTGTTTAATTTATTTTTAATGTATTTATAGAGATACTTTTTGAGTTTTTGCTGTATTAAGTTTAATATATTGTTGGGGTTTTTTGTACTTGAAATAAAATGTTCTTTTTTTTTTTTTTTAAGATGGTGGTTGTTCGTAATAAAAAGATGCGCTTCAGACGTTCTTAGTGGTGTAATCTGTTCCTAAAATAAACAAGCTTATTATAGGCACATCATACACATGTATAACTAGTCATATAGAACGCTCAGTAATCACCAGATTAATCTTCTAAATCTCTGGTGTCCTTTGCTACCCCCAGAAGAGTGTTTGTGACTATGTAAAGAGTCAGTGTGTGTGTGGGAGTAGCCTTGCAGATCAGATTTCATATGGAGATAAGATGGCTTTTGTTTCTTGCCTAATCTCTCCTCCTGGGTCTCTCCTTCCTGCTGAGAGAGCAGGCCTTCACACCCAAGCAGTATCCTCTCAAAACAAATTGTAGCTGTACTGCCTCGATTACAAGCAATATCAGAGAGCTTAACATATGCCCATATGTTAAGGGCACCCAAACCAACCTAAACACTCAAAAGACAAGAAAAACAAACTCATGAAGGGAATCCTTGGGAGAAGCAATCCAGTGAGGTGTCCCCTCCTCCAGAGATGGTCGTGGACAGAGGGGTGAAGACCATAGGCTGAATATCTGCTCCTCATTCTGCTTCTCCATCCTCCTGTCCTCTTCTTGGGTGCTTTTAGCCTCTTAGTTTCCATTGTCTTCTCTCCTCCGCCTCCATCTTGTGGGTCCTCGCATGACCTTCCTCCCCCCTGGTCCTCGCATGACTTTCCTCCCCCTGGTCCTCGCATGACCTTCCTCCCCCCTGGTCCTCGCATGACTTTCCTCCCCCTGGTCCTCGCATGACCTTCCTCCCCCTGGTCCTCACAGCAGCTGTCCACATCTCACCAGAGACCAGATGAATATTAACTAAGATGTAAACCAGCAATGGCCTGATATAACCGCCCCCCTGCCCACACACACACTGTCACACAAACACTCCCCCCCCCCCACACAGTAACACAAACACACCCCAGACACACTCACATCATACACAGTCACCCCCATACACACCATCACGCAAACACACCCTACACACACTCACAGATTTAAAGTCACAGAAACACACAGTCACCCACACACACAGTCACTGACTCCCCCATCTCCTTTTCTTGAACAAAAACACATAATCATCTTTACGAACAAAGTCTTGTGAATGCCATCCCATAATGGTTGCCCTTTTTAACGCGTTGATCTTCTGCTCCCCCGGTCAGAACCCCCAGGTCACCGCGGCAACCACAAAGAGTCCCTGGAGACAATGAGGAGGTGGGCGGGGCTACTCTACGCTTGGCTGTTCAGGAATGGGACACAGATATAGTTCATCATTCCCTTGTCAACAGAACAATAAGATGGGCTGACTGCCATGGAGAAGGTAGGTGCTGGGAAAGGGTTAAAAATGCCTGCCTGTCCTTTATCATGTGGTTGTTGTGTGTGTGTGTGTGTGTGTGTGTGTGTGTGTGTGTGTGTGTGTGTGTGTGTGTGTGTGTGTGTGTGTGAAACAGAGAGAGGTGCTGGTGGGTTGTCCTTGCCTCTGTGTGAATGTGTGTGCGTGTGTGTGTGAAAGAGACTGGTGCTGGTGTGTGTGTGTATGTGAGTTGATCTGAGACGTGTGTGTGTGTGTGTGTGTGTGTGTGTACAGGGCTCTGAGAAAGAATCCCCATCGCCCAGTGAGCTGGTACAAAAGCAGCAGCATTCCCTCACAGAGCAAGCCTGTCTGCAGGGCCAGCAGATGGCTCATTCAGAGCACGGGTCGACCATATGGTCCTCCCAGAGACGGGATCTCCTCCAGGGAGGGGGGGGGGGGGGGGTCATGCCCCCTGCACGTAGCCCTGAGAGGGAAAGGGGAGTGGAGCGGTGGGGGGGAGGGAGGGAGGAAGAGGGGATGGAGGAGGGGTGGGGGTGAGGGGGCGGAGAGAAGGAGAGAGGAGAGATGTGGGGGAGGAGGCAGGGAGAAGGGAGAGGTGGTGGTGGGTGTCTAAACAGATGAATGCAAACAGACTTCCTCCCCCAAAGTGTCTTTCCCAGAGGGTGGGTCAGTGGAACGGGAACACATCAGTTATAATGCCGATTCTGAGTGGAGGTGGAAGGAATCTGCCTCTTTTCCTCTCTGTTACGTGGAACCAGCGAACTGTTTCGTCGCTGTGCCTCTCTAAAACCCCTGCGTGCAGAATTAGTTCTTGATGACTTCTTTCATGATGTTAGAACTTTCTTCCGAAGATACTGACAGTAACATGTTCGGTTGTCAAATAAAAATAGACATAATCCACGTATTTAATTTTCATTTAATTTGAACTTAATTCAATTGTTAATATGTGAGCACAGATCAACAAGTAGGCAGATACACCATGGAGGCAACAAGTGTCCTGCCTTTTCTACCTGCAGTATCAACGCCAGCCACTAGAGGTCAGCAAAAGGCTGTGGAATCTCCATTATCCCTCCTGGCTTCCAGATGAGACATTACAGATCCACACAGACTTAGCTTCCTACTATGAGAATAGTAGAGAGAGATGTAACATACAGTCCTATATCTGATGGTTGGTAACATAAAGTGCTTTTGTCACTGTTTACCATTGTTTGTAGGGTATTGATTGTAAGGGATTTATTGTACATGTACTCGTAAGTCGCTTTGGATAGAAGCTTCTGCTAAATGAATACATGTAAATGTAATGTGTGTGTTTGAAACTGGATCCTGGACTTCCTGTCAGGCAGACCCCAGGAGGTGAGAATGGGTGACCTCTGACCCTGAGCCCCGCAGCCTCTCAAGGCTGCGTTCCCAGTCCCCTTCCTGTCTGGCCCGTTCTGACGTGGTCCTCAGGTCCACAGACGACACGACGACGATGACATCGTCTAAAGAGAGGAGGTCCACGCCTTGGTCACATGATGCCAGGACAACGACCTCTCTCTCTCAAGACCATCTCTCATCTGCAAGACTCAGGGGATGATCGGGAAGTTATGGAGTCGTGTGTGTGTGTGTGTGTGTGTGGGGGGGGGGGGGTCGAGGCCCTCCGTGTGTTCATCAGTGAGGATCTCTCCCAGTCCAGGCAGTCTGTTGTTTTTGTGGCAACAATCCCATCTGAAACCAACCAATCAGAATCTCTGCCTCCTGTCGTCCAGGCACGCCCTGACGGGTGCTGACCACCCTCATCTCCATGGCTTCACTTCCTCTTCCTGCAGGGCTCACTTCCAGTCTCGGACAGACAGGGCAGCAAGAGGCAGGACGTAGTGGAGGTCTTATTCTGCTTCCCCCCCTCTCTGTCTTTCTGTCTTTTAATCTCCCCCTCTTTCTGTCTCTCAGTCTCCACCCCCCTTTCTCTCTCTCTTTTTCTTTCTCACGCTCAAGTCTTTCCAGTTTTTTTTTAATCAATGATTGCCATGAAACACCTTCTTTGAAATTGAAGTGATATTCATCATCCTTCATCAGCTATGACACAGAATAAAAACAGCCTCAAGGGTTTCCATAGATAATAGGGTCCGTCAAAGAGACTGATGCCGTGGGAGGATAATTACATCACTTCCTTTGGTGTTCGGGTATTATTTTATGTTTCTTACACAACACTTCAGATCACAAATGCAAATACCAAACTCCCGTCACCTTCCAGTCTTACCTTCACCCTCTGTGTGTGTGTGTGAGAGAGAGAGAGACGAGAGAGCTTGAAACTGTGTTTGCTAGTTTTGAAATGAGTACAGTACATTCTCTGGTGAGCATAATATTGACTCATTGAGCTGCTTCCTAGCACAGTGTAGGCTGGTAGTCCAGCGGGCTGCTGCTACTGTGGGCTGTAGAGACCCAGCCCTGGACCTGGTGGAGGATGAGGAGGAGGAAGAGAGAAGGAGAATGCTCCCTACCCATCACTGCTGCTGTCTATATAATGTTTGATCTCCCTCCCTCCTTCCCTCCTTCCCTCCCTCCCTCCCTCTCTCCCTCCTTCTCTCCCTCCTCCCCTCCTTCCCTCCCTCCCTCCCTCCCTCCCTCCCTCCCTCCCTCTCTCCCTCCTTCTCTCCCTCCTCCCCCTCCTTCCCTCCTCCCTCCCTCCCTCCCTCCTCCATGCGTGTGTGAATCTGTTCCAGCCCTCCAGGCGTTCTATCCCCCAGCAGGACTTGCCCAACACTGTTCTCCCAGCGCCGAGAGAACATGTGTAGGTGTCGCAACGCAAGCTGCCGCGGGTAAAATGCTGCCCATAAACAATCCAGTTCCTTCTTCTCCTCAGATGTTTTGCAAGAAGCACCGTTTGGCCTCAGAATCCTGGGAATGTGAGGAGTTAGAAAACACACCCTCCCTTGCTGGGCTGAATCCCAGTTTTGGTGGAGAGGAGGACAGTGTGTGCTGTTTTGTTTGTATATGAACCGGATGACCATTTTTTTCTTCCCTCAAGTGACCTTCGACCTGGAATGGTTGCCATGGCGTTGACCCCGTGGCGAGGGAGAGCTCAGGGAGGGTACGCCAGAACAAACGCCAAGCACAGCCTCGTGATGGGAACGTTGTTTGGTTTCAATGTGTGTGTTTATTCAATCCTGGGGCCCACACCACTGATAAGGGAGGTGGAGTGTGTGTGTGCCTGTGGGCGGGTCTGTCTACTTGTGTGTGTGCATGTGCGCAATACCACAGATGCATTTTGCAACTCCAAAATAATTTCCCTGGTTGTCAGAGGCGTTTTACCCTGTAGCTCAATACAGTTACTCCTTCTGCCCCCCCCCCCCGCTCTCTTCCCCTTCTCTACATCTCTGTCCCCCCACCTCTTTTTCTTCTCTGTCTACCCTCTCTCTCTCTCTCTCCTAATCTCTCTCCTTCTCTTTCGCGCCTTTCTCACTCTGTCCCCACCTCCCTCTTTCTCAGTATCTCTCTCTTACTCTCCCTCTCTCTCTCTCTCTTACTCTCTCTCTCTCTCTCTCTCTCTCTCTCTCTCTCTCTCTCTCTCTCTCTCTCTCTCTCTCTCTCTCTCTCTCTCTCTCTCTCTCTCTCTCTCTCTCTCTCTGATCCTTCAGCGCTCACCTCTGGCTCAGAGATCATCAGGGGTGAGCCCTGACAGCTGGAGACACAGTGACTGAGACAGGAAAAAGATCATCAATCCCGAAAGCTCTACTGCTATGTCAGAGTGGTTTCAGGGCTGTGACAGTGTGTGTGTGTGTGACAGTGTATGACAGTGTGTGTGTTGAGTCAGAAGACTTGTGATGCTGCTTGAAATCTGGGTCACAGACCAGCCCTTTAAATAGTTCCAGTCTACAAGTATGAATGTAAACACCCCCAGTCCCTCTCCCTATGAGACCAGCTTCTCTGTAAGATGCTGCCTGTTTCCCTATACACTGCCAATTTCCCTGTCTGACTGCCTGTCTTGCTGACTGCCTCTGACTGCTCTCGCTCTCTCTCCCTGCCTGTGTGTCTAATCATGGCCATAGTGCTTGACTGGGCAAATGAAGTGTTTGTACAAGACAGTGTCACTATATAAACTATCCCCTGTCAGAAAGAAAAAGAGAAGGGGGGATGTGGAGAGAGAGAGAGAGAGAGAGAAGAGGGAGAGACAGGAACAAAGAGAGAAATAAAGAGAGTGGAAGAGTGAGAGAGAGGAAGAGATAAATAGAGGGATAGACAGAGAGAACGAGAGATAGGAAAAAAAAGAGATTTGGATAGAGACAGAGAGAGACACAAATTAAGAGACCAATGGAGAGCGAGTGAGAGACAGGAAGAAAGAGAGAACGATAAAGAGAGAGAAATACAGAGAGAGAGTTAGCAGGAGAACAGCAGTGTTTCTCCTGAAAGCCCAGCTGGGCCTCAGCCTCCTAGACCCTGACAGGCAGCCTGCGTCAGGGGGCTGGACTCCTCGCTGCGTTTCGGGGATGTTTGCCAGGCCAGCAGGATGAAACACAGGGTCTGTGTACTTAGCCCCCCCCCCAGCCCCAACCCCAACCCCACCCCTGACCAACACCGTTCCCAGGCAACCGGGCCTAAATATTGATCCGTGTTGTTTGATGAGCGGGATTGAAACACGCTGCCAGACAATCGTGTCCGATGACGTCTCCGTCTTGTCTCTCGTCGTTTCCCACCAACGGCGTTCTCCCATTCAGCTCCTTATCAGCCCCCCCCCCCGAACCCCCCCCTCCCCTGCCACGCCCCGGCCGGGTCCCATAATTCCCTGCTCTGATCTACGAGGTGGTTCTTAGACAACCATGTCTTCCCGAAGTCGCTATGGAAACCGATCGATTCCTTTATGTGACCCGTGTTTCCAGATCATTCCTTGTGTGTGTGGGTTTAAATGTGTGTGCACTCATGCTTCTGTGTGTGTGCATGGGTGTGCGTGCGTGAAAGTGAGAGTATGCCCGCAAGCGCATGTGTGTGCACGTGTGTGCGAGACCTTATGTACACGTGTGTGAGAGGGCATTTACTAAATGCTCAGCGAAGGAAACCTAAATGGACGGATGTGCGTCCGTGTGTGTGTGTGTATATGTGTGTGTGTGTGTGCATGCCTTCCACTCCAAGGAGAGAGAGAGGGTCCATTAGGTAGCTGAGTATGGGAGGATTGATCCCTCCTCATAAAGCAGAACAGTGACAGGGTGACGGGTTGACCCTGAGTTCACCCGCACTTAACACTGACCAATCACCTGCTGCTGCAAACACACAGCGCTGGTACACTAGTACGCTGGTACACCGCAGTACGTTACAAGACAGTCTCACTGATGACATTGGATTGAAGTACATCATGTTGTGTTCATGTTGTTTGTGTATGTATGCTGCTGAACAGCCTTCCTGCTTGTTCTGTACATGGAGCTGAGCTGTACTCAAGTGGGAAGCTTCTGGATTGTAAATATTCTGTGTGTTCTAAAAGAAGGGGATCTCTGTTTAAGTGTGTGTGTCCACTTTCTACAGATTGTTGGTTCTTTGTAGGTGTGTCTCTGTGTGTGTGTCTGTGCCCTGTGCGTGTGCCTCTGTGCCAGTGTGTGTGTGTTACTATGTGCATCTTTGCCAGTGTGTGTGTTGGACACAGGATGTTTTTGGACTACACTGTTTCCTGTGAGCATTTCCTCTAAACCTTGTCCTGCCGCCTGCCAGCACTGGCTTCAGTAGCTCCATGGCCTCTACTTCAGCCTCCACAGCCTCCACAGCCTTCAGCCTCTGCCTCAGCCTCTACAACTCCAGCTTCTACCTCAGCCTCCATAGCCCCGCCTCTACCCCGGCCTCACAACCCCTGACTGGAGTCGACGACGTATCGGTTGTCAACGTTACTTTACCAGAAAATCGATATGAAAGTTTCATGTTGAGGTTCTGATTTGAGGTTGACTGCTGTGGCTCCGTGAAACGTGTGGGTTTGAACCAGAGGCAGGAGAGAGGACACATGGGCTGGTTCAGGCAGGAGACTGCGCTGAGTCAGTGTCTTACTAACGCTCATATTTGGTTGTTCCCTCCACCAGCCCAGCCTCCACCCTTGGTTCTTTTCTTCACCTGTCAGGAGGGATGATGGATGTCTAAGCTCTCTTCTGCTGATGTCGAGACAAAGTCTCACGTCAGGTTTTCTGGGGCGGAGAGCCGTGATGAATTTGGACCAGACCACCATAAACCACCTGTCTGTCCTGTCAATAACTGTCATGCCAGCCTCAGTATGGCTCAGGGGTGGAATGTTGGACCACAGGTCAAGAGGTCGCAGGTTCCACTCTCCCTCTGGATGGCTCTTTGAAACAAAATCGGCAAAAAAAAAAAGCTACTACCTCCTGACTGAATCTGTGTTTTTGTCCCAGTATGGAGGTTTTCCTGGCTTGCCCTCCTCCTCCCCTTCCTCCTCCCCCAGCTCTGACCACAGGCTCTGGAGGGGGGGGGGGGGGGGGCTCTGGAGGAGACTCCCCCATGTTGGCCGTCGTCTCTGTTTCCATGCAAACTGATGTCACGTCTCTGGAGAGGAAGATCTTATCTTGACTTCCTGCCAAGCCCTCTCAAGAGTCAGCATTCCTCAACGTGCTTCCCCGGCCTTGTTATTCTAGGCTGCAGGTTGGAACACTTAAACACCCCCAGCGTCTGCTCTACCTCTCTCTCTCTCCCTCTCTCTCTCTCTACCTCTCTTTATCTCTTTCTACCTCTCTCTGCCACTCTCGTTCTTCATCTACTTCTCTCTCTACCCCTCTCTCCCCCTGTCTCTCCACCTCTCGTTATTTCTCTGTCTAGCCCTCTTTCTCATATCGATCTCTCTTTCTTGACATCTCTCACTCCCCCTCTTGCTCTCTATGTCTCTCCCCCTCGCTCCCTCTCTCTCTCAGTCTGACTGTGAGGCAGAGTGAAAGTCTGGGTCGTGTTCAAGGTTCTTCGACACCTCTGCATACCAGTTGCAGTGCTTCACCACACTGTGTGTATATGTGTGTGTGTGTTCCTGCGTGTGCGTTTTATGTGTGTTTATGTGCATAGAAATGTCATAGGAAACACTGACTCAACGGGCCCGACGCCTTTGGCAGTGATTGGGGGTCCGTACACTTGTTGAGTGGGTAAAATTAATTCATTACTGCACAGCACGTCAGCACTCCTCCAACTTCTGTATTTAGTGTCGTCACAAGAACGCTACTTCCCTTAACAGCTGCGTTCATATGTACGCACACACAGACTAAAGTGTGACGACACCGGTACTGGCACTGGCACCCAAACAAGCTCTGTCTGTCTCTGTCTCTCCTCTCTCTCTGACTCCATCTCTCTCTACCTCTACCTCTCTCTGTCTCTCCTCTCTCTCTGGCTCCATCTCTCTCTACCTCTACCTCTCTCTGTCTCTCCTCTCTCTCTGGCTCCATCTCTCTCTACCTCTACCTATCTCTGTCTCTCCTCTCTCTCTGACTCCATCTCTCTCTACCTCTACCTCTCTCTGTCTCTCCTCTCTCTCTGACTCCATCTCTCTCTACCTCTACCCCTCTCTGTCTCTCCTCTCTCTCTGGCTCCATCTCTCTCTACCTCTACCTCTCTCTGTCTCTCCTCTCTCTCTGACTCCATCTCTCTCTACCTCTACCTCTCTCTGTCTCTCCTCTCTCTCTGACTCCATCTCTCTCTACCTCTACCTCTCTCTGTCTCTCCTCTCTCTCTGACTCCATCTCTCTCTACCTCTACCTCTCTCTGTCTCTCCTCTCTCTCTGACTCCATCTCTCTCTACCTCTACCTCTACCTCTCTCTGTCTCTCCTCTCTCTCTGACTCCATCTCTCTCTACCTCTACCTCTCTCTGTCTCTCCTCTCTCTCTGGCTCCATCTCTCTCCACCTCTACCTCTCTCTGTCTCTCCCTTTATCTCTCTACCTCTGTCTCTGTCTCTCTTCCTCTCCCTGTCTTCATCTCTCCTGTCTCGCTCCTCTCAGTAGGAGAAACAGTGAGCAGATCCCCAGGGTTGGAGGTCCGTCTCATACAGGGGCCTAAAGAGCACCAGACTAGACGGTCTCCTCTGAGAAGAGTTCAGGACACGACTGATGATTACAAACAGACCAAGGAGGCAATGCATGGCTCTCTAACCATCCATCATGCATTTGGGGAGTGGGACGGGTGTGTGGAGAATATGTGTGTGTGTACAATGTGTGTGTGTGTGTAGAATGTGGTGGGGGAGGGGGCAGCCTCATTCCTCAGTGCACAGGGGTCAGTTGTGTGTGTAGGGTAGGGGTGAGTGTGTGTGTGTTGCTGTGTAAGAGTGTGTGTGTGTCGTTTCCATTCAACTCCTGAGAACTGCAATGGGTTAGAACCCGTCCACCTTTGAAACGTGGAGAAAAAACAAACCACTCATCTGTCACGCCGGCTGTCTGACTGCTCCTGAACAACCTTGACAGGCTGATTAACCAGGCTGAGCGGTCACCTGATCCAGGCCCCCACTCTCCAGAACAGCCTGATCAGTCCCACATGTGCTTCAATGTTTTCTGAGGTTTGAAAACCTTGTGGCTGTTTCTTTCATGCACGGCTCTGCTCTCCTCCTCTCACACAATCGCCCCCCCCTCCTTTTTCCGTGATGGACTATTTTCATAAGGAGGAATTCAGCTGACGGAGGGAGAACTGCAGCCATGGTATGTTCTCCTGGAGAGAGCTGCCAGCACTAGACCAGACTAACCACACACTGACACACACACTGACACACACACTGACACACACCCCACACACTCGTCCAGGCACAGTCTCCCACTCGCTCCCACTCCCACACACAGACACAACCACACACACTCAATTACACAAACACTCAGACACACGCACCTCCCTAACCACAACTACTCTTAATCATACACACACATACATACACACACACACTCACTCACACTTATACATACATACCACCCTAGTAACACTCACACACCTGTTCAAATACCCAGCCAGGCCAGACCAGCGCGACCACAAAGAGGAATTGTCCATGTATTTGCTATGTCATACACTGCATTTCCAAACTCTCGCTTATTTTAGCCAGAAAAAAGAAAGAAAAAACACTCAGTTGTAATTACCTGTTTGAAGTACGACCATCTGTGCTACACTAGAGGGTTCCTCAGGGGGGTTAACATACTGCCAGCTCTGCCAAAAAACACACACATACATACACGTGCGCACACACACTCGGGCCTAGCTCGAGTGAAAGTATGGCTGTTAACAGGGCAGTGAAGGTTTCAGTGTTTTTATTTCTCTTTTCCCAAATAGGCTGTGAATGCCCAAGCTATGAGTAAGCGGCTAGCTCTTCGCTAACGTTCTCCAAACATGGCCTCACGCTGTGGTCTGTGTTCACCTGCAACTATGTCTCATCTGTTTTCACATTTTAGCATAGCGATGCCCACCATCTTACTAAACCAGAAAACGTTTCTTTTTTTAAATTAGCAGTAAATTATAAATCCCCCAAAAGTTTAAAACAAACAAACCAAAACACATCAACAACTGCTAACACAACAATGCATCTGAACGTGGTCACTATGACGACCCTGTTGGAAGCCCACGTCGGCATGTTTCAGAGGAAGCAGAAAGAGGAAGTAATGTCGGCGCTTGGGGAGGTTTCAAACCGGGAGAGGTTGTGAAAGACGTTCTTTTCTAGCAGAAGCAGATGTGAAACACTCAGGGGTTTTCTAGCACTGCACACTGGGGTGACGCAAACCGGACTGTTCTGGTTTTGCAAATGGACACAATCTGGCCTGTCGTGTACGGCCATCACTGTACCAGCATGAACAGTTCCCCAATTCGGCAAGCGTGACTCTACGCACACTTCCTGTTACACCTGAAATAGCTTGGTCGTCTTCTAGTAGGTGGCCTTTGCTCTAAGTCAAGATGTGCTCCTTGAACCGAACCAAACCTCGAGGATCAATACGTTGAAAACGTCTTGTTTTTCACTCAGTGACGACAACGAACCACATGAGAGATAACCTTTGACCCCTGGGCCAAACTCCAGCTGCACCAGGGGCAGGGAAGAGAACGTGTGTTTCGTCTGAGCAACAAGCCACCGTGAACTGGGAGCAAAAATAAGCCCTGAGCACAGGTGAGCAAAGTAGCTCGTGAGAAAGAGTTGAGGAGAGAGAGATATAGAGGAGAGAGAGAGAGTAAGAGAGAGATAGAGAGAAAGAAAGAAAGAGTGAGAGAGCGTAAGAGATGGTAAGAGAGAAAGAGTGAGAGAGCGGTCGTAAGAGAGAGAGAGAGAGAGCTAGACTTAAGCCCTTTGTAAACAGAGATCCCTCAGTATGACCGCAAAGTAGACCCCTCATTATGCCAGCTTTGTTGGTTTAGACAGACGTCGATTTGGCTCTGTGTCTACCTCTGCTGCCGGCTTAATACCGACACAATAATGACCCCCCATTCCACGCCCGTGCCTTTCAGACAGACCTGCGAGGCGGCAGGAAGGCCCAACATTTCTGCTTTCATCAGGCTGAGAAAGAGGGGGCTTTAGAAAGAGACTGTACGTGCGAGAAAGAGTGAAAGAGGTCAGAGAACAAATGAATAGAGTGCAAATGAGAGAGAGAGAGAGAGAGAGAGAGAGAGGGGGGGGGGAGAGGGGGGGGGGAGCAGCTTGCAGAGTGCTGGAGGAGCACCAGAAGGAAGTCTTGGAGGGAAGGAGGAGGCACATAGCTGGGATGTGACGCCGAGGCCTTGCGAGTGGAAGTGCTTTCCTTTTATAGCCCTGTTCTCTCTCTCTCTGTCTCCCTCTGTTCTGCATTCCTCGGCCTCGGCCCAGATCCTGGGGGGTGGGGGGGGGGGGGGGGGGTGGAGGGGTGAGGAGGTGGGGGGGAGGGCGTGACGCACATGCAGAGGAGGGGGTGGAGTGGAGGAGGGGGTGGAGTGGAGGAGGGGGTGGAGTGGAGGAGGAGGGTGGAGTGGAGGAGGGGTGGAGTGGAGGAGGGGGTGGAGTGGAGAGGGTGAGTGAGAGGGGGTGGAGTGGAGGAGGGCTGGAGGAGGAGTGTTGGCACACGCCACGGCTACAGGCAGAAGGAAAGAAAAATCCCCGCTCTCTAAAACTTTTGAGAGCGGGGATTTTTACTTTTACTTTCACTGGCTGGGCCTGGAATTAGGCTGAGGCTGGGGCTGGGGCTGGGGCCGGGGCCGGGGCCGGGGCTGGGTTAGGGTGAGGGTTAACCCTAAGCTCTTTATCTCTAATGAAAAAGATGATATGATGTGGCAGGGACATGTGACCCTGACTGTGACCAAGCATAAAATCTCACCTCTCTCTGCACAAACAGTCCAGCGTGGCTGACAACCACAACCACAGAGGGGTAAACTGCGTTCTGATTCCTTCCTTTCCAATTCTTCACTTCACGAGACAATTGACCGTATTTTCGAACATTCTATCTCCTACCTCAACAGGTTCCAGAATATTGTTCACCTTCCCTGGTCTGTTCTGGGCCTTAAAACCCACCACAACACGCTCCAAAAGTCCCCTTTTGTTTTTCTCCTTCTTCATCCCCATTTCCTTCCTCGCTCGCTCAGAGTTCATCAGATTACAGGCACAGGGAAACAGGCCGCTTCTCAACTTCCCCTCCAGGAAACTGCTCTCTGGTATTTTTTCCTATGGTGTGTTCATCCAGACACCAGCGCCAAGGCTGCAGTTTCACAATCTCCCCCTGGCACAGCTATCACTGAGGGGGATGTAGAGAGGCAGGGAGACGGGGAAGAAGGCAGAGAGGGATGGGGGCAGGGGGGCAGGGAGGAAGGAAGGAAGGAACAAAGGAAGGAAGGAAGGAAGGAAGGAAAGGGTGAGGAAGGGAGGAAGGGAGAGAGCAATGGAGAGAAAGAGGAAGGGAAGGAGGAAGGGGAGAGAGGCAGGGAGGAAGGGGGGAAGATAAGGAGGAAGCGAGGGGTGATGAGGCAGGGAGTAGGGGATGGAGGGGGGGGGGGCAGGGGCGTGGTCACTCAACCTTGTGCTGTCAGAGCAGAAACACAAACAAGAGTCCTGGGTGTTGGCAGGGTGTCAGAGTAGTATAGTAGTGTAGTAGAGTAGTAGTAGAGGTCGTCTGGAGCAGTGAGGCTGGAGAGAGTTGGAAGTGAGCGTGACTGTCAGGCACAGCTCTGCCTAACCCTAACCCTCACACAAACCCCTCACACACACCCTTCACACTGGCTCAGTAATGAGCAAACTAGAAACCAAACCAACTTCCTTAACGTGTACACGTGTCTATATTTATGGGTGCGTGTGTATTGAGTAAGTCGTCTGTGTTTGTGTACTTGAGTGTGTAGTGTGTGTGTGTGTACCTCTCTCTCTCTTTATCGCTGTCTTAGTCAGAGGCTAAGGATCAGGTGAGAGGAGCAGAGAGCAGTTTCTTCAGCCTGGTTCCACAGTTAATCATTACCATGAGGAGGCCTGCTAGCTCTGGCCCCAGCGAGGCTAACTAGAGCAGCGTGGATGAATGCAAACCCCTCTAGACCCCGAGCACAGCCAGGCCTGGCCTCACGCAGAGGCCAGATAAGCAGGCTGCAGGGGGATTTTGGCAGAGGAGGGTGAGGTAAATACAAACTCTGACCACCGAAATACTGTGGAACTATGCACTTCTGATCCTTGATATTCTGCTGTGTGCAATATCTGAATGTTGCTTTGGTTAAATACGTCTGCTAAATGAATACAATGTAAAGGGAGACGAGGCCTGGAATAAAGGAAACAGGCTGTCTGGGAGGTTCTCTCTCTCTCTCTCTCTCTCTCTCTCTCTCTCTCTCTCTCTCTCTCTCTCTCTCCCTGTCCACGCTATTTACTTTGGCCAAAATGACCTCAGACGTCATGGCAACACATCCTGCTTGAAGAGGAGAGAGGATCCTACCCTGGGCCTGGTCTTAGATCAGCTCTTGTACCAGGCAGCACACTCTAACAGCACAGGACCTACTGTAGGGCTGGTCCTAGATCAGCTTTTACACTGGGCAGCACATTCTATCGGCACAGGACTTTTTCTGTTTTTGGCTTATAAATTAATTTCAGTGTTCATAATGCCTCTTCCCCCTGCCCTTCCTAGTGAGTCAGCAGACCTGCGTGTGGTTCATATATCCAGCCAGCCAGCCAATCAGTCAGTCAGTCAGCCAGTCAGTCAGTCAGTCAGTATGCCAGCCAGCCAATCAGTCATTTAGTCAGCCAGCCAGTCAGTCAGACAGTTAGTCAGCCAGCGAGCCAGCCAGCCACCCAGTAAGTTAGTCAGCTAGTCAGTCGGCCAATCAACCAGTTAGCCAGTCAGTCTGACAGCCAGTCTGACAGCCAGTCAGTTCACCACCAGACTCTCTTGGTTAGCTTCATCTCTATGGTTGTGCCACCCCTCCCGCTCCCTCCCCCCATCTACTCCCTCTCTCCCCCCACTACTCCCTCTCTCCCCCCTCTACTCCCTCTCTCCCCCCTCTACTCCCTCTCTCCCCCCTCTACTCCCTCTCTCCCCCCCTCTACTCCCTCTCTCCCCCATCTACTCCCTCTCTCCCCCCTCTACTCCCTCTCTCCCCCCTCTACTCCCTCTCTCCCCCCTCTACTCCCTCTCTCCCCCCTCTACTCCCTCCCTCCCCCCTCTACTCCCTCCCTCCCCCCTCTACTCCCTCCCTCCCCCTCTACTCCCTCCCTCCCCCCTCTACTCCCTCCCCACCCCCTGCTCCGTATCATGGCTGTGTTGATAACTTCCCCAGGACAAGCTTTATCAGAGACATTAGCCTGTGGCCTAGCCACCGTATCTAACTGAGAGATAGAGAGAGAGAGAGAGAGAGAGAGAGAGAGAGAGAGAGAGAGAGAGAGAGAGAGAGAGAGAGAGAGAGAGAGAGAGAGAGAGAGAGAGAGAGAGATATGCTGGGGCAGTATTTGTTTCGGAGAAACCCACACTTTATGACACTTTTGATTATCAATGTACTCTCCATAAGTACACAGTTACTAACTAGGCCAGAAAAACCCAGCCTTTCCTCTTATATGACAGACAATGCATTCTGGGAAGCATAGTATTGACAGATCGGACCACATTGCACAGAGATGATTGATTATATGTTCAGTCCCCTGAAACTAGGCCAACCCTCTGCAATAATCCCGGCAGGTTGAACATCATGACTCAAGCTTACCAAATCAGATGTAAGGTTACGAAAGATGGCTTAACCCTCTGGTTGTTAAGGCTTATGATGAGGCATTGTGTGTTGTGCCTACACTGGCTAATATTTAGGCCAAATACATTGGCTCCTGTGGCTGTGTTGTCATAACAGAGCACTGAGGGAAGGCTTGTCTGGGGTTACTGGAACACAAAGATTTTTGGTTGCAACACTCTCCATGTCTCTCTCCAAATGACCACACAGCAATGATATAATACTGATGTGTTTATGATCCTATCATTGATGATGTGATGACAAAAGGCTGTTTATTTTGCACTTTAGAATGAGATTCTGAGAAAAGATCAAAAGAGGTCTTGATTTTGTTTTCTCTGTTTATTTCATTTATTTCTCCTTTTCAGGTGATTAAAAATAGATTCATTCTTTTTTTTCCACACAGTTTTTACAGACCCTGAAACATCATTGATAAATAAAGTACAAAATACATTGTTTTTTGTTTACCACAATAAATATCATAATAAATAGATTAGTTATGTTTTACAATTACAAAACATGGCAGGTAAGCCAGCATATAATGGACATACTGTGATGTCACTGTCCCTGGTGGTGGCCAGGCCACAACATGGCTGAACTCCAACCAGGGTTGTCAAAACGTTATGCAACACACCTAGTCTGAGTTGGCAAGGTTACAGACACACACGCACGCACACACACACACACACGCACGCACACATACACAGGTGTTCAATCGCCTCCTGATCTCTGTCAAAGCCAAGGCACAATATCGAGTATGTGGCAGAAACAGTTCTTAAAAGAGCATTGCAAAATATAAAAGTTATGTATAAAGCTTTGGTTAAATGCTACATGGAGAGACTGACCTCCCAATACCAACAGTAAAGTGCGTCTCATTTGAGTGAGTTAATGGTCGTCATGTTTCAAGTCACATTGATGGTTAGAACATAATTTCATAAGTTTGTGGTATCCAGGCCTAGAGGATACCATCGCTACAAACAGACCTAAAACTGACAGACATGTTTGCAGTTTACCGTACGGATATGGCCCTATACGTGGACATTTGAGGGTAAATAACTAGAAAACTCAGACTCGTCTTCGTTGTCCTCGTGATTGGTTCAGGTTACAGGCACTTAAACTTCCATCTTTAACACAGCCATCAAGGCTTAGTTTAAAGACGCATGGAAGACAAAAGATACAAATACAGAAATGCACACTAGTATAAAAATACAGCTTCTGATAACATTTGGGTACCAAAATAATTTCTCTGAGCAGATTCTTTACGCACATAAATAAACAATATAAAGTGTTGACGCGCATCTTGGTGACAGGTTGCGGTTGTTGTTATTGTTGTGATTTGAATAAGCTGTAAGGCTTGTGACGCATAGTCTGGTGTGGTGACAACCCTAGTCGGAGAGAGACAGGCGCGCGAAGACGGTGAGCCTCTTGTTGCCTGACCCGTCAAAGGTGGGGGACTCGGAGCCGCTGGTGCTGCCGGTGCTGGTGTAACTGTCACGGTCCGAGAGCGAGTCTTCAGAGGAGAACCGTTGCAGACCGGGTGCGGTAATGTACAGGTTACTGTTGTCCTCCGTGGGAAAGGATTTGTGGTTCTGAGTTGGAAAGTTATTTCCGTGGCCACAGACACAGCGTGAGGGTTTTGAGGCTCAACTTTCATCGGAATGTTGTGGATGTCACCAACACTGGCTCGGCTGTGACCAAACTGGAATGCCTCGCGCATGTTGTGGGTGTCACCGAACACGGGGGAGAGAATGTCCGCAGGTGGTGGAGACACCGAGGGCGCACGGGTGAAGGCTAAGGGGTCGTGGAGCGCGGGGGGAGGAGAGCTACGAGATGCCAGAAATCCAGCAAAACTGACGCTCTGTCGGAGCTGACGGGGATTGTGACCAACAGGTGACTGGGTTTGAAACTTCGACGTCAGAGGGGTGAGTTTCTCCTCATGAATGAAATGACAGCGGGCTCCATAAGGACAGTAACCAAAGTTGTAGAAAGTGCGGCACGCTTCCGTCTTGTATTTGGGATGACGGTACAGCCCGCGCAGTTCATCCTCTCCATGGGCAAACTGACACTTGCTCCCATATTTACAGCTACGGTTCTCCTGGAAACTCCGGCACAGCTCGGTCTTGTAGCGGTTGGAAGGGAGAGGGGTTTGGGGGTTAAGAGGAGGGAATCCGGGAGGGGGAGGCACTGCATCCTGGTTCTTCATTTTGCCAAAGGACAGGATGTTGGACTCGGTGAGGCTCATGGAGCGGTCGGGTCTGAACTGGACTTGCGGTTTGCTAGGAGCCGTTTTGCTCCAGATGTCCAGAGGCCAACTTAAGATATCATCGCCCAGCTGCTCCGTGCTGAGACTTTGGTTCTTTTGAGACGGAGAAAAGAAAGAAGTTGACCGGTTGAGGGAAGGCGCCATCGATTCGTCATCGTCCAAACCCAGATTGAGCAATTTCTATATGGAGAAATACGCAATAATTAGTTAACGTTGTGTTTGTACTTTGAGCTGTGTTGGGTGCCTGCATTAGCACCCACATTCAATTACATATAGTTACAATACAACTTTATATTATTATGCTCCAAAATAAAATATTTAGAACTAGATGCCATCTTTAAAACATGAACCAACCATATAGCCTACTGACAAATCACACTTACCATTGTGATTATATCGTCGAGCATATTGCACATGCTGTGGTGAACTTTGCGTTGTTTCTGAAGTTGGCTTTCTCCACACTTGTTTTCCAGCGAGAAGACACAGAAGATTGCGCTACACTGCTACGGCTTTACAGACCAGCTTTTATAGTCAGGCTTCGAGGCAAGAAAGCAGGCGGGGTTTTCACGCGCATGTTCCCGGATACCACTCCCATAGACCTATAGGCTAGTTTCATACACAAATCAGCCAACCGGCGCTGTCGTAAACTGTTTGTGTATTTTTAGACAACTGTGAATGTTCAGTTTCAAAATAATCTTAGTAACATAAATGCTTAGTTTACATCGCGTGGAGGGTGCCTAAATAGTCTACTTTCTCAAACCTACATCACTTGAAAAATATGTTTATGTTGACTGTTCAAGCGCAGTATAACCGGTTTTCGGTTAGTATGGAATGATTAACTGCTTCGCTGCTAAACATTTTCCCCTCCTGGCTCTTACCAGAAGCACCCCCGACGTTCCCCTCCCTGGTTTCACACGCTCGTCTCTGTTGTTATTATAAAGTGTCACGCACACGTTTCCCATAAGTGATACTTTTCAACGGTCATTATAATAACTCCATAGTAATAAAGCTGAAACGTACTGTAACAAAGGAATATGAGTGTTCATAAATGCACAATTCATTTATCTTTATTCCATCAAGGCTGTGTTGAAGTGATTTTCTGCTCTTAGTGTTAATTCATTTACAGATGAACATAATAGATGGGCGTCATAAATAGTTCTGAACTGCGGTGTTCTTCGTGACTTTATTACATATTGCCTGATGTATCCCCTAGAGTCAGTGAGTAGGCTAAGGAATTGTTTTGATGTAGCCTAATACTGACCTTACACACAGTATCAAGTAATCCCGATAAGCAGTTTATTGGCTGAGCGGTTAGGGAGTCGGGCTATTATTCAGAAGGTTGTTGGCTCGAACCCCGGCTGTGCCAACAGACGTTGTGTCCTTGGGCAAGGCACGTCACCCTACTTGCCTCGGGGGGAGTGTCCCTGTACTAACTGTAAGTCGCTCTGGAAAACAGCGTCTGCTAAATGAATACATGTAAATGGAGGCTGTCCAGGTAGACTGTATAGCACCAGATAGGCCTACACTTATTTTGCCGTGTACCAAATTAGTTACGCGTGTATGCGTGCGTGTATATGTGGATTATAATGACATAATTATTTTATGTAAGTGTGTGTTTTTTCCCTTTCCGCTGTTAAGGTTACTGTCAACGGAATGATGCGACAACAGTGGACATTATTTAACCACCACCAACTCAAGTTTCTGTTCTCTATAACGTCTCCAAACAGCTGATATGTTGCACAGCTGAGAAACAAAACCGACCTACTCATACATGCGTCTGGGCTTGGGAGAAAGGTCACTGAAGAGTTTATATTTCTCTGTCGCTTCTGCAGGCTATTCTATCATCGGAAATAGTTATTCAAACGATATAGCCTACTCCACAATATCAATATACAGCCTTGCAGCAGTTTTAAAATCGGAACACGAGAGTCGTGAGCATCGCTCCCAAGTGCGCGAGGTCCCACACTTTAGGCCTACTACCGGGCGGACACCGTGCGAATACCCCGCAGTTCCCTGGTGTTGTGAGTGTGTGTTTGTCCTGTGTGTTAGCTGTCAGCCAGCTAGCAGGTCTGACAGCGGGGTGTGAGAGTCGCTCCTGTTGACTGACACTCTGATCCTGTTCTCAACGGTGCCGGTGAGGTCATCTGGTTGCAGTTATCCAAGAGGCCAGAGGGGCGTTGTGGAGAAGTTGCTACCTTTTTACTTTTAGTACAGGGAACTACTAAGACACAACAATGACAAGGCAGGTATGGTTGTGATGTTTCAGGGAATTTGCTGATAAAGGCTATTCTCTCCCCTGTTTAAGAAGGGGGAAGTCTGGTGATTTTGAGAGTCGATTTGGTGTTGAGAATGACTTGGCAAAACATTAATCTGTCTGTCCATCCATCCATTTAGTCCTACCACAGAAGATTATTACAAACATATAAGCCCAGATGTGAAAATCAGTCAGGAACAACCTTCCCCTCCTCTCTCAGTATTCCTCTCTCTGTGCCCCACTTTTTCTCCATCATATTTCCTGTTGTAATTCTGTAAATTTCCCACCATCATTGCCTGTTTTCCAACCCCCCCTCTCTCTCCACCTCTATTACTGTCTTGCTACACCCCTCCTCCCCTCTCTCACCCTCCTCCACCCCTCCTCCCCTCTCTCACCCTCCTCCACCCCTCCTCCCCTCTCTCACCCTCCTCCACCCCTCCTCCCCTCTTTCACCCTCCTCTCCACCTCCTCCCCCCCCCGCTTACCCACCTCTCTCCACCTCCTTCCCCCACGCTCTCTCACCCTCCTCTCTCCGTCTCCACCCCTCCCTCCCTCTCATCCTCCTCTCGCCACCCTCACCCCCCTCTCTCCTCCTCCTCTGTCCACCCCCACCCCTCTCTCCACCCCTCCATCCTCCCCAGCAGTGGCAGTGTGTTGTGCAGGACTGGTTGGGGCGGCTCCTGTTACGCCAGCGCCCCTGAGTGTGCCCTCCAGGCAGGGCATGGCAGGGTGCAGGCTGGGGCAGCCCAGGCGTGTCTGTTCATGCCCCTCTAAAAATACCCCCAGGCTGCTCTGGGACTGGGCACTCCTACCGAGCTGGAAACGTTATTTAAAGATGCTTCATGAGAAATGGAAAATATGTCTCTCGCTTTTTTCTCCTTTCTCTTTCCTTTCCCAGGCCGACCTGTGGAGTAGAGAACAGGGAACAGGAAGTAGGGAGCAGGAAGTAGGAGGCAGGAAGTAGGGAATAGGGTCTTTAGGAAGTAGAGATCAGTTAGCAGGAGGCAGAGATGTGTCTATAGAGACCATGTGTTTTCTGTGCGTAAACCAGGCCAAGGACTGTACTGGGGGCTTTCCTGTCTTGGTAAACCTGTTCCATGTCCTGACATACAAGTCCGGACATACTGTATGTCCTATATGGAAATTTTTAAATGACACATACACAGTTGCTTAGTTACAGTACATGGCAAATTATTACTCATTAGGGACTTACCACATAGTGTGTTTAAACTTCATGGTGCCATACAGGTATTGTGGTTACAACCAGGCATTAGCACATCGTCAGTTGAAAGTGTACAGTGTAGGTGTGAACCCTCTTACAGGCAGACTAATAGTAGGCAGAAACCGGTCCAAGGTCCTAGAGCTATCTGCTTTCTGTCACGTAAGCCACACAACGTCTCAACAGCTTTCTTAATCCTTTCACAGATCATTAACTTGGCTTCTCACTAACCTAAAACTCACACCCACGCACACAATTCAGTGTGCATGCGTGTCTATGTGCGGGTGTGTGTGTGTCTGTCTGTGTGTACGTATGTAGTTTTTTTGGTGTGTCTGGATGTATGGGTGAGTGTATGCATGTGTGTACGTGTCGTGTGTGTGTTGGCGGGTGTACATGTGTGTGCGTGTGTGTGCGCATGTCTGTGTGTGAGTGTGTGTGTACGTTTGTGAAAAGTTGTGTCGGTGGGTATGTCTTTGCATGGGGTGGGGAGGAGAGGGTGCGGTCTGGTTGCTGCAGTTGGCTCCTATAGACTATCCCAGAACTCCAGAACCCACAACTATGCACCTACTGACCTGAGAGTGGATCAGATAGAAGTAGAAACAAACCAGTCATCATGTCTCATGCTCACGAGGAAATGAGTTCATAACACACACACACTTTTACGACGCACCATGTGTAGCCTCCAGATCTCCAGCCTGGTTTCAGTTTCATCTGCACCCCTTCAGGTGAGTCATCGTGGGAGATGGGGGGGGGGGGGGGGGGGGGGGGCAGAGGGAGGGAGGGAAGGAGTTAGGGAGGGAGTAAAGTCCCTAGTCTACCTGACTCAGCCTTTCTGGACACGAGCCCTTGTTTGAGAACTTGACCCAGGGAAAGTACCTGTCTCTCCCCTTCTCTCCACAGCTGAGTCATATTGATCTGACCTGGCTGGCCTCAGCAGGCTCTCAGCACCAAGGAACACACCTCTGGGCCTTCGTTCTACCACAGACGTTCCCGGTCCACTTATTTTTAGACCAGGCGTTTGGCTGCCAGGGGCTCGTTCATGGTGCTTTCTGGACGGAGCCTTTTCCCTACAGCCTACAACCTTTCATGCACGTGGTTCCTGTATTGTCTACTTTACTCTCTGTGTACAGTATGGTCTACTTTACTGTCTGTGTACAGTATGGTCTACTTTACTGTCTGTGTACAGTATGGTCTACTTTACTCTCTGTGTACAGTATGGTCTACTTAACTCTCTGTCTCTTTGTTCCCAAGAGTGGCGTGAGCTTAGTGATTCATCAAGAGTGACTTTACCAGAAGCACAGTTTCAGAACCCTTTAGGGTGTGTTTGTTGTGAACTTCGGCGCGGGCCCTCTTGCCCCAGTCTCTCTGTCTCACTCTTGCCTGCGGACGTCTTAGAGATCAATCTCTCTCTCTCTCTCTCTCTCTCTCTCTCTCTCTCTCTCTCTCTCTCTCTCTCTCAAAATGACATTGTGTCCTTGGGCAAGGCACTTCACCATACTTGTCTCAGGGGAATGTCCCTGTACTTACTGTAAGTCGCTCTGGATAAGAGCGTCTGCTAAATGTAAATGCCCTTTCACTACCTTTGTTGGAAGTGAATCTTCTATATCTCAGGCGTTTGGTCTGCAGTGGATCCAGAATGTGTTCCTGTACTGCTGTGCTCACCAGGAGCCGTGTTGCAGCAGTAGTTTACTGTGAGGGTCCGTGAATGGCGGCTCTCAGAGCATCCCTCTGTTTTCACTGTGGAGCTGCACATTTCACAAGTCTCCCTGAAACACATTTTCACAGTGTGAGATATTCCCAGAGGAACAAGCATGGTCTTATAGCAGAAATACCGACAGCTTTCTCTCTCTCTCTCTCTCTCTCTCTCTCTCTCTCTCTCTCTCTCTCTCTCTCTCTCTCTCTCTCTCTCTCTCACACACACACACACACACACATATCCACGCATACACACACTGACATGCATGGACACAAACACACTCACACACACACCTCACACACACACACAGACACCACACACACACACACACACACACAGTACACAGAACCAGTGACACGTCCCACTACCCAGAGTGAGCACCAGAGGCCTTACTAGGACATGCGCCATCTGACCGGGCCTCTGGTCCAAACGTGCGTCCGTTTCCCAGAGAGAGGGGAAGCCCGGCTGTGTTGGTGGCTGCTCGCACAGCGAGGGCCGGGGTTGCAACAGCGGCCCGTGCTCCCCCGTGTTGGGAAATGTCTGTTACGCAACTTCCCCCCGCGGCCTGTTATATGGCTGTGTCCTGCTGGTGACGGCCCAGCCTGTTTCTGACTGGGTGTCCTCTCATGGGGACAGCAGAAGGGACGCGCCGTGCTTCCAGCATCAGGAACGTTTGAAATGCTGAGATTTCAGCTTGCGCATGTTATTGAGCGGTTGCAGCAAACGGAGAATGTGGAAGGTTATCTCCTGGTTCACGTGTCAGTAATGTGGCAGCGTGCTATTGTGTGAGACTTTCCTATGTGGACAGAAATCTTTGGATCGGATTAGTTACTTTTTCTTTCTTCTGCTTTTCCTGGGCATGTGACTGTGATTACTAGTCCACCATGGACTCACCCCACACACACACACACACACACACACCATACACACAGACACAATACACACAGACACACAGACACACACTCACATACACAACACACACACATGCCATACGCACACACACACCATACACACACACACACCACAAACACACCTCTTGTTTGCTATCATAATCTGAGTGTTTTTTTCCTGCCAGTCCTCCTGACCTCTGAGAACAAGAGAATTACCTTTTGACCTCTGACCCTGAACACCTGGCCAATCAGGAAGGGTATTTTTGTGAGGTCACATCCAGCCTCTGTTCTCTGACAACCCTGACAGTAATGTGAGGTCAGTCACAACTTCTCCTATATTACCGGAAACATCTGCAGGATCCGTCATCAAAACAAAGAGTGATCCTGGAGTTGGACCAGTTACAGTTAACAGGCTGAAGTCCACACCAACGCGCTATCACTGACACAACACAACATCTAACACTGTTTTTTATATACAACTTTAGCAACAACATTTGGATCTCAGTTTTTGCCATTTTCCCTATTTCTCTCTCCCTAGCTGCCTATCTCTCTCTCTCCACATCCCCCCCTTGTGTATCCCCCACAAAACATCCTAAACTCTGTGGCTGGTTGGATTTCATCATCCACCACTTCTCCTTCTCTGAATGAGGGAAGAGAATGCAAGGGTGGAGGACAAAATGAGTGGAGGACAGGGAGTGGAGAGAGAGAGGAGAGGGAGAGGGAGAGGGAGAGGGAGAGGGAGAGGGGAGCGGGGAGGAGAGGAGAGGAGAGAGGGAGAGGTAAAGGGAAGAGGGGAGAGAGGGTAAAAGAGAGAGCAAAGGAGAATGGAAAGGGGAAGAGTGAGGAGGGGTGGGAGCGAGGGAGGGAAAACGAGAGGGTAGAGGGGAGGAGAGGGGTGGAGGAGAAGAGAGTGAAAAGAAGAGGGACAAGGAGAGAGGAGAGGGTAACCATAGGACTTGCTCTCAAAGTTTCATTACGGCATAAGCTGGAAATAGCATCACAGAGAAAAGACACAGGGAAATGGATTTGGGAGGCTGGAGTTGATGGGAAATGTAGTTGGCAAAGGAGGAAACAGGAAGTTAGGAATTCAGTGGAAATAAGGACTAAGGAAAACCATCACATTGTGTTTACTAGGCGTAATTCCAAACACATTAAATGCTTACAAAAACAGCAGTAGCTAAATTCCATCCAGGAAGACTCTGAACCACAGAGTACCAGAGCATTGAACAGTTGAAAAAACGCCTGAAGGGGGTTGAGGGGTGTGTGTGTGTGAATGTGTGTGTGTGTGGGGGGGGGAGGGGGGGCTGGGCTGAGGTGAACTTCCTCTTTCATTTGTGAAACATCCTCTTTTCTAGGACATCAACTGGACATCAGTGAAATAAATGACCGTGCAGAATAATGCACTTCATATGTGACTTTACAGCCTGCCATAACCTGAGAGACTAGATCCTCACGTCATCACCAGATCTGGCAGGTATGATTATTTATTGATTTGAGTACTTTCTTATTACATTGTTATTCGGTTGCTTGTTTTTCCTTTGTTGTTTTTCAGCAGTTAACTTTTTATTCTATTGATTTACATATATTTTAAAAGATGGCGATGAAGAGTGAGAGAGAGAGAGAGAGAGAGAGGGTGTGGAAGCCGTGTGTGCGTCACTCATAGCTGCTGGCCTCATTGATGTCCATGTGCTATCTCTGGTCCATCTAGCCTGGCTGCATTCCTCACTGCTCTGGCAACACACACACACTCGCATTCACACACACACGCTCACACACACGCATGCACACACACGTGCAGGTGCGCCCGCCCGCACGCACACGCTCACACACGCACACGCTCACACGTGCACACACACGCGCATGCGCACGCACACACATGCAAACGCACACGCACTTCTGCATGCACATGCACACACACACCCATCCACCCGCGCACACAAACAGCGATGCCCTTTCTCTAGCTTTCACTACCTTTCTTATGAACAAAAATGGATGATCTTTCCCTCTTTCACTCTGTCCCCCTCTCTTCTCCTTTAAAAGGAAAAGTGTCTGGTCTGAGTTAGGAGGGAGGAGCTGATGTGATTTGTGGGGCTGACCCATTCTCCAGTGTTTCGTTCTGGCACCAGTCTCTCTCTCTCTCTCTCTCTCTCTCTCTCTCTCTCTCTCTCTCTCTCTCTCTCTCTCTCTCTCTCTCCTGTCACACGGGTGCAGTGAATCAGGCCATTCATCAGCCTGCTGAGAGAGGAGAAAAGGAGATCACTCATGTCTCCTTCTAATAACACCAATCTGAGCTAATACATGCCAGAGGAGAGGAGAGGAAAGGAGAGGAAAGGAGAGGAGAGGGGAGGAAAGGAGAGGAGAGGAAAGGAGAGGGGAGGAAAGGAGAGGAGAGGGGAGGAAAGGAGAGGAGAGGAAAGGAAAGGAGAGGGGAGGAAAGGAGAGGGGAGGAGAGGGGGAAAGAAAAGAGAGGAATCAAAAGGCAACGAAGGGAAGGCGAGGAAAAGGAAAGGAAAGTAGGAGAGTCAAGAGAGATGATTCTGAACATGGTTGACAGGATGAGTCAGGTTGCTCTTGTAAACCCTTTCAGGGACAGCTAGTCAGATGTAGTGTGGATGTGGCTGGAGGCTGCAGTTCCAGTCAGACTGGTGCTTCAGTCCCACTCTGCTGTGGACCTGCTGTGCTCCACACATACCAGCAGGCCAAAGGTACAGAGCACACCTCAGTGATACCTGGAGCTGTGTGCGTGTGTGCGTTTGGACAGGGCATCACCTTCATGGATGTGTGTGTGTATACTCAGATGTGTGTGTGTGTTCAGATAGTTGCTCTCTCTCACATACTCTCTGTATTTACCACCAGCACTCTATTGACACTCACAGCGGAAAGAGGTGCAATGGTAAGCAATAACAGCAAACATATACTCACACACACACACTCACACATATGCACGCACACACACTCGCACACACAGGTGCGTGCACACTGACACACATCTCCTCAACATCTCAATGGGAGCTTTATATTCATATGCACACACACACACACATCAAACAAGCGGGGCCGTGTGTGCGAGCCATGATAAACTTCAAACGGTTCACGGTGTGTGTGTTTCATGATCACATCCATCCACCCCAGCCTCCCTCCCCGCTGGCCAGCGCAGGGTTAATCTGGTTAATAATCCACCCTAATCCACCCTAATCCAGACATCTAACGCCACAGCACAGCATGCGTGCCATGTGGGCGGAGCTCTGAGAAGCCCCTCCCCTTCTCGCCCCCCGACAGCCACTCGTGAGAGAGCTCCGTTGTTGTCGACGATGGCGGCTGCATGGTTGCCCCCGGTTACGTGACAGAGAAATCCACTGGTAGGACGTGACACCCCCCCCCCCCCTCCCCGCCGCCTCCCTCTCTTTCTTCCTCGTGAGACACTTTATTCAGTTAGCAGACGATTTGATTTGAAGGCGACTTGCAAATGGTGCATGTAGAAAGTACACCCGCAAATGGAGGATCAGAAGTACGTCGTTCTAACAGTCTTTCACAGTCAGAGACAAGAGATAGTCTAGTTACCAGGGCAAAGTGTCACCTCAGCTACCAGGCACTGCGCAACTCTCAACTACAGTATTATACAGTACAGTGAAACAGTAACATGGTGCATTTACTCATGGTGTCATGGAAAATATTGCTGACTACTGCAGGTCTGGATAAGAAGGAGGGAGGGATAGAGGGAGGGAGAAAGAGAGAGAGGAGGAGAGAGGGTGGGGAGAGAGGGAGAAAGAGAGAGACAGCGAGAGAGAGATAGAAAGAACCAAAGAGCGAGAGAGAGAGAGAGAGAGAGAGAGAGACAGCGAGAGAGAGAGAGAGAGAGAGATAGAAAGAACCAAAGAGCGAGAGAGAGAGAGAGAGAGAGAGAGAGAGAGAGAGAGAGAGAGAGACAGCGAGAGAGAGATAGAAGAACCAAAGAGCGAGAGAGAGAGAGAAGAACCAGAGAGCGAGAGAGAGAGAGAGAGAGAGAGAGAGAGAGAGAGAGAGAGAGAGAGAGAGAGAGAAGGAATGCTATGACGCAGGTAGAGATGGTGATAAAGGTGTAGTGAGCCCAGCCTTATTTAGACAGGACTGTTTTACACTATCTCACTGCTGTGGAGTTATATTATGGTTACCACTGGGAATTCCTACACTCTTACTACAAGCTACAAACATGTATTCATAATGCAATTGATTATACAATTGATTATACAAATATATAGTAAATGTTTTAAATACTGCTGTAATGAGACATAATATTGTTCAATATACAGAATCAAGCTGTATAGTGGTTTACTGTAATAAGTAGTATTCAGGTGTATCATGGTTGACTACACAGTATTACGTAAGTTGCATTCTGGTTTCATACTGCACTATGTAATTATGGTAAAAATTGTTTGGTACGCAAGTTTGTGGTATGTTGAAACTGTAATACTAAGGAGTATTATGGTTTGATAATGAAGCATTCCAGTACATCAGAGTTGAATGTGCAGTGATACGGTGTATTGTTGTTCAATGCTGCAGTACTAAAGTGTAATATTGTTCAATACGCAGTATTAAGGTGTATAAAGGTTGGATTGTGTAGCGCTGACATTTACAGACAGGAGGACTGAATGGAGAACCTGCACCACCTGTCAGTTAGGATCAAGGTTACAGTAAAAGTAACTGAAAGAAGGCAAACCTTGTCTTTTTCTTATCTAGGTCACTGTGAGCCAGGGTGTTAGATAAGAACTGGTGTGGGCTGAAGACGCTTTCCGTTCATTGTTCAAAACCACGAGGTGTGACTAAGACAAGAACTGTGTGACATTTGAGTGTCAATCGGTTGAAATACCAGCTTTTTCTCAAATGTACCATTTTTATACCCTCCTTATTGGAACAGCGTATCTTTCTTTTGACAAAAATTTATTTGATTCGGATCATCATGTTAAGTGTGTGGTAGTGTGTATCTGTGTGTGCTTTTGTATGTGTTTGTGTTTGTGTCTGAGTGTGGATGAGTGTGTTTGTGAGAGTGTGTGTGTGTGTGTGTGTGTGTGAGAGAGAAAGATAGTGTATGTGTCTGTGTTTCTGTGTCCGTGTGTGTGTGTCTGTGCGTGTGTGTGTGCGTGTGTGCGTGTGTGTGTGTGTGTGTGTGTGTGTGTGTGTGTTGGACAACGGGTCAGGGTGTGTCTGAAGTTGAATCTGGAAATCTGGAGAGAGGCGGTTATGATGTAATCAAGCAGGTGTAACCTGTTTCAGTTCACAGGAAGGGAGACAGGTAGAAGTGTTTGTTTGAGTGTGTGTTTGTGTGTGTGTGTGTGTGTCTGTCTGTCTCTCTGTCTCAGTCTGTCTCAGTCTGCCAACCTGGAGTCTTGAACTCAAGTATAAGAACACAGACCAGAATCCTTCCCTGTGTGTTTCTGAAGATAAAAAGACAGTTAATAATGATTTAATCATCAAACATGGAATACTGATTTATAGCTATCAATATAGTCAACGCGTGTATGCGGTGCTGGCTGGTTTAAACACACACAGACACACAGACACACACACGGCCTGGTGAGTCACTGCCTGGGGTCAGGAATGTGAACTATGACGATGAAATATGGCCTGCTGAGGGGGAAAGGGGGGAGGAGGAGGGGACAGGTGGGGGGGGGGGGGGGTGCAGGGGTTTGAGAAGGGGGAGAGGGGGAAGATGGGGTGGTGAAAAACTGAATCAGCTGCTAGTGAAAAACAGTAGTCTTCTCTCCCCAGCACCCAACATCCTGCCCCCCTGCCCCCCTGCTCCCCTGCCCCCTGCCCCCCTGCCCCCCTGCCCTCACCTGATAGGGCTTTACAGTGCTCCAGTTGGATGGGGGTTCTAACCACAGGGCTCCTCATGTCACTGTGTGCTCTCCTCCCTGAGGCCCTGGGAGTGACTCACCCTCCTTCAGCCTTTTAGTCACAAACCCACTCTATAGAATTTGTTGACTTTTTAACCAGGCTGTCATGCTGGGAAACCCACATTTTAGAGAGGTTGAGCGTGTTTTGCCAACATTCGATGACAGGGAGGAAGGAGAGAGAGAGAGGTCTGGTCTGTGGAATGTTCTATAGTTTTCCTGATTTCGGACTCTCCGTTCAGGAATGCAGTGTAACTGTTCCCACATGGTCCTCATCTCCCGTCCTCCCCCTTGCTCCTTCCCCTCCCTCCTCTAACCCCCCCCCCCCACAGCCCCCCCGCCCTCCTCCCCGCCTGCCCACCATCTGGAAGACCTTCCCAGAGGCCGGAGAAATTTACCCCTGGGGTGTCAAAGACGAGGGAGGAGGGGGTGGGAGGGGGTTGGAGAGAGGGAGGAAGAGGAGAGGGGGTGGAAGGGGTGAGAGGAGAGAGAGAAGGAGGGTTAGAGGAGACAGGGGAGAAGGAGGAGGAGGGGGGAGGAGGAGAAGAGAGGGAGGAGAAGGGGAGGAGAGGGGAGGAGGGGCTGCAGGAGCGTGTCAAATAAACAGCAGAGGACTAAGAACGTGGCGTGAAGGATCTCAGCCACAAGACTACCATTGTGCCCTTTCTGCCTCAGAACTGCTCCGCTCCTCACAGCCTCCCCGGTCTTGTAACCCTAACAACTGACCCACAGGGAGCGACCTGTTTTCTCTCAAATTTCTCTCCGATTCTTCTGTACTTCAGTCTTCAGCGCCGTGTCAAATAATGAGTCATTTTATAGGTTGTTTTTCATGACTTTATGACGCTGTGACGTTCTTAGTTGATTTAATCTGCGCTGCTTAGCTCTCTGTTTCAATAGTGTGTGTGTGTGTCTGTAAAGTTGTGTGTCTGTGTGTGTTGGTCTGTGTGTGTGTGTGTGTGTGTGTGTGTGTGTGTGTGTGTGAGGCTGTGAAAGTCGCTATGACAGTTGACCTTTTTATTTTTGTTTGATATTTATTCAAATAAGTTAGTTCCAGTTATGGTTTCCATGGAGATGTTTCTGGTTGTGTGTGGTAGTTTGTTATTTTCTTTCTTACTTGCCAGGTTAAAGTGTTCATATGTGCAGTCAGTCATTGACGTATTCAGACGAACATTTTGAACTTTGAACTCTGATCTAATACGTTCATTTTCCACTGTGTCATGGTCAGCGAATCAGGGGTCTGGGTTTTGTCCCTGCCCCTGTCGGATTCTGTACAGAGGTCATGTGATGTTATCGACCACCGTTCTGTCCAGTGTTGAGTTTCAATTATGAATTACCTCTAGAACATTCCTACTGTACTGGCGATGGGTATAGCTCAGTGGTAGATCATACAACTGTCGCAGGTTCAAATCCCCCCCTCTTCGTCATTTTTGGATAAAAGCGCTTACCAAATGAACACACCACCTTACCTCAACTCATAATAATTCTCTCTGTAAGATTCTGATGCTCAACTTGTCCTGCTTGTTCACTGACTCTTGGAAATAATTCAGCAGGAACCAGACCTCGGCCAAATCCTGTCAAATATTAGCACGAACTGTCAAACACCTGGGGCGAGCTTGATTTAGAGAAAAACCCAGCAGGGAAGCTGGTGCAAAGCTACTGGAACAGTCCAAAAAGGGGAAGCTTGGATAAAAAATCTAACCTAATTCACTCTTTTTATCTGTGCTGGCTTATGTATGACTGGAAGTCACCATGTGCACAAGGAAGGTGTCAACCATGTTACACAGAATACAAAATCACAAGCATTATGAATGTGTGAATAATGTCATTTCAAATATATCTATTACTGTTCACACAGTAACCTCCACCTTTACATTTCCTTCAGGATCAAGAAACGGAATCAATGAAGGGTTAAATCTAAGGAATTCAAACTCGTGGAAATGCAAGTGAATGAACTAGCAAACTCTGCTGAGCGAGCGGTGTGCATGTCTGGTGTCAGAGTTGATGCCATGAGTGTGCAGACACACGCACCACTCCCCATTGTCAGTCAGCACATCAGTCACTTTGGAAGTGCCAGAGAGGCAGGTTAGCCTCCATTCCTCTCAAGTCTTTCTCCTTTTCTTCACAGATCAACATCTTTGATGCTCCTGTTGTTCTGAAGGCTCAGTCGCTTCATTTAGACCTTGAGTATGCCATGGTTTAATACCTTGTTGTTTTAAACCGTTTCTCAAGCATGGAAGCACTCTCACATCTACATTCACACACACACTCACAAGCACACACACATACACACCAACCCATACCACACTCCCACCCATATTATAAACACACCCACACACACACTCATCGATACCACAGACACACTAAAAGATTGAATGTACGCTATTTTAGTGTAGTATCAGTGTGGCCCACACAAAGCATGCTGTCACCAACCACTTTCACAGCTGTTTAAACCTTAATTTCTCTGCTGTGGGCGAGAGACCATCAGCTTTGTGAGGACGACTTCCTCTCTCCACCTACAGAGGTCAAATCTCCATCATCTCCAGGGCTTCATCATGAGATGGAGGAACCATGACCAGTCGACCACAGGGCCCACACACACACACACACACACACACACACACACACACACACACACACACACACACTCACACACACACACACACACACACGTACAAAGACAGACATCGCAGTGACTGACACCAAGAGACCTTGAGAGCCCTGACCTAGAACCCTCCCACAAGACTTGCTCTTTTACTTCCTGTTCCTGTTCCCTGACGCAGTACCTCCACTCACCGCCCCCCCGTCCCGTCCCATCGCCTGCCAGACAGACAGACATTCACATCCGACTCTCATACAGCCTCCTCATCCCACTCCCACAACATTCAATCTTGTTACACCCACTCCATCCCTCGCCCCTTCACCCACTCCCTCCCTCCCTCCTTCCTTCCCTCACCCACTCAACCTCTCAACAAACCCCCCCCTCTCTCTCTCTCTCCCTCCCTCCTTTCCTCACCCGCTCCGCCTTCACCACATGTTTGGCCCCTGTCTCTGGTGGGGATTCTGTCTTGACTCTGTACCTATGGAAGATGTGGTCTAACACTGTTCCAACACGTACCAGATGGGCCTGGCATGAGGGAAGGCTTGGGCCCAGTCCAGACCAGGACTGCTTACAGTTTTTCTCAGTCGCTTTGGTATATTTCTCAGATCAGAATTGAAATTCTCAAAACAGTAAGTGCATTTCTCAAAACAATTCGTACAAATAGCAAAACACCATGGATTACCTGCAAAAGCCAGTCTCTTGCTCAAAATCCTTAGTTCATCTCTCAAAAGTTAATATCTGTGTCAATGAACATGTCAGTGCCATCAGAATGACAAGTCCTTGTGTCATTGTGTACAGATAAGACAGTCAAATTGCTTAGTCATGTTGTCAATACAACAGTGTACTCTGGAGGGATGTTCTGATGTAAACTATGGCAAAGGTTTTGATGACAATTATTATAAATTGTAGGTTACACCTTGGTGTATTTAAGAGTTTGATAGCAAGAGACTGGACAAGATTCACATTTACGCTTTAATTTGTTGTACTGTACTCTGTTGACAGACATATAACTTGACAGGAAAATAAATGTAAACATAGGACAATCTCTTTAGGAAAAACTGTAGTGTTGTAGGAATGATAGTGCTATAGTCTTCCTACACCTCCTGACGGTCCTGTCTGTTGGGCCACAAATTCTCATCCACATCACATCGTACATCTTCTCTTGCGATGCAGCGTGGAAAGAATCTTTTACTGTGTCTTATCCAGCCTCTGCAGGCATCTGCTGTGATGTCATCGCACGCAGCATCCATGGCAGCCAGAAGGGTCATCTGCGTGTGTGGCTGGCGATCAGAGACTTTCCATCTCCATGCTGAGAAAAATTCCTCAATGGGGTTATAAGGCCTGGAGGACAATAAACACCCCAGCGGTCAACTGCCCGCAAATATTTGCTTGTTCGTATTGCTGATGTCATAGCTATTCCGTGGAGGCAAACACCAAACACTGTTTCTCACTAGTGTTTTTCTTCTTCTTCTGAAAACGATGACAAACCTCACATTTTGATATTACATGTCCTTTTAGATGTAATTGACTGCCAAGTAACTGTTACTTTACTGTAATAACTGCGTGTTTGTGTGCGGGTGTATGCTGTGTCTGTGTGCGAGAGAGAGAGAGAGAGAGAGAGAGGGGAGAGAGAGAGAGAGAGAGAGAGAGAGAGAGAGAGAGGGGAGAGAGAGAGGGAGTGTTTATGTGTGTATGCTTGTGTGTGTAGTAGTGTGTGTGCGCTTGTCTGTCAGAAAGTGAACGTGTATGTATGTGTATGTGTTTCTGTGTTTCTGTGTGTGTGTGTCTGTGTGTGAGAGAATAAGTATGTGCGAGTCTTTGCTTGTGTGTGTGCGTGTGTATATGAGTCTGTTTGGGGCACAGAGAGGTAGAAGGTTAGCAAACACCTGACACACCATCTCACTGGATGAATCACCTCCTCACCTTTGACCTAACACTAATGCTGTCATGTGTAGCATGTGCCTCATCTGTGTGTGTTCGTGTTACATTTACATTTAGTCATTTAGCAGACGCTCTTATCCAGAGCGACTTACAGTAAGTACAGGGACATTCTCCCCGAGGCAAGTAGGGTGAAGTGCCTTGCCCAAGGACACAACGTCATTTTGCACAGCCGGGAATCGAACCAGCAACCTTCGGATTACTAGCCCAGTTCCCTAACCGCTCAGCCACCTGACTCCCGTGTTAGTGTGTGTGTGTATGTGTGTGTACTAGTGTGCGTAT
This sequence comes from Thaleichthys pacificus, assembly GCA_023658055.1. NCBI lineage: Eukaryota > Metazoa > Chordata > Actinopteri > Osmeriformes > Osmeridae > Thaleichthys > Thaleichthys pacificus. The sequence continues at coordinate 4,990,472 of CM042852.1, forward strand.
GTGTGTCAGTATGTATGTTTGTGTGCGTTAGTGTGTTTGTGGGGGTGTTAGTGTGGGTGTTACTCTGTGTTAGTGTGTGTGTTACTGTGTGTGTTAGTGTGTGTTAGTGGGTGTTACTGTGTGTGTTAGTGTGTGTGTTAGTATGTGTGTTACAGTGTGTTACTGTGTGTTACTGTATGTTAGTGTGTGTTACTGTGTGTGTTAGTGTGTGTGTTACTGTGTGTGTGTTACTGTGTGTGTTAGTGTGTGTTACTGTGTGTGTGACTGTGGGTGTATACTCTGTCTCGACTGGCATGTGCCTCATCTGTTTCCTCTTCATCAACAGACAGATACGGCTGGTCTGGAATAACCTTTACCACCTGACACAAACTCTCTTACATACACAGATTCCACTGTGAAAGGACAGCGGCTAATACAAATAATATGACTGATAAACAAGTTTTGAGGCTATTTCCTCTTCTGCTGCATGTTCCTTAAACAGCAAGCTGTGGGTGACAAGTCACATGACAGGTCACATGACCCCAGATCAGTTGGCATCCTGACAAGATGATGTCATGAAGGACAACTCTAGGAGCTGCCTTTCTGCTATGTCGTAGATGGGGTTTAAACCAAATTTAGCTCTCTTTCTCTCACACAAACTCACAGACACAGATATATATACACACGCACCCACACACAACAATTATCTCTCTCTCTCTCTCTCTCTCTCTCTCTCTCTCTCTCTCTCTCTCTCTCTCTCTCTCTCTCTCTCTCTCTCTCTCTCTCTCTCTCTCTCTCTCTCACACACACTCTCAATATCTTTCTCTCTCTTTACATTTACATTACATGTAGTCATTTAGCTAACCCTAACCCAGATGCTCTTATCCAGAGCGACTTACAGTAAGTAAAGGGACATTCCCCCGAGGCAAGTAGGGTGAAGTGCCTTGCCCAAGGACACAACGTCATTTGGCACAGCCAGGCTGCGAACCAGCGAACCTTCTGATTACTAGCCCAATTCCCTAACTCGCACCTGACTCCCTGTTTAACTATCTTTTTTCTCTGTTACACACATATGTAGCATAAACACACACACAAATGTACACACACACATGCACACTGCTTTGCTGAAATCAGAACCCAGACCCTTCCAGCAAACAACCTGTATATATCATTCAGGAAGTGCAAGCTTATCCTGTCGTAAATCTAACATTCCAAGAAAGAAATATACACCATGTGAATAAATATGGGACAGCCGATTGCTGGGATCTCAGCCACAACACACCAGTTTAGAAAGACTAAACATCAGTGGCTCTAGCTGATTGGTGGACTGGGTTACTAGAGATAGCTGATTGATGGACTAGGTTACTAGAGTTGGCTGATTGATGGACTGGGTGACTAGAGATAGCTGATTGGTGGACTGGGGGACTAGAGATAGCTGATTGGTGGACTGGGGGACTAGAGATAGCTGATTGGTGGACTGGGTTATTAGAGTTGGCTGATTGGTGGACTGGGTGACTAGAGATAGCTGATTGGTGGACTAGAGAGAGAGAGAGAGAGAGAGAGAGAGAGAGAGAGAGAGAGGGGTAGAGTGAAAGAGAGAGAGAGACAGAGATAGAAAGACGAGGGGGACGTGTACATACAGACTGTCATGCACAAACACACACAAACACAGAAGAAAAGCGCAGCCGAGAGTATTAGACCAGGTCTAGTTTCAAACTAGACTGTTGGAAACTGGGTAAAATATCAACTTGTTGTTCTGGTAGGAGAGTGTTCATTGATAGCTGTCAGGTCAGGGAGCGGGGCAGGCTGTTGGTGGACGTTACCCTTTCACCTTCACTGTAAACTAATCACAGACTCTGACTAATGTTTGACTTCACAGTTACAGCCATTTCCTGGTAGTGTCTGCCTGTACTGAGAGCTTGTAGTGTGTTGGTACAGCCTTCTGAGCATGCATCATACAAGACACAAACACACACACACACTCTCAGTGTCTTTCCACCATCATGAAGTGTCTCCACAGTAGTTCTGTCTCCTGCAGAGAGAAGGCAGACTGGTGTCCGGTAGGGTTCTGTTCATAGTGTGAGGATCCTACCTTCGCCTGCCCTACTCTCCCCCACCTCCCTCCCTCCCTCCCCCCCTCCCCCCTCTCTCGCTCCCTCCCTCCCTCCCTCCCTCCCTCCCTCCCTCCCTCCCTCCCTCCCTCCCTCCCTCCCTCCCTCCCTCCCTCCCTCCCTCCCTCCCTCCCTCTAAAACTTTTATTGTCTTTCCTGCTTCTGTTATTGCACTGTACACTATTGTACACTTTATTAGGTTTGTAGTCTAGTATATTGTCAGTGTGTACGTGCATGCGTGTGAACTGGCTTGTGTGCGCGCCCACGCCCGTGCATGTGTGTGAAAGCGTGTGTGTGTGTGTGCGCCCGCCCGTTTGCGTGTGTGTATTGTAAACTGTATCTGACGTCAGGAAGTGTCTGCTGGCTGGACGCCTCAGGTCTGAGCTCAGATGACCTTCAGAGCCACATGGAAACAGGAAGTGCCAGACTTCTCCTGGCCATCTCCTCGTCACCTGCCATAGGTGTCGCTAACGACCTTGATGCTAATTCATGACATGACGGAATGACCACTCATGAGACGTACTTAAAGGCCATATTGCAGGTTAAACACCACTGTTGATTAATCGGTACAGGAAGCACTCAAGAAAAAAATCTCCAAATGGTGTCTCCAAATGGTGTTGAAGACCAGTTTTTGTTGTTTTTGGTGTTAGCATTAGCATATTAGCGCAATTTGGCGATGGCGTCACATTGGGGAGTTGTGGAGGAGAGTAGCCTCAGCTAAGGTGACCAGACATCCGGATTTCGTCCGGACAGTCCGGTTTTCCAGTCCTTTGTCCGGACCGCTGTTGCGCGTCCTCCTTTTTGCCCTTTTGTCCTCCTTTTTGACCCTTCCTGCCCACCGTTGCAATTTATCACTCTCGTAGGCTTTCAGATGCCAAAAAGAAAGACCTCCTTCAAATCTACGTGGGGTTCAGAACTCCATTTTGCCACTAAGAGCAGCAAAGATCAATATCATGCCTTCTGTAAACTCTGTTGCATTGATATAGATGTGAGTAGTAGGAGGAAAGGGGCTTTAGAGCGGCATGCCTGCGCTAGGCTATGGCACAAGAATAATGCTAGTTCTGCCGGGCACTCTTCCTTAACATCATTTTTTGCTCCGAACACAACAACAGCGGATGATAAAACAACCGCTGCTGAGCTGACCAAATTATAAATTATATATTTTAATTTCTATTACAACTGAAATAGTTTGGGGAATGGTACTGAAGTATTGGATTTGTATTCAAATGACAAATGTTGACTTACTAAAATGACAAATGTTATTGTCTTAATTTCATCCTAATAATCCCTAATTGGGATTGTCCTCCTTTTTGACCCTTTGTCCTCCTTTTTGGACCCAAGTTTTTCTCCTTTTCAGAGTCATACTTCTGGTCACCCTAGTCCCACCTGTAAAATCCCCCCAAGATCATCCCTAATACAGTAAAATATTTCCCCCGACGTTGTAAACACATTTCCGATTAGATGTCCCATGTTTTGATGGTACTAGCAGAGCCAATATTAGACATTCTCTGGTACTAGCCTAGTGTTTATTTCTAATCGATTTCAATGGTCTCTAAGCGGGCTTTGGTCTGTCGTCTCCCCAACGTGACTTCATGCAATGCATTGTGGGGGAAAGAAGAATCATTGCAAAAAGTAGCTACTTTTGCGTAGTATATTCCGTTTTGTGACACCCAACAACATCAAATACAATGGATAAATAGCGCAAATTTGTTGGAAAAATAAACCTGCCATATTTTAAAGAAAGTGATGGTATCTGAATAAATTAGTTGTTCATTTCTCCCCTGTGATAGTCTGGGACTAACCTGGTCTGAGACTAGCCTGGTCTGAGACTAGCCTGGTCAGGGACTAGCTTGGTCAGGGACTAGCCTGGTCAGGGACTAGCTTGGTCAGGGACTAGCTTGGTCAGGGACTAGCTTGGTTAGGGACTAGCTTGGTTAGGGACTAGCTTGGTCAGGGACTAGCCTGGTCAGGGACTAGCCTGGTCAGGGACTAGCCTGGTAGCAGAAGTTACTTGGTGGAAGCTTCACACCCTCAGACTTCTGTTGTTGGTTGCTGTTCTTCCCTTCGTCATGAACTGTCTGTTTTTGTGTGTGTGTCTGAGTGTGTACGTATGTGTGTGTCTGAGTGTGTACGTTTGTGTGTACGTCACGGTGCCTCCATTCTGGCCTACTGGTGTGAAGGAAGCACTGCTCAACAGACCACAGCTTCCTGTCCACAGCTTCACGAGTCTAGAAAAAGGTGTCTGTGTGTCTGTTTGTGCACTAGCATGTGTGTGCATGTGTATGTGTTGTGTGCGTTTCTGCGTGTTTCTGTGTGCGTGCGTGTATGTGTGTATGTGTGTGTACAGAGAGGCGTCTACCAGTTTTAGACCTGTTAAACATACGCGTAGGAGTGTTAACTGTTTACACAACTAAGGCCTAGCAACTGCAAAAAACAACCCTAATCTGAACATTGACCCAGATCTATTCAACAGCACTGCCACTATTCATCCAGCTATTCATCTGACCCTCACTGACAAAATAACTCTGTCAATTTGAACCAATTTGGAACCAATTTGCTTCACAGAGCCCTCTAAGGATGAAAGAATGTGTCCAGTTTCAGCTGACTGGGGTGAGAAGAGAAGGTGGTTGTTTGGAGATCAGGGTTGTTGTGGGAGAGGGAGAGGGAGCGTGAGGGCTGGAGGGATAACAGCAGCACCATGTGGGCCTTTCATCTGCCTTGTCACTTCTGAGAACCTGACCGTGTGTTTGTGTGTGTGTGTGCGTGTGTTTTGTATATGTTTGAATGTAAAGTGGGAACATTTCAGCAGCAAGCTTGCGCACAAGGGTTTTCTTAACTGGCATTGTGCAACACCATGTATTGACTCACAGATAAGCTCCAGACTGTTTTCAGAGAGGTCCATGTCATTCAGACTGCAGGTCTGACCTATGCCCCTGCCTTACTGACGCAAGCCAGGAGAAGATCATTAACCCATCCTTAAAAGACTGTGTGTGAGTGTGTGTGTAAAGGTGTGTGCTTATCTGTGTGTGTGTCTCTGAGTGCTTGTGCGTGTGTTTCGGTGTGTGAGTGTGTTTGTGTATGTTTGTGTGTGTTAGCCTTTACATGTGTATGTGTGTGTGTGAGCGAGTGAGTGTCGTGAGTAAAGTAGACCAGAATCTCGCTCGATTAACAGCAGTGGTTTTTCTATGACAACCGATCACATGACCTAGCCGAACGGCTTGTCTGGAAACCTATCTGTCCACCACCAAATAGAGGAAGAAGGAAGGAGGGGAGGAAGAGGAGGGCAGGATGAGGAGGGGAGGAGGAGGGGAGGAGGAGGGGAGGAGGAGGAGTAGGAGTGGACAGGGGAAGAGGGGAGTAAGCCTTACTCTTGTCAGGTTTTCTTATCGGGCACAGGTCCTCTTACACAACACCAGGACTGTTCACATTGCATTTTGCCGCTGCGTTTTGACTCCATTTACTGTGTGAAGTCGTCAAATTCAGTCGTTTGGTGTCACAAAACAAAGGAAGTTTGGCAGTTTCGAGCGTGGCTTTGTTGTCTTGTACACAAGCCGACCAGAACCACACGTTTAATCCCACTGTCGACCCAATCCAGCAACATGGTTCAGACAACCCTCACCTACCAAGACCCACTCAGGCCTCGAGTGTATGTTTCCCACTGTGTTCACAGCTGACATCATCAGAGAACTGTGTTGGCGTCAAAAGGACTGAGGAGACGTCATGACAGGATGAGACTGTCGTACTCGAGGGTGAATGTGAAAAACAGGAAAGAGATAGACATCTACATGTTTTGATGCTGTTCAGTCTTCCCTCTCTCTGTCCTTCTGTCTCTCTCTCGGGCACGCACACACACATGCAGACACCTACGAACACCCACAACACACATATCCAAAGACACACACGTGAACACCCACAAACCGACAGATACTGCTCACACACACACGCAGATACATCACACACACACACACACACACACACAGACATTCACAAATACACACATTCACAAACGCAAACACACACAAACACACAGCAGGGGCAGCTTCCTGTGCGCGTCTTCTTCTGGGTACAGGTTGTCATGGTTCCCCAACCAAAGCTTTGGTTGAATGTTTCCACCCCCCGCCTCCGTCCCCAGGGGGCGGGGTCGTCTTCAGCCCCCTGGAGACGGTGGGGTTAACCCTGTGATTGTGAACCGTCCAATCACAGGGCAGAACGGAAGTCAGAAACAAAGGTTTTCGGAACAGAATAGACGGCCACAGTGGAACATGCTACTGTTCCACTGTGGCTCTGTACACATACTGTATTCCATTCAGAGACTGTTTCCATGGTTTATTTATATTATATTATGAGACCTTTTTGCTCTCTCTCTCTCTCTCTCTCTCTCTCTCTCTCTCTCTTCAAACTCGCATCAAAAATGCATTTAAGGATAATCAGATTATATTTTCCATACTCTCATTTATTTGTGTCCCCCCCAAAAAAACATACAAAAGAATACAAAACAACAGGACAACACACAACAGCAACATCCCCACCACCCACAACCCCCTCCCCCCCACCCAAATTGAACAGAGACATAGCGTGGAGATGCAAGGAATTTGTATGCTGAAATAATACTCATCAGATCTCACATTTACTTGTAACTACATGGATGTTTTTTTTTACAGACTGAGGTGTCTTATAATATAAAACATGTTTACAAACTAAGGTCCAGTATATCCTGTATAACAAAATATTTTTACAGAATAAGATACCAGCTTAAATGACATACATAAACCACAGGAGTAATATCTCTGTGAGAGGCACTTGAGTCTTCAATATGAGTTGCAGCAATGATGAACCAGTCACTCAGAAACAGACGGGCAACATCCTGAAACTCCTACACTCAGACTGAGCCCCGCGCTCACCCGACGCCGCTCTCTCACTCCTACTCTCAGGTTTTGCTGTGCTCGCCCGTCCGCCCTCAAGCGCACGTGTGCGAAACGAGATGAGTGTAAAGTGAAAATCTTTATTCGTTATCTCTCGTTCTGGTTTAGACCGTGTTAGTACCCAGGTGACTCAGCCGAGCGCGACAGCGTCCGGGTGGAGAGGCAGCACGACCCGCGTCATTCAGCTCTCCATGAATAACCGGCTCATTCTGCAGACGCGATTCGAACGTATTACCTCTGATCTCTTTCGATCTGCAGACGAATGCCGTACTGTTGAGCAGTCTGCAATAAACACAAGACAAGGAGACATGACACGTTAGAAGCTTTAGGCTGGACTGACGAAGCACAGTTAGAGTTCACGTACGACTGTGCTGTGTGCTTCGAATCCACTCTTTTACTTTGAGGCAGAACATATCTGTGTTATCATGCTGGGTTATCTGTTTGCTATTGTGTTGTTTCTTAGAAAGTTTCTAAACCTTTTGGAAAGTTTTTGTTCATATGTGTCTTGGAGCTTAGGTAAATGTTTGTGTGTGCCTGTGTGTGGGTGTTTGTGTAAGTGTGTATTGATATGCAGGTGTGTGTGTGTGTTCTGGCTGTCTGTCGATGTGACAGGCCTCAATGGGTCAGTCCGACATGAACACACACCAGCAGCACAGCAGCACCCTCCCCTCCTCTCCTCTCCTCTCCTCTCCTCTACCCTCCTTTTCTTCTCCTCTCCACTTTTCCAACCATTCTCTCAATCCAGTCTCAACTCGTCTTTTTTCCCCTCGACCCCTCGACCCCTCGCCCCCTCGACCCCTCGACCCCTCGCCCCCTCGCCCCCTCACCCCCTCGACCCCTCGACCCCTCGCCCCCTCACCCCCTCGCCCCCTCACCCCCTCGACCCCTCGCCCCCTCGCCCCCTCGGCCCCTCGCCCCCTCGCCCCCTCGACCCCTCGGCCCCTCGGCCCCTCGACCCCTCGCCCCCTGCCACACCTTTCCAGGGCGCAGCTCCTTCTCTCCTCCCTCATCCCCTCGTCCAACACACCTCCTTTTCTTCTCAGAGCCTCTGCCCCCCCCCCCCCCCCCCCCCCCCCACACACACACACACACACGTCCACGCACACACATTTCGGCACACACATACGCGCCCCCCCCCAGCCCTGGCTGTCGGTGCAGGATCAGGTTTGTGATCTCAGGTGTAGCGGGGTATTGTTTCCTGTGGCGGGGGTGCCAGTGGAGCTGCAGCAACAGAGAGACGTGGTGTTTAGAGCATCTGATCCTTCCCTGGCTTACCGTCCCCGTCCCCCCCCTCCTCCGCCCTCACTTTCCTCCCCCTCCTCCTCCCCCCACACACAACCCTTCCACTCCCCTACGCCTTACAACCTCCCACAACCCCTCCACCCACTCACAACCCAGTCCCTCAAAACCCCAGCAACCACCGTTCAGCCCGGGGCCTCATGTCCCGACCCAAATCCATCAACCCCGACCCCTTCCGCTAGCCCACCCGGGCCCGGCCCAGCCCCGTCCAGGAAAGCCACCCCCCACCGCCTCCTGTTCTCCTGACTGAACACATTCCACGAGCACCACGCTCTCTGGCCTCAGACAGCATGTTTTCTGGTGAGCAGCAGCCAGGGTTGTATGAGAAGAAGAGAGGAGAGGAGAGGAGAGGAGAGGAGAGGAGAGGAGAGGAGAGGAGAGGAGAGAGAGAAGAGAAGAGAAGGGGAGAGGAGGAAGGATGGATGTAGGAGAGAGAGGAGGGGAGCCAGGGAGGCTGAATGTTACACAGTCCACAGTGACTGTTCATCAGAGCAAGTTGGAGAGAGAATCTAAGACAGGAAGAGATAAGTGCGAGATACTTTCAATGAGGAGGAGAAGCAGTCAGCAGGGTGCATATACATCAGACCAGGGAACCGACAGTAAATAGCATGAACATACAGATAAGGGAAGATACAGTACTATGCAGTCATGCCAGAGAATACACAGTCTGCAAAATAGACACACAGTCAGTAAGGAGGATGTACAGCCAGTAATATGGCTGATTTGACTAGTTTCGTCTCGGATTTCTCTCCCCAGCAGGAAGGGGAAGTGGACACGACCTTCCTGTGCTTGGAAGAAGCAACACGCCCACACCTTCAGCTGCACAAAGTCAGGGACATCAAGGATCGTAGCTTGGGCGTGTGTGTAAGTGTGCATGGATGTGTGTGCATGAATGTTTGTGTGTATGTGTGTGCGTGCGTGCAACAAAGAGCGCATGTGACTGTGTGTGTGTGTCAGTGGGAGTGTTTGTGATAGATTAAGTACCAGAACCATGCCTTCTCTGAAAACACCATTACTAGATTCAAGTAAACTACGGTCATAAATTGCTGCTGTTTGACAGTGGCTGCCAGTTGGAAGAGGATAATTACGCAACATTCCTTAAGTTCCACCTGGTCTGTCGCCACGAAACCTGATCACGTGTGTTCGTGTGTGCGTGTGTGTGTGTATGCATGTGAGTGTGTGTGTGAGAGAGAGAAAGAGAGAAAGAGAGAGAGAGTTTATGCAAGTTTCCATGTGTAATTGCTCACCTCACAAATCAGATATCCCCTCCCTGCAAGCTGTCTGTATGAGTAACCAGCACACACAGTGTTGAAGTCTTTCAACAACAGGACATCACTTGCAGGAAAGTCCATCCTGACTTCCTCATGTCCATTTCCTGGATCCTTTCACCCCCTTCCTCTCACATGCACAGGTCTGAGCCTGGGGGTAGGGGTGCCACAGTGGTCTACAGTGGTCAGGTCATCGACAGGACTGCTTCAACAGCAGCAGACTGCAGCCTGAGGCTCTGCTGGAGCCCCCTCTGGTGGCCAGTCAGGAGAAGGACAACCCCCTGACGAACTGACGAAATCCCATATCATGTTACATGTTGGACAGTACACAATGTCCTGTTGAACTGTGTAGAGATAGCACATCTGTTGTAACATTATCCAGGAGATGGGAGTTAACTGTCAGGAGTGTGAGGGGAATTGTCCTGTCTTGTTGTTGGTGTAAGCGGTCTGTGGTAACTGCACTGCACAAAGAACCCAGTCGGCAACAGGAAGTAGCGGAATTTTAACAAAGGGACTGTCTTTGTGTGGCGAAGAGCGTACATGGGCTGTTGCCCTCACCCTGCAGGTGATGGGAAACCTCCAACCAGACATTAGTCATAGACTTGGAAATTAGTCAAAATACAGTACTAAGGGGATGAATTTAGCTCAAAGATAGAGCATTACACTGCAGATTGAGGAATCATAGCCAAGTTTGAATTAATCTCTACCTTTCTTTGTCTGCTAAATAAACACTATTACTGTTGTTATTATTAATAACCTCCAGTAGCTAACCTGATCCAGATCACTCCAGTGTAACAGCTGGTGTTAGACTGTTAGGTGTGTTAGAGAGTTTATTACAGCCTATATGAAACATGACAGATTCAGTAGTAAAAGTCCAGTAGTCAAGTGACAGTTTATGTGTATACATTTATACATAATGTTTATATACAGTAGGTTCACTCTCATGAAGTTGACCTAAAACCCTCCTGGTGTTCCAGGAAATGAACACATTGACATGTGCAATGTGAAGTGACTGGTGCGGGAGGCTGTGGTTTGGACAGAGATTAGATCCATGCACACTGTCACCATCCCTAGAAGAACATGCACTATCCCCTCGTCACCCAACAACATCATTATTTCTTGTGTAAAGTGTACCGTACATTTCACACAAACACCCACTTGGTTGACTTGTCATCGACAAGCAGCACTCTCTCGGAGCTTCACGGCAGTGGACATGCAGTCTCATGCTACGAGAACTGGTGGAGCGTGGGCCTTCACAGCTGCTGATTATCGCTGACACAGGGGGAGACACACACACGCACACACACTTACACACTTGTGTCGTTTATTTAATAAAGTGTATCTAACATCTCTGAACAGATAAGTCAGAGTTACACATAAACTAAAATAACCGAGAAATGAACTTGAGTGGCCTTCTAACCACACACACACACACACTCATACACACACTCATACACGCACACAAAAACATACACACATAATCACACACACATTATCACACACACACACAATGTGACATGTCCAGAGATTCCAAGCTCTACCAGCACCAGGGACAGGGGCCCAAGCTGGTTTCCTGAATTGTATTTGTCTCAGCCAATAGAGTCTCTGTGGGTTACAACAACAATCACACACACATTGAGTATATGAACCCACAAACACACACGCCAAACATACACATAAAGAAAGAGTCCCAGGATGGCTTGACTCAAAAAAGCTATCCAGTCAGTGTGTGTGAGGGTGTATGTGTGTTTTTGTGTGTGTGGGTTTTTCCCTGTAGCTTCAGACAGAACCTCGTGGCAACACCGTTCTCTAAGGTGAGCCCAGGCACAGGTCTGTTTCCTCTTTCTCACGGCAGAGCTTCCTGTCCCCGTGTGATGGTGTCATCGCCATGGCAAAGCCGTGCCTTGGCAGGGAAGCCCTTCCGTCTGTCCGCAGGTGCCAGGTCACATGACACGGGCGACTGGACTTCCCAAAACCCTGACGGCAGTGAGATTCTCAGACTTTAGAATTCCCTCGACTCATTGAAAGGAAGATGAAACCAGGCACGTGTCGAGTTACCAGACCAGAAACAGATCTACTCAGCTGTGATTTCCAACACTGGGCGTTTTCCATCTTCCGTTTCATTTCTTCAGCAGGCGACGTGGAAATAGCGTATGTTATAGACACAGCCTATCCAGCAGTGTTTCAGTGGTCAGAGCGAAGGAGCGGTCAGTATTGACCAGACTAAGCGTTGTTGGTCAGATCGTTCCTTGGACGGTGTGTGTGTGTTCTTTGTGTAGGATTGCATCGGGTGGAAGGAACACTGTGTGTGTGACTAACCAGGTAATCGAGGCTGTCTCCAAGCAAATGACGAGGAGGAGTCTGTTGAGAAACAAGTCTTCCAGGAAACAAACATTGAACATTTACGATTCAGTGACTCATCAAGCAGAAACGCACTCACACATTTGAGCACACATACACACACAGATAGAGAGAAAGAAATGTGGAAACCTGATGAGAATAACCATCCAGTAAAGCAGATCATACAAAGCAAAACTGACAATGACAGTATCACGGTAGTGTGCCAGTATGTGTGTGTGTGTGCCAGTGTGTGTGTGTGTCAGTGTGAGGATGTGTACATTATGTGTTTGTGTGTGCCAGTGTGTGTTTCACTATCAACACCTCTGCAAATATGAGTGTAGCTACTGGCTGCATCTACCTTGATCTAGGATATATAGAGTGTTATCAAGGTAGATCTAGTATACCTAGAGTATGGTGAATGTAGTTCTAGTGACCATAAAGGTTACAAATGTCAGACAGACCGACGACAGACCGACAGACCGACAGACCGACAGACCGACAGACATACATACATAGGCAGGCAGGCAGGCAGGCAGGCAGACAGGCAGGTTAACACAGCTGTGACAGTGAAGACTTGATTTCACACTTTTGTCACTAGAGGGCAGTAGCACACCTGTGCGACAGAGGGGAGCAGGGAAGCAGGGAGAGAGGGATGGAGGGATAGGGGGAGAGAGGGATGGAGGTAGAGAGGGATGGAGGGATAGGGGAGAGAGGGATGAAGGGATAGGGGGAGAGAGGGATGAATGGATAGGGGGAGAGAGGGATGGAGGGATAGGGGGAGAGAGGGATGAAGGGATAGGGGGAGAGAAGGATGGAGGGATAGGGGGAGAGAGGGAGAGAGGGATAGGGGGAGAGAGGGATGGAAGGAGAGAGGGAGAGAGGAATGGTGGGAGAGAGGGATAGAGGCAGAGAGGGATGGAGGGAGAGAGGGAGAGAAAGAGGGGTGGAGCAGGTAGGTGGGGTGATGACATAGATAGATACATGCGCTGAGTGCGTCGAGCGTTTGTGCTCGGAGATGATTTAATCAGCCCTCCTTCATTTGGAGGCATGCTATGAGCCATCGGCTGAAAGGGAAATGAGCTGAGGATGTGGTACCTCCCTTCTGCAGTCACCATCTCCAAGTATCCAGGCAATATCAGGACAAACACGAGAAGATATGAAGACGCTCACTCCTGGCTTTGCCAGTGTCCGTTGGTGATCAGGGGCGCAGAAAGGGAGAAGGAGCCCACGCATCATGACATAATGGAATCCTGATTTGATTTGAGCCTCTCCAGTCGCTCACAGGCAACATCAACAGACAGCGATATTCACCACAGTGCGCGTGTGCTAACTGGTTAAACGGAAGCCAGCGAGGCGCTGGCGGCTCAGCGATGACGGGCCGCAGAGACGATCCTGAGGAGACGCGCTGCCGCCGGTACGATCAGACAACAGAACCACTTCATTACAGAACGACGAGAGAGAGAGAGACAGAGAGAGAGAGAGAGAGACGGAATGACAGAGAGAGAGAGAGAGAGACAGAGAGACAGAGAGAGACGGAATGACAGAGAGAGAGAGAGAGAGAGAGAGAGAGAGAGAGAGAGAGAGAGAGAGAGAGAGAGAGAGAGAGAGAGAGCGAGAGAGAGAGAGAGAGAGAGAGAGAGACAGTGACAGAGAGAGAGACAGAGAGAGATGGAATGACAGATAGAGAGAGAGACATACAGAGAGCCCAATAGAGAGGAAGAGAGAGAGATGAAGATAGAGAATGGGAGGGGGCGAAAGAGCAACAGAGCGAGAGAAAACCAGAGAGAGTGGAAGTGAGAGAGAGAGAGAGAGAGAGAGAGAGAGAGGGAGAGACAGCGAGAGAGAGAGAGAGAGAGAGAGAGAGAGAGAGAGAGAGAGAGAGAGAGAGAGAGAGAGAGAGAGAGAGAGAGGGAAAGAGAGAGAGAGAGGCGCCAAAGACAGAGGAGCAAATCAAAAGACACAGCACACAGCTGTACCAGGCCTGACCCCCTGCTGAGAGCTCCTCACTGTCAGCCAGCCTTCGCAACCTTGCATGAAGAGCTCATGATCAAAAACGATGGTCGTCACAAGACCCTCCATCAAACACACACAAAAGTCTGAGACAAGTGGATGACTGGCAGAGATGGAGGCCAAGATGGAGCAATGTCGTTGTGTTGGATGGTGGTGCACACACACACACACACACACACGTATGCACACACTGGTAGTTTACATAAACACAGTGGCAGTGTTTGCTTTAGAGGCCATAACATTGAGTTATAGGTGCACAAGGACCAGCCATAACTACAAATGCCAGGGACACTCATCTATATTCACAGCGACTGAAGGCTGCTTTACAGTCACAGCAGCTGAAATACTGGGCTGTAGTGTTGCCTATGTGTGTGTGTGTGTGTGTGTGTGTGTGTGTGTGTGTGTGTGCTTTCTAGGTGGCTGTGCAAGTACGTTTTTCTAGTACGGCATTGACAGTATGTGTGTTTGTGTTTGTATGAGTGAGAGAAGATGTGTGTGGTCTATGGGGTTGTGCAGGAAGCTTTGTATAGTGTGTGTGTGTGGAGAGGTCATCCCCACAGCATACTGTGTGTTTGATGGGGTGCCCTGTCACGAGGTGCATGTGTGTGAGACCCAGAACTGCCGTCCTCCTGGCATGAAAGAAAAGTAAACAGATGAATGTGTCGTGAGAAAGTGTGAAGAGAGAGAGACGGAGCGAGGAGCGGAAGAGAGAAAAAAGAAGAGGGAGGGAGACAGAGAGAGAGATAGAGAGAGAGAGGAGAGAGAGAGAGAGAGAGAGAGAGAGAGAGAGAGAGAGAGAGAGAGAGAGAGGAGAAAGGCGCGTCTTAAGAGTTTGTCTCTATTCAGACAGGGAACAGGCAGAATAAAAGCAAGTCAAGATGTCCTTGGGAGGGATTGAAACCACCGTCTGGAGGTGTTCCAGCGATCACAAAGCCAGTGTTCTCCTCTCTTCTCTCCTTTCCTCCTCCTTTTCTCTCTCCTCTTCTCCCTTCTCCTTTCCTCTCTAGTCCTTTCTTCTCTCCTCTCATTCAGTTTTGGAGTATGTCTGTTTGGCTGTCTGGCTGTCTATGTGCCTGTCTGTTTCCGAGTTTGTCTGTTTGTCTCTGTCAGTTAGTCTGTTTGTATGTTCACCTTCTGACAGGAACAAGTTCAGGCTGAAAAACACACACACATGATCACACCATCTGCTCTTCCATGGACATGAGATGGACGTGTGCTCAAAACCGACAAAGTCCATACAAGTATGCTCACGATCAAATAAAGGGCTGTTCCAGTCCATCAGACATTGATTGGAAAAAGTAGATTAGAAATGTCTTCCTTTGAGCAGTCTGCTGCCACTATTGATGAGCTGTGAGTGCGGGACATTGTACTCTCCTCATTGTAAACAACGTTCCCTTGACGGCCCAAGGTCGCGCGCATGCACCTACACAGACACGCACACACACACAAACTCATATCCGCTCATCATCCTATCTCTCTCGTGTGTCTATGCCAACATTCTCCATCTCTCATCCTCATCCAAACCA
Organism: Thaleichthys pacificus; assembly: GCA_023658055.1. Lineage (NCBI taxonomy): Eukaryota > Metazoa > Chordata > Actinopteri > Osmeriformes > Osmeridae > Thaleichthys > Thaleichthys pacificus. The sequence goes on from CM042852.1 coordinate 5,005,927, forward strand.
GGCTCTTTTTTAATTTATTTTCTCTTTCAGTCTCTTCTTTAGTCCTCTTTTTCTCTCCTCCCTCTCTCCACTCCAGCTTCTCTCCTCCTTTCATCCCCTCCCTCCTTCTCTCCTGTCCCCTCTGCATGTCCACCAAGGCCCCCTCCTCGTCCTCCTCCCAGCTCTACCGCTCCCTGACCTTGGAGAGACAGATTGACAGAGATGGTCTCCCCTCTCTCTCTCTCCCTCTCTCTCTGCATCCCTCTCCTTCGCCATGTCAGCCCCTCACCGATCTTTCTTTCTCTCTCTGTCTCTCTCTCCCTCACTCTCCCTTTCTCTCTTCTAGATGTAGCTACACATTTTGCTGTGATGTGTCACTGAACCTTCCACCCCCACCCCTCTCTCTATCTCCTCAGATAAACCAACAAATGCACAACGACACTTAGTACATAATTATATACAACACCATTTTGAGTATTGCTGCTCCAGACATCCCAACCTGCAGAGACTCATTTCAGAGAGGTGGCTTCTCTGGCTACCCCCCCCCCCCTGCCCCCTCCCCCCGGTATGCAATCCGGCCACATGATGTACCCCGCCCCCCCCCCCAATCAGGATGCGCGATATGCACCTGTCTCTACCAGAAATGACCATTGGACAGTCTCTCGCTCGCTCGAAATACAAAATCCCCGATTTCCGGGATTGTATAGCATTTGCGGGCGTCAGGGAGCCGCTATTGGAATGTGGGAGACTCCCGGAACTTCCGGGAGACTTGGGATGTCTGCTGCTCTGGGGAAAATTAGCAAATAGTTATCTTTTTGTTGCTGTAGTTGGCTCTCTTGTCACTCTTGCAGATAGAGGTCCCGGGATCGAGTACCAGTGAGGGGAAAGATCGGGAGGACTTGCAGCTGATGACGACAACCTGTTACATTAGCACAAGCTAGCCTCTACAGTATACAATTTAACAGGCTTGTTAGCATAGGCTAACTGCTGTAGCATACCGACACAACACACTTCTTAGCACAAGCTAACTTCTGTAGCATACAGACCCAGCAAATTAGCACAGGCTAACTAATGTGGCATGCAGGCACAAAAGGCTAAAGCTATGTCGCTAACAAACACACAAGTGTTGCAAGGAACAATGTCCTCCACCACAAAAGAAAATAGTGAAGACCAACCAACTGCCCTGGAGTCTGTTGGTATAATTGAGCTTCCCTGTATTGAACATCAATGTTTAGGCACTGCAGCGTGAAAGCCAAATGCCTTGGAGGGCCAGTTAGTGGGCTGTGTCGACTGCTGCTTGGCTAGCTTGCCCCCAGGGCAGGCTGTGTGAGGGGTGTACAGAGGGATACAATAAGCCTGTCCTCTAATTGTTTGTTCATCACCCGCTGTTTGGGTTGCAGGGTTTGGCTCCCTCACCAAATAATTGTGTTCCTTCAGCTATTCTCACTGTGCTCTCCACTCCCCTTCTCTGCTTTCATCTCAGAATGCTAGCATGAGCACATGCCTCCTGTCTCCATCTGGCAGGAAAACAGTGTGTGTGTGTGTTTACACAGCGTGTGTGGAACAGAGTGTGTGCATAAGGTCATTAGCATGGAGGTGAACTGGAGTTCTATGCGTGTGTTGTGGAGAGCATGGGAATGGTGTGTATATATGAACAGGTGTATGTGTGTGTGTGCGTGCGTCTCTAAGCCAGCACCTTGCTCTCCATAGTGAGTGTGCAGCTGGTCCTAGCAGAAAAGGGTTCTTCTCTCTGACCTTCACACCAGAGAACGGGGGTATTCCAGAAAGCGGGTTCTAGAAACTGTCAACCTAACCCTGAACTCTGAGTTGATTTACTCTAAAATAGGAAACTCCTGAATTTTCTGTTCCAGAAAAGCTGATATGAATGTGTTAAATCAACTCGGAGTGCATCCACTCCAAGTTAAGCGCGGGCATTAAATATATATTACTTTATATATATATATATACTTAGACTATATTGAACTTACAATGGGCACGTTTTATGTACAAAAAAGGCACAATTTATCGATTTTATTTAGTTATGATGTACAGAACAGGGAAATGATTTACAAGACCATGAGAAGAGGGTAATGATAAACAATGTCATTCCAAAAAAAGAAGTGGCCTCATTGTTTGATTTGTATACCCCAGGAAGGTTCACCAGGTAAGCATTGACATGGCATGTAGCAATGTGTCAATGGCAATGTGGCAATCTCTCTCCGACTATTCACAAACACTAGTCTTCCCTCCATGTTGGTCATGTCAATAAGGATCTTTCTATAGGCTGTGAGATATCCTTTGCTCATGTTGACAACTGCAGTTCAGTCAAGACACATTTCAGCATTAATTGATAACCATATACATGGAAATAGGTTTGACTTTGTCAGAGTGGATGTATCTAAGACATAGACATCTACATAGAATATGAGGCAGGGAGCAAATAGAGTAATAATCCCCCCTGATGGATGGTACATACAGACAACATGGGGGAGATGGGGATGGTGGAGGGTGGCAGCAGCACAATAACACACCAACCAGGAGTGAGTGTGTGAGTATCCTGCAGCCTTATAATGCAGAGTGAAATGTGAGTGAAAGTGAGAGTGGGATGGGTGTGTGTGGGGGGGGGGGATCATAGTATTTGCTGCATGCTACAAGCGAATTCAAGTCAAGCGAATTCAAGTCAATGCGATTCAGTGGCATGAAACATAATTTGAATATTTGTACACAATATTAATATACTATTATTGTAGATTTTTAATCATAGTATTTATGTGTTGTTGACCTTTTAGTTATTTATGATGATTTGGCAACATTAACTGTTATTTCCCTCCTTAAACCAACCATAATTACTACTGGGTTCAATTTGACCCACAACTCCACTGATGTAACTTTTTTTTATAGGTATTTAAAAAAAAGAAAAGTGATAAAATTGTGTTTAATTGTATTCAGTACACCATCGTGGAGACATTAATGAAGCCTTGTTTTTATCAGACATTCTTTTAGGTGTTTTTCATGCATCTAAACTTCTAAATCGAACACAATCCTCTTCTGGCGTAAGCGAATTACATTTTGTCTGAGCTCTGTCGGCTGAACCAGGAAAGGACACCCCATGTCTGCCAACTTTATCAGGCTCAGAAAGTGGGAGAGGATAGGTAGAAATGCAGAGTTTGTCATGGAAAACCTGCTAGCGAGTAGGTTAGGTTCACAGAGTAAGTTGCCATGGACCAAGATTTTTCGTTACCTCTCTTTCTGGAACGGAAAACCCAGAGTTTCCGTCATTTTAGGGTTACACAAAAAGTTTTCACTAAACCAACTTTCTGGAATACCCCCAGGAGGATGAGAGTGAGAGTTTTTCGGTAAAAAAGGTATTCTCTCACCTCTCTCTCTCACACACACCTTACTGGAGCTGTAAACAGTCTGTATATCATCTCCATAAGAGTCAAAGAGGTGCAGAATGCGAGAGCGTGGATGGTGCCACACCACTACAGAACTGCAGAGGTTCTGTAATTGAAACACTCACAACCTCTACAGTGGAAGAGACATGATTGCAACATTTTTGTGAGCTCAAACCTTCAGTTGAAAAAGTTGGATTCAGTAATTTCTACCACATCAGAAATAATCCAGTTCTGCCTGCAGGCTGTCTGTCAAAACACTTCCAATTTAATATCCCAAAATATCTCTTCACTCAACTACAGCTTATCACAAACTGTGACAGTTCAATCACCGTGACGATACAGAGGAACAGATGAAATAGGTTACAGCACTATCAAACACAGTCACACACTCACAGCTATACTGTACACCTACGAGACTTGGTCAGATCAATAATTAGACCTTCACACATACACAGAAATAAGGACACACACAGCACACGCACACGCACATAAGGAACAACACAGAGACATAATATCCCCACTCACACAAACACACACAAAGACAATCCCCACAACTACACACAGTGCCCGATTACAAACCACAGATACCACAACCTGATTCCCTACCTAACCCAGTTACCTTCCCATCTAACCTTCCCTACCTCCCTGCCTCCATACCTCGAACCCTGCTTTGGCTGTTAGCTCTCCACTAGAACATCATCTTCAACTGCTCATCAGTCCTGCAGCCTGGCAGAGAGAGATCATCTTATATCTGTAGAGCCAAGAAACATCACTCTCCCATCTCTCTCTTCCTCTTTCTCTCTCTCTCTCTCTCTCCCTCTTTCTCTCTCCCTCTTTCTCTCTCTCTCTTCTCTCTCTCTCTGTTCTCTCTCTCTCTCTTTCTGCTGACCCAGATTCTAGCCATGCTGCTGTGCAGTCCCCTGCTCCTGTGGGAGTAACAAACACACAAACACACACACGTTGACAGTCTCTCCAGTATGACTTATTAAGTACATGGATGACTAATGGCCAGAGCAGGTTAGAGGCAGCCTTACACAGTGTGACCGGACACTCCCCATCACCACCTCACTGCTCCTCCGCACTGCAAGACCTCCAAACACAGCGCTCAGCACCCCACACCACACACAGAGGGTTCTCTCTCAGAATACAGAACTTAACTCTCGACACCACACACACACAGGTAGAACACAGCCCTGAACGCCCTACACCACACACACCCTCGTTGTAACTTTAGAGAAGATTAGGGCACACACATAAACACGCACACACACACACACACACACCGCACACACTCATTGCAACTGTCGAGAGGATTAAGACTCACAAACACACGCACACAGCCATTACAACAGTAGAGAAGAGTGCGTACACACACACACATACAGACACACACACACCTCTCCTCAACCCTAATGAGTACAGGGGACTAGGAAAGGAGTGGCCTCTTTGAGCGGTCCAGAGGGCTCCATTAAAAATGCTGATGTTTCAGTGCTTTACTCTCTAACTAGCCCTCTAATTAACTCTGTCTCCTCTGCCAGCATACCTCCACTCTCCTCCTGTCTGCCTACAGGGCACCAGGAACCTGCTACTAACCTTCGGTTTGATGGTTTAATTCAGCTCGGTCACACTGAGGGCTCCAGCTGGCTAGCCCCGCCCAGCCCGGGGCCTCTAAACTCCAGCAGCAGGGAGACACATCTTCCAGTAGGTTCTGTGGAGACTGTACTGCACCTGCAGGGGACTCACAGGAAGGTGGACCTGAGTTACTGTCAATATACAGGATCCATTATGTCAGCGTGTTGAAAACATCGGCCGGGGTGCGCGATCTTTGAATCTCCTTGTTGAGACTGTACTTGTTATCGTCGCCGCGCAAGGTGAATAAAAACAAGCGCGCCCACCGAGCAAATCACATTTGACCCAGTTGTGGGCTCTGTTGTATTATTGACTGAGAAAGGCAGATGGTGCAGCTGAAAGATGGTTTGTTGTATTATTGACTGTTGCAAGAGGGGAAGGCATGGTTCCATTTCACACCACCTCCACAGCGGAAAGAAGTCAGCTATGAATATCTCAACAGTACAAAGCTCAGGCCGCCAGTTCTTCGAATGTCCCGTCTCTGAATAATGTAGAAAGTTCTGAGCTCCAGGGAGAAGCGCAGCGTGCTTCCACACTCTGCTGTGGAACTGAACCTGAGGCGCGTCTAACGGGCTCTACGGCAAACCCCCTGCTCTGGGTGGGTTCTACTGAGTTCTACTGCAGATCCTCTAGTCAGGGTTGGGTTCTACTGAGCTGTACTGCACACCGCCCGTCTGGGTGAGGATCAACTGGATTCTGCTGGGTTCTCCGTGGTTCTGTTGGGTTCTACTGCATGATTTCCTGGTTTGAGTGGGGTTCCACTGAAAGATGACCAACATGTTGTGCTCATGTAGTGCATCTCATACAATACTGCCCATTTCATTAATATTATACATATACATAATTGTATATTACTGTATACTATATATTATTTTACTATAATACAATGGGCTGTATAATTATCTTAGTTCAGTTCAATGGAAGTGAAAATTGGGTTTCCCCCTGCTGAACATTTCAAAGCCTTTCTGGCACCTAACCAACAGATGAACAGAATCAAAGCACACACACACACACACAATACTTTATTCTCAGTGTCTGATATCTTTTCTCGCTTTGCAATGTATAAATTAGATTAAAGTCAGTCATCTATCAAGAGCAGATTATCTGTCCATTGAATCACTCATTTTAGCCTCTGGGTGGCAGCAGTTTGATGATTGATTACATGTTCTTGCAAACTGGGCCGGATTGATCCAGGCAATGTGTGTGTGTGTGTGTTTGTGTGTATGTGGGGGGGGTAAGTGTGTGTATGTGCATGTACTGTTTGTGTGTATGTACAGTACTTGTGTGTGTGTGTGTGTGTGTGTGTGTGTGTAGAATGTGTATGAGTGTTGTGAGAGTGTGGGAGACACATTACAAAGCCTGAAGATAACAATTGGAAATATTCATGAATACTCTGTTAGACCTTTGAACTCCAATCATTCTTGTCAACCAAATAATTAAATATAGTGGCGTTTCATAACTGGTTTGAGTTATTTCTAGACACGGAACATAATGTACACATACAGGCTTCAGTGACTGAACTGTAAATGATAACAATCAGGCTTGGCACATGATATGAAGATGCCTGTAGTGTGTCTGGGTTCTTTAGCCACCCTTAGGCATCTCTCCCTCTGAGAAAGGAATGAAATGGTCGTTGTCCAAGGTGCGAGGGCGACATCTCTTCAAGCCTCAAGGGACACATGAACAGGACTGTCATCTCCAATTCCGTCCTAAAGATGCTGTCTAAGAACTGTCCATTGGGAGTTCTGGATGTGGGTGTAACTGGGCCACGGAGCATGTGTCTGGAGAGTTCACCTGCAGCCCTCCGGGACAAAGTCCTTGCTGCTGTGCTCACACGCACACTGTCCTCCTCGTCACATTAACATTTCATAGATCTCTGGAGGAGCTGACTTCGACGGCAGACATGAAACATTGATTGGCGTTGTAGGTGAGATACTCCTTACCTCGCGCCAGTACACAAACACGATCTGCTGCTTTTGGGGTCAGGTCGCACTGTTCCACATTCTCACACAAGCAGAGAAGAGGAGAGACGAGGGAGGCCAGATGAGAGGAGAGCTGAGGAGAGGAGTGGGGGAGAGAACATTGTGAGAGGTGAGGAGAGTAGGGGTTGTGAGAGAGGAGTGGAAAAGAGAGGAGGACTGGAGAGAAGAGGAGAGAGGACAAGAGAAGGGAGAAGAGGCAACAATGAAAGGAGAGAGAGGAGAGGAGAGGAGAGGAGAGGAGAGGAGAGGAGAGGAGAGGAAAGAAGAAGAGAGGAGAGGGGAGGGGAGAGAATAGGAGGTGAGAGGAGAGGAAAGGAAGGAGGGGAGAGGAGACAGACTTGTTCCAGGAAGCCCCATGCATGGGAAATGATGCATACTGTACATTACCTCAGAGCCACAGCATGTCTAATATGGTAGATAATGCAAGTGAATGAGCAGTGAGGAGAGACTATTCTGAGCCCTGAAATAATACATCTATCCATCTATGCTCTCCTCCTTTCCTCCCTCTGTACCTCTCCCACCACACTCCATCTCTGTCTCTTCCTCCTCTCCCAATACCCGTTTCTCCTTCCTCCCTCCATCCCCTCCCTACACCCCATAATATGTATTTCCTTACCTCTGAGTTGAGGGGGTATTTACATCGTTAAAAGTGATGAGCATGCAGCAATAGTATTTCTTGTGGCTTAGTATTAGATTCCGCGGAAACTCTCTTCAGCAAGAAATTATCATAAGCCGTAGCGCAGGGGCGCGGTGCTCCAGGTTTAGAGAGCGCTGTACCCTCTCCTTAATATTAGTCTGGTTACATCCCTCTATGTTCCCCATTAGCAGAGTTAATGCAGTCTGTGGTGCAGCTCTGTGTCCTGAGGGCATGTATAGAGCCCAGTCTTCTTCCCAGGGATCTATTATGGATCATATTACCTCCACGTAATTGTTGCTGACCTCAGGATTACAAAAGACAAGAGTGGCTGTTGGTTAATGGCATCGTTGGTGGATATGAGGCTGAACGTGAACACGCATGTGCTGACACACGCCGTACACATGCAAGCACACACACAGTTGCACGCATACACGCACACACTCAAGCATAACGTTGTAGAACCTTTACTTGAAGCCAAGTGCATGTTCAGTTGTGGATCCTATCTAGAATGATCTAGCTCTGTGTGGACCTATCGTAGACATTTACGGAGAAAACCAGAAAATAAGGAATGAAATCACAAAGAGCCTTGGCCAGTGGTGACATGATGCTATTCTCTCTCACTCCCACTCTGGTTCTCTGTCTTTCGCACCCTCTGATGCCCACCCATTATCTCCCTCTCTCTCCCCTTCCTTCCCTCTCTTTTGTTTTGTTAAATGTTTCTGTCTCTCTCTCTCTGTCCCTCTCTCCCTTTACCCCTAGCTGTCTCTCTCTCTCTGTCCCTCTCTCCCTTTACCCCTAGCTGTCTCTCTCTCCCTCTTGCTTTTCCTCGCCATGTCTTTCTCTCTGGAGCTCTCTCTAAACGTCCTGGCTGGCCTAGCAACAGCCTCTTTGTAAGCCCCGGCAACACTGCAAAGAGAGAGACACTTGTCTAAGCTTGCAGTAATCTGTATTGTACAAGGACGACACTGACACGAACAAACAAGGATTGGCTCTCCCTCTAAAAAAAATCCATTTTCCATTATCTTGGACTTTCCAATTGTGCCGTGACCATCACTTCTAGAAATCCTATTTGGGCCCGACGGCTTTGGTCACAGAGCGGGGAGGATGTGAAGGAGAACCAGGGTCTAGATAGAGACCCAGCATGACGACTCACTAACCAGGAGAGCAGAACCTGAGAGATGCTTCTGTCTGAGTCTGGAGTGCATCTCAGTGTAACGTGGGCTGCACGGAGCAACGCTTGGAAGGCCAGCCGAGGGAAAAAGAAACCTAACTTACTTCTTCCTGACATTTGAACACATGGTGTCTGTCAGTGTTTGTCAATGGGGAATCAATAGGTTTCTATATGTGTCAGCAGAGCTTTGTGTCACATGACTTGGTAACTAGGACACCGGGACGTGAACCCTCCCAAACGCTCTCCAAACCAACGGCACTCGAAGAACTAGCAGAGGGAGAAGAAGCAGTTGTCGCCGTTGTCGCAGTGACATCCTCTCTGGACAGGAAATCGAGTGTCATATCTACCCGAGCCTGCCTTCCAAACGGCTTCATTCAGTTGTCGTGACAACCCTGAAGATGCAATTAGCAACGCATGATCTCTAGAAAAGCCTGCATCGCAAATGATTTCTCTGGCTTCGAGCAGCAAATGGAATAATCAAATGGGGGTTATTGACAGAGAGTTCAACACCCCAGCACTCATTTCACGCCTGTTGGGTTGATTATGGGGCTGTCTTTTGCCTGGTGTACACACACACACACACACACACTGATACACACACACTAACTGACTCATACTAGCATGCACACACACACACACACACCCATGCACGAACACACAAACTGACTTAAACCAGCACACACACACCTGCAGACGCTCAATTTGCAAAACTTTTTGTTTAAGTCTACTTTTGGGACAAGACGAGACACTCAAGGACTCAGGCTGTATCGCATTGTCCCAAACGGTCACCTCTACCCCTCTTAAAGCTCCGCTTTCTGAATCCCACAGGGCTGTCCCTGGCAGCATGACAGCACCACACCCACACACAGGCCCACAGACACAGGCCTCCAGAACTCCAGACACAGGCCTCCAGACACAGGTCTATAGACACAGGCCTATAGACACAGGCCTATAGACACAGGCTTCCAGACACAGGCCTATAGACACAAGTCTATAGACACAGGCCTCCAGACACAGGCCTATAGACACAGGCCTATAGACACAGGCCTATAGACACAGGCTTCCAGACACAGGCCTATAGGCCCGGGCGGGGGTGGAAAGAGGACACCACAGATGCACAGAAGAAAAGAGACGAGACTCAAAAAAGGAACGCCAATCCTCCCTGATCCCATTTACTGTAGACGTTAATCTGGCCACACAACACAGATACAAGCAAATAATGGGATTAAGACACTTTGATACAAATTGGCGGCGGAGGACAAACGACTTTCAACTGACTCCTCAAGACTCGACGAGGCCTGCTGAGGAGGGATGCAGGGAGGGACCTTCTTCTCTTTGTCTGGAGAACAGGAAACAGGGGAGATGAGGGGAAGAGAGAGAGAGGGAGAGAAAGAGATGGAGAGAGAGAGAGAGAGAGAGAGAGCGAGAGAGAGAGAGAGAGAGAGAGAGAGAGAGAGAGAGAGAGAGAGAGAGAGAGAGAGAGAGGGAGCGAGAGAGAGGGAGCGAGGGAGAAGGAGAGTTGGGGAAGGGGGAGATAAAAGAGAAGTAGAGAGAATGAGGGACAGAAAAGAGAGTGATAAAGAGACAGGAGAGAGAGATAGAGAGAGATAGGGAGAGAGCTATCGAGAAAGATAGGGGGGAGAGAGAGAAAGAGAGACAGAGAGAGAGAGATAGGGCAAGAGATAGAGAGAGTTAGAGAAAGAGATAGAGAGAGAGTGATAGAGAGAGATAGAGAGAGAGATGAGGCAAAAACGACCTGAGATCGTGAGAACCACTTCATGCACTTTATCTCCTGTCAGTTCGTGTTGATTAATAATTAAGGAAAGGAAAATAACATTTTGCCATATGACACAACACTCGTCATTGCCTTGTGCTCATGACCACGGAACAACATCCTCTTCTGCTGCTGCAGCTGAAATAATCCAGCTAGAACTCCCAGGTACGTATTATATGTAATACTAACATTTGATACATTTATCAGACACTTTTATCAAATGTGACATACAATTTGATAATTACAGTAGTACTGTTCAGATCAAGTACAAGTTCTACAGTGTTTAGGTGGGAACAGTCCAGGAGCAGTCTGTATTTACCACATCTCAGCTACCAGGCATAGTGTAAGTAACCACATCTCAGCTACCAGGCATAGTGTAAGTAACCACATCTCAGCTACCAGGCATAGTGTAAGTAACCACATCTCAGCTACCAGGCATAGTGTAAGTAACCACATCTCCGCTACCAGGCCCGTTGAACAACAATTATAGCTCAACTACAGTGCAACAATAACATCATGTTCAACGACAACATTACACAGTTCAGTGCTACCCAAAAAAAACGATTGTACGTAAGTGATCCACTGCTACTCTACAGTGTACAGTCCTGTCTGCTCCCCCACCTCCCTGCCCAGGCTGCTGGCCTGCAGGGAGGGCACAGGGAGGAAGCTGGAAGATGAACAGAGCGAGCAGGAGGAGGTGAACAGAGCCACAGAGATGGAGGGAGCAGGGAAGGGAGGAGTGAAGGACACAGCAGGGACACCGACACGGGGAGCAGCAACATGAATACATCCAAATGTAGGGATGAGCGGGAGGGATGGAAAGATGAAGAGGGCAGGAAGAAGAATGGAGAGATGCAGGGAGCGGGGGGAGGAGGAGGTGTCTAGGGATGGAGGGAGCAGGAGGAGGAGGGGAGCAGTCAGGAGAGCAGTAGGTTGTATCTGGGGAGGCTAATGTTGGTGCTAGCTCTGACCCATTTTCCTGCAATTCAGAGTCCCAGGAAGTCTGCTGTGACTGATGCATTCTGGGTCATTATAGAGTGGGGCCCAGCTGGAAGGGAACTGCCTTCTCTGCAACTTGTCCTGCCCCCTGCAGGAGAGGTGAGTGTGTGTGTGTGTGTATGTGTGTGCTTGTGTACGTGTATGTATGTGTGTTTCTGTATTTGTGTGTTGGTAAGCGGATATCTCTCTCTCCCCTCTCTCCGCCCACTTCAGTCTCATTCTGTGAACACAGCACCTTCTCCCCTGCGCCTCCCCCTCCCTCCCCTCTGTTCAGAACCCCCAATCACTGTGCTGACAGACGCAGGAGGCCACGCCCACCTAAAGGGATTTTTCTGGTGGCAGTCTGGCGACAGCACCCTGCTCTCACACAGTCTGCATGTCAGATGGAAACAGGGAGGGTGTCTGGCATCTCTCTCTATCACTCTCTCTACCTCTCTCGATCACCCTGGAACCACAGTACTCTCTGTATCTCTCTCTACCTCCATCTCCCTCTCTATCCCTCTATCGCTCTGTCTCTAGCGCTCTGTCTCTCTCCCTCGCCCCTCTCTTTCCCTCTCTCTCTCTCTCTAGGACCCTAGGACACTCCGTTACACTGTTTCCTGGAAGAGGCTTGTAGCGTATAATAAAGAGTTATCCTACTGTCTTTAATAATGGTTTCAACATCTCCGATCCACATTGCCATCCTCTGTCCTCCCCTCTCTTCTCTCTTCTCCAGTTCAATCCTGATGACAGACAAGGTCAAGTGCATTGTGGGTATCCCCGGATACAATTGATTGACAGGTAGCTTCTGAAGACACTGCGTGAAGCTCCTCCCCTGCCCGTCAATCTGCCAATCAGATGGACACACCAGATGTTCTGGGAGCACAGACACTAATTACAGCGAAAAGTACACCAGTCCTATTGTAACACAAGGACAAATCTTGTACAATTAATTTATAGATAGCAACAACATCAACAACAACTAGTACTATTGATGTGAATAAATGATAAAAAATATGAATCATCTAGCAGGCTCCATGACCTTATCGACTCCCTATTCATCCCTCTTTTATTCCACTTTCTCTCCCCTCTCCCCGGGCATCTTCTCCCCAGGTTCCATGCATCCTGTGTCTTCTGACAGTCATCTGCACTCTCATCGACTCCATCCTGGTTCATCTCTTCTGCCGGGATGTAAAAATCAATGCTTGTTCTCTCTAAAGCTCTCCTCCACCAGAGTGTATTGTCCCTGAGCTGTTTATATATCATCATTATCTACCCAGGGCCTCTGGAGAAGGGTTACAAATCTTCCTGGAGCAGGCCTGGTGATTCACCAAGCTGGCTGGACACAGCCGCTGTAGAGCTGCACCCTGAGATATATTGTAAACAGTTTTTAGACTTGGTAGAGATGTCATGCAATGTGTGAAGCTCAGAGGTACAGCACTTGACTGCGGATCAACGGGTCACAAGTTTGAATCTCCCCATGTACATTACTTTGGATATAAGGGTCTGAAAAGATTATTAGTATTCTATTACTGAATAATAAATGGAATATATTGGTATTGTATCACAAAACATAGACAAGACGTGTCAGTCAAGCAGTGTCAGTGTTTCTAATGTAGACATGAACAGGAAGTGCTGAGGCACTGAAGAACAATCCAGAACAAACGTTTTTCTGAGGTTAGGTCTGGCCTCTCCTCAAATGTTTATATCGTCGTGATTGTAATATCCTTTTTTATTGGATGAAGATTGAGGGAGATTAAACGTTCACACATCAAAGGAAACCCCCAGATCAAGAAAGGAAGATCCTCATATATATGTTTTCCAATCAAAGATAAAGAACTGAGGAGACTGGCTGGAGTTGTGTGGAGAGCGACCGGAGGGTGTGTGTGCCTATCGTCTGGCTGATCTGGGAGGAAGGGGGGATTAACACGGGGACAGCCGTGACAAAGTGGGAGAGCTGTGCGAGAGGGGGAGGAAGAGGGGGAGGAAGAGAAGGGCTGATTGAGATATGGGCCTGTGGCCAGAACTGTCGGAGAACAGCACGGTCTTATCAGCTCCTCTACAGATGGCTGTGTTGATGCAGCTGCAATGTTTTACATGGCCTGGGTTGGCTTGCTCTGGTCTGGTCTTATTGGGCTTGGCGTAGCCTGGCCTGGCCTGGTCTGGTCTGGCATGCTCTGGTCTGGTCTTATTGGGCCTAGCCTGGCCTAGTCTGGCATGCTCTGGTCTGGTCTTATTGAGCCTGGCCTTGCCTGGTCTGGTCTGGCATGCTCTGGCCTGGTTAGGTTTGATTTAGTGTGGTCTGGCCTGATCCTGTCTGCCCTCATCACAGTTCCAAAGCCCCTCTGAAAACCCTCCTGTCAACCACTATGTCTGCACAGAGACAAGACACTGCAAAGTGTCAACACCTGGGTCCTGGGTCTCCCATTACAGACAAGACCTCTGAAGCCTCATAAGCAGCTAACCCGGACCCCCCCCCACCCCCACCCCCACCCCCCCACCGACAAGGTGTGTGCTAACAAACTCCTCCTTCTCTGTTGACAGCTTCCATTTTCAACCTTAATGATGGCAGGAAAACAGCAGGCCAACCATCTGTGGCAGCTTTCATGATTAAAAGCAAATTCTCAGTGAAAAAACCCCCCTACAAACCCCCAACCTTTTCTCCATTTTAATCATTCAGCCCATTCCCAGCTGAACCTTGAAATATGATCAAAGGAATATCTTAACATATTTCGCTACATGCGCAGCATTTTTCTGTACGAGACGTTGACACACGATGTACAAAACAACACTTGATAAATGCCTCAGGACTAAAGAGAACAATATCCTTTGACGTTTGTCTTTTTTGACTCGCGTTTTTGTGAAGTTTGTGAATCAGAATGAGCCCACAGGGGTATGTGTCTCTCATGACGTGTCAACTTTAAAACTCAACCAACAACAGTATATTGTTACAGTATATAACCAACAGAGTATTTACACATCCCAAGTTACTGGGGTGGTGGTAATGGACGCAAGTGCACAACACAGACTAACCAAATGATGAGGTATGGTCCAGAAAGGGTTTAATGCTGGGGTCATTGCAGAGTGACAAAACAGGACAGGCAGGGTAGGCTGTGCAGGGGTTTGGCAGGGTGGGCTGTGCAGGGGTTTGGCAGGGTGGCAGGGTAGGCTGTGCAGGGGTTTGGCAGGGTGGCAGGGTAGGCTGTGCAGGGGTTTGGCAGGGTGGCAGGGTGGGCTGTGCAGGGGTTTGGCAGGGTAGGCTGTGCAGGGGTTTGGCAGGGTAGGCTGTGCAGGGGTTTGGCAGGGTGGCAGGGTGGGCTGTGCAGGGGTTTGGCAGGGTAGGCTGTGCAGGGGTTTGGCAGGGTAGGCTGTGCAGGGGTTTGGCAGGGTAGGCTGTGCAGGGGTTTGGCAGGGTAGGCTGTGCAGGGGGTTGGCAGGGTGGCAGGGTAGGCTGTGCAGGGGTTTGGCAGGGTGGCAGGGTAGGCTGTGCAGGGGGTTGGCAGGGTGGCAGGGTAGGCTGTGCAGGGGTTTGGCAGGGTGGCAGGGTAGGCTGTGCAGGGGTTTGGCAGGGTGGCAGGGTAGGCTGTGCAGGGGTTTGGCAGGGTGGCAGGGTAGGCTGTGCAGGGGTTTGGCAGGGTGGCAGGGTAGGCTGTGCAGGGGTTTGGCAGGGTGGCAGGGTGGGCTGTGCAGGGGTTTGGCAGGGTGGCAGGGTGGGCTGTGCAGGGGTTTGGCAGGGTAGGCTGTGCAGGGGTTTGGCAGGGTAGGCTGTGCAGGGGTTTGGCAGGGTGGCAGGGTGGGCTGTGCAGGGGTTTGGCAGGGTGGCAGGGTGGGCTGTGCAGGGGTTTGGCAGGGTAGGCTGTGCAGGGGTTTGGCAGGGTAGGCTGTGCAGGGGTTTGGCAGGGTAGGCTGTGCAGGGGTTTGGCAGGGTAGGCTGTGCAGGGGGTTGGCAGGGTGGCAGGGTAGGCTGTGCAGGGGTTTGGCAGGGTGGCAGGGTAGGCTGTGCAGGGGGTTGGCAGGGTGGCAGGGTAGGCTGTGCAGGGGTTTGGCAGGGTGGCAGGGTAGGCTGTGCAGGGGGTTGGCAGGGTGGCAGGGTAGGCTGTGCAGGGGGTTGGCAGGGTGGCAGGGTAGGCTGTGCAGGGGGTTGGCAGGGTGGCAGGGTAGGCTGTGCAGGGGTTTGGCAGGGTGGCAGGGTAGGCTGTGCAGGGGGTTGGCAGGGTGGCAGGGTAGGCTGTGCAGGGGTTTGGCAGGGTGGCAGGGTAGGCTGTGCAGGGGGTTGGCAGGGTGGCAGGGTAGGCTGTGCAGGGGTTGGCAGGGTGGCAGGGTAGGCTGTGCAGGGGTTTGGCAGGGTGGCAGGGTAGGCTGTGCAGGGGGTTGGCAGGGTGGCAGGGTAGGCTGTGCAGGGGGTTGGCAGGGTGGCAGGGTAGGCTGGCGATCCTGGAGGCACAGGCAAAAAACAAAGTTAGCAAAACGAAAGATGATCTCACAAAAACACTTTTCCTTGACTTTATTCAGTAGGTAACTGAGAGCATGCCTACCAAGGTAGACAAAAACCATAATCCGCCGATGAATGACGTGAAAACCAGGGTTGATATACTGCAGGGCTGATGAGTTGATGGGAGACAGGTGTGGAGACTGAGGCAGTGTATGTGGGTAATTGGGAACCGGAGACCAGGCCACACCCACCACCGGGAGACACAGAAACAAACAAAAAAACGCCGCTAGGGTGTCACACACGAAGCTTGCGTAAGTTCAGTCAGGCAAGACCGTTCCCTGCACTCGGGCATATTCGGTAATGTTTCACTTCCAACTTCCCCCGCTAAGAACGCTCTACTTTCCCCCTTTCCGGTGTCGGGCTTTCATATGGTTCCAGTTCAATTAGCACTCCCGTCTATCAATTAACCCGGTCAAAGGATCACATGATCGTGCCTTTAAATACGATTCTCTCCCTGTGTAGTTTGTCCATGCTATCAAGTGCGTGACCCTTCACCTCCCCGTCACCTCCCGGTGCCTTGTCGCTGTTCTTCGGCTCTTCTGTCTGGGTCGTCGGCTTCCGCTGCCAGTGTCTGGATTCTTCTCAGATGTTGGGCAGGCGCCCTCCGTTTAATGATTCCCCATGGGGCTAAGCTCCAAACACTTGTAGTACAATTATCATTATGTAATAAACATCACTTACTCATACCAGGTCTCTCCTGATTGAACTGCTTTGCTGATATCAAAGGTGACCTTCCTACCCACAATGCAACCGACCCAAGGTCAAATCCCAGAAGTCAGTCAGCACCATGCAGACACAATGCTTCTCTATACCTGAGCTGGAAAATCCCTGTTCTATTATCGGTTTCAAATAGTATTCTTTTGTTTGATGTGTTATTCACTGTAAGTGGTGTTTAGGTGGTGCTAGGTGGAGTTGGAGGCGTAGCCATAGTAACTGAGGGCCACAGGGAAGTGACACAGTGCCTCAGCTCAGCCTGTAGGCATGGCAACCAGCCTGAAGGTTTTTGGGCTCTGCTTTACCCATCTTTTGTTTTGAAAGCTAGATTCCTGTGTGTGTATGTGTGTGTGACAGAGAGAACAATATGTGAGTGTGTGTGTGTATGTGTGAGAGAGAAATAGAAGGTGAGTGTGTGTGTGTGTGTGTGTGTGTGTGTGTGTGTGTGTGTGTGTGTGTGTGTGTGTGTGTGTGTGTGTGTGAGCGAGAAGGTAAGTGTGTGGGTGTGTGAGAGAGATATGAGAATGCATGTGTGTGTGTGTGTGCTGTCCCCAGATGCAGTAGTGACCTGCTAGACCAGAACCCCTAACCCTGCAGGTGGTCAGGGGCTCCATCCCCCCACCTTGAGATAGAGAAAGGAGAGGGACACTCTCCAGAGAGGAAGAGTGTGTGTGTGTGTATTCCAGCCATGAGTGAAGGTGATTGGGACAGGTTCCGGAGACGAACATCAAACACTGCCTCTTTCAAAACTGTCCCTAAAGGGGCTTATCTCTCTTCCTCCCTCTCCCTTCATCCCCTCCATCCCTTCATCCCCTCCCCCTGACCCAGCTCCGGCCCTGTCCCCAAGCAGAGCTCTCTGATGTCACAAGCTCAGGCATGGATGGAGTGTTGACTTTGACGGTCATTAGCTGTCATTGGCTGTATCTCCCAAGCATGGAACGGCACCAGCGTGAGAGCCATGGGAGAAAGGGAGACGACCGCCCACTGTCTTTCATTCCCTCTTCTCTTCTCTTCCTCTCCCTCCATTCTCGCTCCTCCTTTCGTGCCCCATCCTTTATTCGCTCCTTTGCCTTGTTATCCTGATCCCTCTTCCTTCACTTACCATGTCTCCCTCTCCCTCCACTCTTCCTTTACGTCCTATATCTCCTCCCAGCTCTCTGCCATCACCTCCCTTCATCTCTCCTTTCTCCCTCCCTCCTCTCTCCCTTTACCTGCCCATCCCTCTCCCTCCCTCCTCTCACTTCACCTCTCTCTTGCCTGACTCCATCTCTCTCCAACTTCGAACTCGACAAACCGCGTGTAACATCCTTGAACATTTAATTTGCTTTTCTTTCTTCTTCAAAATTCATCAAGAGGGAAGGACACAGCTAAAGCAGAGAGAGGCAGTGGAACAGATACTGAGCGAGTCCAAGGTTAGGACTCTGGCCTGGAGAAGATGGGCTTTGTATCTACCACGGTTTGTTTTATGTGAAGCAATCCAGACTGGAGACACTCTTTCAAGGTCCGACACATTATGAAAAATCCACAGAGAAGAGAGGAGGAAAAGGAGGGGTAGAGGAGGTGGGAGGGGAGGAGTGGATTGGAGAGGAAAGGAGGGGAGAGGGGAGAGGAGGGGAGAGAGTGACCAGAGAGGAAGCAGACAGAAACACAAGGATCTCGCAAGTGAAATTTGTTGCCATAAGTTCAGTCAGTGTTTGTCAGAATTAGTCAGGTGTGGTACATTAGTACCATGTAACATCAATAATCAGCCGAGACAGGTCTCCGTGGACCAATATCACTTCCTGTGGACACATCTCCAGCAGGAACGGAGTGACGAGGATGGAAAAGAACAGGCTGTCAACAGTAGACAACACTGCAGTTGTGATTCCTGTCTGTTTGTATCCCTTCATGTCAGCAGATGTGTGGTTGGGTCTAAGACTGTGAGCAGCTCCCCCGGTGGTCAAAGACACTCACTACACCTCAGAGATTTACTGTAGGTGTGACAGATCAATGTCCTGCTACCAGGAAATGCTGCTGGTGTTTTGCTTTATGCAATTAAAGTAATATGATGATTTAGCACAACTACAAACAATGGAAGAGCGAGAAGTGAGAGAAAGAGAGAAACAGAGGTAGAGAGAGAGAGAGAAGAGAGAGAGAGAGAGAGAGAGAGAGAGAGAGAGAGAGAGAGAGAGAGAGAGAGAGAGAGAGAAGTACAGGAAGTAATCTGACACAAAGAACTCCAGCATATTTGTTTTTTCTTTTTTTTTTACTAGAAAATGTTCACACACCATAAAAATTACATGTACAAAACTATAAGATTTTTTAAATTGCATTATGTACAGATACAAAAGATAAAGCCAAAACAATACGTGATTGAAACACTGAGGAGGATGAATCCAGTGGAAGGTTCCGGACCAGTCTGTCCATCCTCTGGTCGTTCAGGTCTGTGTGTGTGTGTTCTCTCAGGGTGCGTATGTATGTGCTTCAGATCGTCTCTCTCTTCCGATAACAACTGTCTGTGTCAGGCCACGCAGCACAGGTGATGAAGAGGAGGAGGAGGAGCAATAGGAAGAGGATGATAATGGCGGCACAGACATGCTTGGTTGTGGCTCCTGGTCACTTCGTGGCGGTGCTTCCCAGAGTCTGGACAGACCTGCCGAAAGGAGAGACAGACGTTATGGAAAGAGAGAGGAAACAAAGAAAAGAGAGAGAGAGAAGAGAGAGAAGAGAGAGAGAGAGAGGAGAGAGAGAGAGAGAGAGAGAGAGAGAGAGAGAGAGAGAGAGAGAGAGAGAGAGAGGGAAGCACAAGGACCAACATGAGCCCAGAGGGGACACTGCCATAGTGTGGTTAGGACCCAGACAGTGTTCCGAAGGTCAGAACCTGGGTTCTGAAGGTCTGGCAGGCTTCTGGAAGGTGCTGCTGGGCCCAGAGTCTGTCCCTAGCTGGGCAGGCCAGAACCTCATCAGACTGTCAATCATCCCACATCCAGCCTGATTCAACTGACTCAAACAGACTCTCACCAGCTTGGTTCAACTGGTTCAAACCAGCCTGGCTAACTGACTCAGATCAATCTAGACAAACTCTGGTCACGATTCAGGAAGCTTATAGTTAACATGTAAGAGCAATTCAGTTAAGGCTGGGGCAGAGCCAGTCTGTCACAGCTAGGAATCAGCTCTCAGCTGTGTGTAGACCTTGCTCAGAGAACCATAGTCACCCACCCCCCCCCCCCCCCATGTTGCCACTTTGCCTGGCAATAAGTAAAGTCTTGATTGATTTCCAAACTAAAGCTGTTGTTGACTATGGCGTTACAGCAGAGCCAGAGAACAATCTAGAAAGCAGGAGCCCTTTCAATACTTTCTATAGCAGCTCTCCGTTCTACAGTGTTCTCTCTCTCATACACACACACACACACAAGCACGCTCTCACACAAATACACACCAACAGAAAAGCATTCTTCAGCACGCTGTGCTGCTAAATCTGCTCCATTGTGGCTCCAGAGAAACATGGAGATGTCCTGTGTGTCTGGGCTTGGTGATCGACAGGAACAGAAGCACGGTGTGAAGCACAATGAGCCAGCGTTTAGGCTCAGCGCTGCTGAGTCCAAATACAGCTACAGCACAGCCGTAGGGCCTGGGCATAGCTATTACACTAAAACACATGATTCCTATACACACTCCCACACACACACACATTCTGTAGGGCCTATACGCACACTCATAAACATACTGCATACACACACACAAACTATTCCTGTGTACACACACCTACACATTCTGCCTACACGTGCACACACACACACATATGGCATACACAAACGCACACTCTGCTGAAGTTGTAAAGAAAGGTTATCCTCGCATGTGACATTTCCCTGGGTCCCAGGCTAGTTAGTGATGTTCTGACAGTCCTGCTCAGTCCCCTGGTGGTTTATAGCTCTGATTCAGCACTAGCATTAGCATGCGGGCTAATTCTGCTGTTAGCGCCAGGGCTGGCACTACTGGGGGAGAATACACAGTAGTGGGGGAAGAGCTTGCACACACACACACCTGCTCACACACAAACACATTATACACACACACAAAAGGAGAAAAACTCAAGTAGCCAGAAAGCTCATGGGTCTTCATGCTGTGATGATCAAACTCTCGTTAGTTAAATGAAGAGGCCAGATTAGGTAAATGAGGAAAGTAGAGATTAACACTTTAGTGAGGGGGGACGTTGTTTTAAGAGACTAACCCCTGTTGATCCCGCGGCGTGTTTGAACTGTGTCTTAGATGAACAAGATAACGATGCAAACACACTCGTGGAGCGGAGCAGGAAGTCTGGGCTCGATCCCTGCTGCGTAGTATACACACACACACGGATATAGATATGCACATATACACACCCATACATGTACACACACGCGCAGAGCCGCACACACATCCACACAGACATACAAACACACCTGGGCCATCAGAAGTCTTACAGCTGTGTGTGTTTTGTCTATGTGTGCTCCTGTGTGCTCTGTGAACAATATCAGTTTGATTGCACACTCCTAAACTCCACAAAATAATATAAAGAAACCTTGACTTGCATTACACAAATCAAACAGGCAATAATCTGTTCTATAGCTTATCTTCTAATGGTTGGTTTGTTTATTTCAACTGTGTATGTACATCCATGTGTGTGTGTGTGTGTGTGCAGGGGCAGGTTCAGCGCTACAAACTCTGTGCGTGTATGTTTAGGGAGTAACTCTGTTGTGTAGGTGTATTTGTTTGTATGTGTGTGTGTGTACTGTAGGGACAGGGTCCTTGCTCCATAGCGTGAGTGTATGTGTGCATGCGTGTATGTTTGTACTCTGTGTGTAAGTTGTGTAAGTGCATGTGCATGTAGGGACAGTCCCCCTTCTTGTTACTGTGTGTGTGTTTGTGTGTGTGTAAACCTGTCCTGCTGTTCACGGTACTCTGCTCTAACTTGAGAGCCAGCAGAGGCTTTGCACAGGATCTGCGCCACAGTTTACGTCTGAAGCAGAAATAGCATCACTTATCCATTATTCATGCCTGCCTTGCTTTGTCTCTGAGAGGCGATATGCTGCAGCACACCCATCACTGTAACCCACCTCATCCCGATAGGACAAATCACCTTGTAATCACACCAAATGCCAGATCAGATAGGCCGAATTGCCTTGTCGGACATTTTCTAGAGCCTTCCGTTTGACGGCTTGGGCTGGGCTACGTCTGCACAGCGAGGTGTTAGGACACAAAATAAGCCTTCAGAGCTCAAATGCTAGCATGAAAAACAAGCCAGTTTTATGCAGCTGTAGCCCATTTGAAATGTAAGCTGCTGTGAAACTGTTATCTTGTGGGTCTTCCCGGGTCAGAAAAACTGAAGACTGAGAGCCAGCAAACTACCAACGTCACTTTTCACACACAAACACCTGTACTTCTCAAACTCCTCTTGTTCACTCTGTGAAAGCCCACTATACTAGCTATGTTAGCTGTAAATCTGTCAGGTAAGAAAGAAAGAGAAAAATAAATCTCTTCTTGTAATCGTCTGAGCTTAGCGACTCACCTGTCTGGAGATCCTACAGGCTGGGTATCACTTATAATCAGGTCCAGATATAGATCCAGAACCACTAGAACCAAAACCAGGTACACATCCAGAACAGGGTCTAGAACCAGACAGGTCCAGGTCCAGAACAGGGTCTAGAACCAGAACCAGGTCCAGGAAGAAGCAGGTGCAATCAGGTACAATCCAACCAGAAAAAAAGTATCTCTATCCAGGCACATTATTGTTGTGTATTGTTTTTCCAGGTGCCGTGTTGCTGGGGTAATGACAGTCTGTGATAGTCTGTGGACAGAAGAGCTGTTCCCTGTCTCCTGGTCCAGGTGTAGTAATATTAGAGCTCAGCAATGTACCTGCATGGTCCTGGAACACTGGCATCCTAAAGTCAGGAAAGTTCTAGAATCCATGGATGATAGACCAGCCAGACGAGTGCAGGAGAGAACAGGCAGTTAGAGACTTGCAAAAAAGAGTTGAAGAGTTCTAGAAGGGTGAAGAACAGATGACAATTGAAAGGAGGTGGTGGGAGGGGAGGGGGGGGGGTGTTGGCAAAGAGTCCACCAAGAGTTCTGATGTCATCTGATACTGTTTATTACTATGACATCTCCAGCTCCGCCCCAATTCTGGAATCCTGGAGCAATCTGGGGAGTGAAGATGAGAGCTCAGGTTACTTTAGGAGAATCATTGATATTCAGGTCTTCTTTCCACACAGTCTTCCTTTTGCCAGACAGAGCTAGAAGGGGGGAGGGAGGGAACGTGTAGTAGAGTGAGGACGCACCAGCTCTCCTCTGCTAGACATGATGTGCCTCTGGCAGAGTAGCAGAGAGAAGCGTCATATCTTGAAGTCGCTCCAGTCTCTCTGAGGCTTCTGGTCTTCTGCTGCTGATGCCACCGGAACATCTGGAGGGACAGACAGACAGAGGTCTAGTCAGACAAACAGACACACAGTTATATTCAGACAGACAGACTGTGTGACAGACAACAAGGAGACAAAGTGTGAAAGACAAAAACCAGTGTATAAAAAAAGCTAGACAGAGACAGAGACAGAGATATAAAGATAGACAGAGACATAGAGAGAGAGAGAGAGAGAGAGAGAGAGAGAGAGAGAGAGAGAGAGAGAGAGAGAGAGAGAGAGAGAGAGAGAGAGAGAGAGAGAAAGTAAGATCAACAAAAAAGAGAGGAGAAAACAGGAATGAGGGATGAGGTGAAGGGAGGTTCACAAGCCGCTTGCGTCCCGTCCCCTCCTTCTCCTCCCTCTCTCTGTTTCAGGGACATGGGTATGGCGGGCCCTGGCCCTGGCCTGGGGAACGTGATGCATGGTGGTGTCAGCAGAACAGTGTCTCACCCGGGACACCACTGATAAACAAGGACTCTATCTGTCTCCCGTCTGACAGGAAACAGCTCCCCGGAACACTCTTCAGTTTGAAAACCCCGTCAGTGGAGATTCACTCTACAGCAAAGGATTTTTGACTCGACAATCCAATTTTGTTCCTTTGACTAAGATTTGAAATGCACTTTAACAATTGCAGGGTTGGAAAAGTGTTACAATTGGTTCAAGGTCCACTTTGGGGAACTAATTTAAAACATGTTTCTGTGTTTTTATCGAATGGAATCTTTTTTTTTTGTTGCATTGGTTCCTTTCATAGAGGAATTGACATTGATTTGACCCCAATTCTGTTAGATGTTGTTCTAGATATCAGAGTAGAGGCTTGCTCACCCTGACTTCTCTACCTCTGACTCTTTGTCTGTCTCTGCCTCCACCCTGCCTCTGTCTATGCCTACGTCTCTAATCACACAGCGCTGACAGCGACCTATCCACTACTCCGGTTTACTGTGTAATCATTTTGTGTAGCAGTTACAGTATTTGGAAATCAATTATCTAGTACCTGCATTGCAGTGGAAGACATGGTGGCTACAGCTTCTGTTCTGTCAGTACACTTGAGGCATCTTCAGCTCAGTCAGTCCAGTCAGAACCAGAACCTGGTCCAGAACCTGGTCCAGAACCTGGTCCAGAATGATGTTCCTACTAGGTTCAGGTCTAGTTATGTTCATACTAGGTTCAGGTCCCTGATCTCAGAAGCCCAATCCTTCAGGCCCAGACAGGTTAGGTGTGCCAAGGCAGGTCTAACTCAGACCCCAGGACCAGACAAAGTCATCCACGTTTTTCATTGATAAATCTTCGTTGGCTGATACTCTCTTCGCTTGACTGCTCACCTGATTCCCATCCGGATCAATCTTGCAGCTGATTGGCTGTATTGAGAGTGGTAGGCGGTCCTAGTGACCCAGGTCTCATTCTCTGTATTGATTTACTGATTTAAAGGAGCCGGGTCTAAACCCCTGACCAGTCACTCAGAAACAGCAATTATCTGATTGGAGTGCCCCTCTGCATCCATGCACTGCACTAGAAGCTCTTTAGAAACTCCACACACTCGCTTAACACACACTTAGATCTGCTCCACTGGGCAACATGAATGGGTGCGCTGCAACAGATCACTCACACAAGCACACACGCACACAGACACATGCACACACACAGACACACACACACAGATCCATACACACAGCTACTCACACACAGAGACATACACACACGGACAACTCGGACACAGGCAGGGATAGCTAAAGCTAAAATACAGTGAGACAGCCTGACATTTTAATGGTGAAAGAAAAAAGAAAGATTGGGTCATTCAGTTTCTCTCTCTCCTCACACCTCTCAGACTATCTGTCCTTATATTAGTTGTATCCCTCGTTCTCCTAGTCATTCCTCTTCGTCATTACACCCCTCATTTCTCTCTCTGTCCCTCTCTCTCTCTCTCTCTCTCTCTCTCTCTGTCCCTCTCTCTGTCTCTCTCTCTGTCTCTCTCTCTCTCTGTCTCTCTCTCTCTCTCTCTCTCTCTCTCTCTCCGTCTGTACTTACTTCCCAGTGTGTCCAGGCCGCTGGAGTCTTTGGCTGTGAGGGAGGCTCTCCTCTTCATCTCTATGGCCGTCCTGGAGAGTCGTCGCTGGGAGGGGGACATGAGGTCCTGGGGCCCGGTCTGGGCGGCCGGGATCCTTCCCAAGGCCTCTCTCACAGTCCTCCACCAGCGCCATGGTGTCCCTGAGGGCGGGGCTTGGTGCCGCTGCCCCGCCCAGCCCCGCCCCCGCCCCCACCCCTCCACAGGGTTGGGCCGGCTCCTCCTGGCCCTCGGTGACCTTTGACCCTGAACGGGGCACTTGGCCTCCGGTCTGGCCTCCGTTGGACTGGGTGCGCATTGTGCCCAGGGTGCCTCCCTTGCCCACGTCGCCCCCCTGCTGGCTGTAGACCTTGTAGCGGATCATGAGGATGATGATGAAGACGAGGACTGACGCCACGATGATGCCGCCGATGATGATGATCATGGTGCCGCCCAGGAAGTGGCTGTGCAGCGACTGGCATTGGCTGAACTCGGTTTCTGTGGTGAACTGGACGCAGCCCACTTGGCGAGTGGCGGTGAGGGCCGTCATGCCGTCGTCGTACACCGCCAACACGCACAGGTCGTACTCCCGGCCCGACACCAGGTCACGAACCAGGAAGTCTTGACTGCTGGAGGGTATCATCCTGAGAAGAGAAGAGGAGCACTGCTGTCAGTATTGGACAATGGGATAAAAGCAAGATACATTTTTCGAAAAACAAGAATTACTTATAAACAAACCAACAAAAGAGAAATTAAGTTACTGTATTGGCACTCTAATAATTTTTTCGTTCCAGGCGACATTGGCAACATTGAGTGTAACATTTGGACTGTGGCTCAGTTAACAGTTCCCTCCACACTTACTTGTCATTTCAGCTCTAAATCACTCCTTTCAGCGCTAAAGTATAATGATTTGACAAGATTGGGCTCATTTTGTCTGGTAATTTTTCAACACGGCTGCACTTTGCTAAATCGCGCCAATTTTACTTTCCTATTCTAGCGAGCACAAAGTGGACTGGTAAGCTGGTCGTGAGAAGCAAAAACTGAGACTGTCGTCACCAGTGACAGGTTTTGGGTTGTATGTAATGAGCACAGTGCTGTTGGATGCTACCAGAAGTCATGTTGGATGTAGAGTAAAGTCCTGTTGGATGCTACCAGAAGTCATGTTGGATGTAGAGTACAGTCCTGTTGGATGCTACCAGAAGTCATGTTGGATGTAGAGTACAGTCCTGTTGGATGCTACCAGAAGTCATGTTGGATGTAGAGTACAGTCCTGTTGGATGTAGAAAACAGTCCTGTTGGATGTAGAAAACAGTCCTGTTGGATGTAACCAGCACATTCATGTTAAATGTAAAGTATAGCCATGTTGGATGGAGCCAGAATATTCTCCAAGAAGTAGAAGGGAAGGTAGTGTTCTTCTGAGTCTGCTAACAACCTGAGGACCCTGGGATGTCCAACCTGGGTTGTCCACCCAGCATCATTAAAATACCGGCAGAGTCTTCCAGAAGCTCACTCAGTCAGACCTGTCTCTGAACGCAAGAAGTCTGAATTCACACGGCAGAACGCGGTCTCCCATTCTCCTATTTCACAGTTCATTAGCAGGCAAACCAGACCTGACATTTAAAGTCTGCCAACAGTTTAAGGTACTGACTGACGAAGTAGGAGACATTTGGTAAACACTGTCCATCTTATCTCATTAAGGACCAGATGAATCCCACAGACAAACACAGCATTTATGGACACAGCAAATAAATGATTCTATCCGTCACACTGCAACTACAGAAAATTATACTCACTTTTTTTTTTCTTATTATAAATGTGCCAATTATTTTAAGGACAATGAGAACACACAGAGTGCTGATGGGATGGGCGGGTTAGGCCCTTCACCCAGCTTGTAAACCTGGGCTGTGCGCCACGCTATCCCTTCCCCAAGGAAACAGAGGGGACCAGAAGATTAGCATAGCTCAGTAGGGATGATTCCCCTGGAGTCTGGAGCTGGCAGGGGATCATTAACTCCATATTCATTATAAACTTAGATGGGCTCAAACTTCACTTCTGGTAAATCTAACTTCACGCACACACCAAAAGTTAGAGACATACATATTCCAGACTTCGAAACTGTCGAATTCAGTTTGCGTTAGCAATTGGCTGCTGTAGCCCACACACGCAGACAAAGTTTTTAAATACTGGGAAATGTCTGAGGTCTAATCCTCCCTTACACACACATGCACACATTCACACATGCACACACACATATACATATATATAGTGTTAGTTTTGGCCACAGGCGTACTAATGCTCTTATAGACAAAGCCTGGCATTCATCATTCTATCAGACGCTTGGAAAGAACCCATTTCCTCCTTTACATATAATGCATATATGGCAGACTATAATCTCAACAGGGATTGAGGTCAAGGATTACATCGGCTGACTTCCATTAAATAAACAGATGATGGGATGGATGGGAGCATCATTTCTCTTGGATGTCAGACTGACTCCTGGTCACCCCTAGCTTTCTGCTTCCTGTTGGAGGGGAAAATCTGCCACACCCCTCCCCCTCCCACCCCTTCGATCCTAAAAGAGATTACAGGTTCCCAAATAAACCTTCTCTATCACCCTGTCTATATCTCTAATGATCTCAATGTATAATCTTTCTATCTCTCTTGGACTTGTTACTTCTGTCCCTCCATCCATCCATCCATCCATATATCTATCTATCATCTGTCTGTCTGTCTGTCTGTCTGTGTCTGTCTGTGTGTGTGTCTGTCTGTCTCTCTGTCTGTGTGTTCACCTTTGGCTGGAGGAGGATAGAGAAGAAAGCTCGCCTGTGAAGACTAATCACTCCTAGCTGCTCCACACTCTCTCATTAAAGCTGCGGAGCTTCCCTCAGCAAAGGCACCTTGATCTGCCCTGCCCACAGCTCCTCCAGTACTTCATCCTCGTCTCGTGTCTGCTCCAAGCCTATTACTGCAGACCGGGGACACGAGAGGGCCACGCTGTCAGAGTAAGGGGAGAGGAAAGATAGAGAGAAGGCCGGGGGGGGGGGGGGGTGTAGAGAAAGCGAAATCAAGACAAAGGGAAATACAGACAGATGAGAGATGAGAGGAGGGGAGCGATAAGGAGGGGAGAGTGAAGAGTACATGTTACATACATAGAGATGGAGAGAGGGGGAGGAAGACAGAGGGAGAGACAGAGGGAGAGACAGAGGGAGAGACACAGGGAGAGACACAGGGAGGTAGACACAGGGAGGCCGACAGGCAGAGAGAGACATGGTAGAGTGAAGTGAGGAGGTGTGGGCACCAGGTAAGAGTGACTGACAGTGAGATTGTGTCAGCAGCAGGAAAGTGATTCCTGAAGCCAGATTCAGCTCTGCTAAATCCAATCACTGAAATGAAGCGGGGGCGGCTGAAAGGAAATGATTCTCTTTGTGGCAGTATTATTTAGGGCACAGAAATTAGACCGTGAGTATGTTTTATTGTAAACATTTGAATGATGGAGAAATGTGGATTAGGAGTTTGATGATAACTGTGTGTGTGAGAGTGTGTGTGTGTGTGTATGCATGTACATGTTCGTGCATGTGTGTGGGCGCATGCCTTTCTGTCAGTATGTGTATGTTAATGTGTGCGTGTACGTGTGTGTGTGTGTGTAAATGTACTGTATGATGTGTGTATAATGTGAGTGTGTCTGTGTGTGTAACTGTATGATGTGTGTATAATGTGTGTGTAACTGTATGAGGTGTGTATAATGTGTATGTTTGTGTAACTGTATGATGTGTGTATAATGTGTGTGTGTGTTGCCTCTGTCAGGAGACCAGCCCGTAGCCTGTCCTCCTCTCCAGAGTGAAAGTCGAGTTTAAACATGTAAATCTGCCAGAATACTCAGCACATCCTTTTAATTCCATCGCTACGCCAACGCTGTATAATTTTGTGACTGATTGGCGTGCACTCTAGTGAGAAACGATGACCTAGAAAACCACAATACCATCATCATCAGCAGGGCGGACACGAGGACTACAGCCAGGGTTGTGTGTGTGTGTGTGTGTGTATGTACTCCCCTGCATGGTCAGACACACTTGTTAATCTGCGTTTGTTTTGGCCTCCAGCCCACAAAACCAGGTTAGTGACACAGGTGAAGACACACAAACACTCATTTCAAACCACACACACACACACACACACACCAAAGACACAACAAAGACACACACCAAAGACACAACATGTTTTGTATCAACACCAAGAAACCCACAAGCACACCACACAAAAACAAACATGAACACAACACAGACACTCACACACCACACACACACATACTGTACACACACACATGCACGCATGCACACACACACACACACACACACACACACACACACAACTGAGACGAACGGCATCTCTGAGGAGATCGTTCTGCAGGAAGGTTCAGCTTACATGACAGCCTTCTCCTCCTCCTGCTGTCGCTCCATCTAATCAACATGAGCCAGTCAGCCCACAGCAGGCTCCTCACTGAGAACACCCTGCTCTCACAACACCATCATCACTGCAGGCTGAGACGAGACAACAGGCAGAGAGGGGATTCAAACACGGAGCGACACAACAAATGAAGTGTCTGAATAATAAGGCAGTGAGATCAAGTAAAGGTGAAGTCTCATTTAGAGGGATTTCTTGCCCCCCCCCCCCCTACCTTATCTGTCCCAGGATGAAGAGTTTACCAAGCAGCTGGGTTTGGGACAGATTAAAACCTAAGACATACACACTAATCCCTTCCTGCAATCTGTGTAAACACACACACACATGCATCCTTCTCAAACACACCCACACACACACATACCCTTACACCTCCAATTATATATCCTTATATACATATCACATGCACACACTCACTCACACACACACTCTCTCTCTCTCTCTCTCTCTCTCTCTCTCTCTCTCTCTCTCTCTCTTACTTTCTCTCTCTCACACACACAGTGCTCCAAATCATCCCCACAGGGTATCAAACCACCGGTGTGTGCGTCAGAGTTTGGGACTCACCCATCACTGGCTGGTTAACAGGTGAGTCATTTCTCCAATGGCCCCTGGGGAGTTTGGCATCCATGCGTCCCCTGAGCTGGCACAGGGGCCTCACTAAACCCCTCCTGGCAGGGAGTCCCCTCCGCCCCGCAGGCAACCGCGCCACCACGCAGCCAGGGGAGGAGGAGCCTGGATGGGGCAGAGATTCTGCCCACTCCTCCTGCTTCTCTAGGCCTACTGCCCGGCTCTGCAATCTCCTGCCAGGCCTTCCGAAATCTCCCCCATGCCAGTCCCTCTTCAAATCCCTGCCCCACAGTCTTCCTTCAAGCCTCAGTACCCCTCCACATTATCAGTACCCCTACCCCCCCCCCCCCTCGCCCCGCCCCCACACACACACACACAACCCATGGACCCAGCAGGAGGATGTGATGTATTATGGATGCCTGTTGGCCTCGCTGGGAGCAGAGACCCCTCCCAGACCCAGGCTGGGGCCTGGCTGAAAGAGACACGGGTGGGGCTGGGGGGGGGATGACTTTGAGGGGAGGGATGAGAGAGGAGATGTGGATGGAGCTGGCAGGGAAGGCTTGTAGGTGTCACTGGGGGGAGGGGGGGGGTAACTTTAAGGAGTGGCCAATACCAGCCTCTCCAGCAGACCTTCACTTTATCACTTATTCATGGCTTACCCTGATGGCGGAGGGAAGAGGAGAAGAGGAGGAGAAGATGAAGAGGAGGAGGGGAAGGAGGGGAGAGGAGGAGGGGAGGAGATGGAGGGGAAGAGGAGGAGAGGAAGGAGGGAAGAGGAGGAGGGGAGGAGAAGATGAAGAGGAGGAGAGGAAGGAGGGGAGAGGAGGAGGGGAGGAGATGGAGGGGAAGAGGAGGAGGTGAGAAGAAGTGGAGGAGAAGAGGAAGGGGAGAGGAGGAGGGGAAGCGGAGGAGGTGAGGAGGAGGAGAGGTGGAATGAAAGGACAATAGAGACACTGAATGATTAGAATGTGTGTATGTGTGTGTGTAGTCAACGGTACTGTCTGCTCCTATATAGACGAAGAAACAAATATTTGTTGAGCCGAAGTAAATTTGCTTAAATAATTTATGCTAGACCACTTTTTGCCTATCAGACCGTAACTATATGAACATCATCTGAACCTCTAACATCACTTCCCCTCTGCCCGTCACAATCCTCACACACACACACACACACACACTCTCCAACTGCCTCTCTGCCCGTTGAGCTCTAGGAATCAAGCTGTGACATATTTGTGTGCTGCTATTTAATGCAGCGTATGTTTGTGTGTATGTGCAAGAGAGAGAGTTGGTATTACACAAGATCAACACACTGAGGGACTCTCTCTATCTATCTCTCACACACACACACACACACACACACACACACAGCAGACAGACAGACAGTAGCACAGGCTCAGGTGGATGGCGGTTTCCACCCAGTTATCAAGCTCAGACAGACACAGGTCAGAGTTCATACACCAAACACACAGTACATGAGTACAGCACATCCTGTACATACACCACCCAGGTAACACAGCACAAGTAGAATGTTTTTATGTATACTGTGTACCAGCTATGTACACCGTATTATACTGACTATACCAGCTATGTACACAGTATTATACTGACTATACCAGCTATGTACACCATATTATACTGACTATACCAGCTATGTACACAGTATTATACTGACTATACCAGCTATGTACACAGTATTATACGGACTATACCAGCTATGTACACCGTATTATACTGACTATAGCAGCTATGTACACCGTATTATACTGACTATACCAGCTATGTACACCGTATTATACTGACTATAGCAGCTATGTACACCGTATTATACTGACTATACCAGCTATGTACACCGTATTATACTGACTATAGCAGCTATGTAGATACTGGTGTTACATACTGGTATCATACTGGCTCATGGGTGGACTGTGACCTGTTGTCTCCTGCCTTGTTAGAACTCCAGCTGTCCCCAGCATTTAATTAATCCCTGTGTCTCAGGGGAGGAGGGGTGAGGGTGGAGGGGGAGGGTGGAGGAGGGGGGCGTGTCAAGCACCATAATTAAAAATTGATCTGGGCCATGAGAGGAATGATGAAAACCCTCTGCAAGACGCAGAGGATTGTGGGTAGGTGGCGACAGGGCCATTGCTGATCTAGGCGATATATAAGATTTGATGAGAGGTGGAATGCAGGAGAGAGGGAAAGAGAAAGGTGAGAGGAAGGGAAAGAGGGTGGGGGGAGAGTGGGAGAGGAAAAAGAGTGAAGGAGAGTGAGAAAGAGAGAGTGAGAGCAGGAGGGGGAAAAGAAAGGAGAGAGAGAGGAGAGACAGACAGACAGACAGACAGGAGAGAGAGAGAGAGAGAGAGAGAGAGAGAGAGAGAGAGAGAGAGAGAGAGAGAGAGAGAGAGAGAGCGAGAGAGAGAGAGTAGCAGCATGGCCATCTCTGGCCAAGGGTGTATGGGATTTAATTGTTTATTTTCTGGTATTTTTCTTAATTGGCTGTAATAATTGGAGCAGGTGTGTGTTATCCCCAGCGCTCGTTAACACTTAAAACAGTGTTAGCTGCTGCTAAGTGGATCATTGAATTAAGTGACAATGACCTAATGGCTAGCAACACTCCTAATGACGCCTGTGTCGTGTGTGAGTCATGTGAATGTGTGTATGTGCTTGTGATGTGTGTGAAGTGTGTGTGCATGTCAGAAGGATAATGTGAAGTGTTTACCTACTGAATGTATTGACTGTAGTGGAACAGTTAACAGGTCTTGTAGGGGTATTAGCAGTCAAACCCCCTGGTTTGCTCACCTGGACTAGGAGCCCTGTACTATTATAGGCACCAGACAGACGGTGTGTGTGTGTGTGTGTGTGTGTGCGTGTGTGTGGTATGTTTTTGGTTTGTTTGTGTGGTGTGTTTTTGTGTGATGTGTGTGTTTGAGAGAGAGAGACAGAGAGAGAGAGAGAGATAGAGTAAGGGTACGTGGATTAGACAGAACAGGTTGTAGAATCCATCTGTCTCCTCTCTTCCCCAACACTTCATCCTGCTCTTGATTGCATCGCTCTGAGTGCAACAAACACACACACCTTGACACACCACAATCGCACACTACAAACACACCCACACGTACACCCACACTCAAAAACACACTCAGTAATGTTATAGAGCATTATGAACCCCTGTCTTGACAGCAGTGGACACCATATGCTCCCGTCCAAACTGACTTGACAAACAGCTTTCATCCCATCAGCAGCAGGCAGCAGCACATGTGTGGAGCAAGTTGTGTGCTGAGGTCTGATCCAGGTACAGCCATCTGTCATCAACTGTCATCACAACTGGATGATTGAGAGGTGGTGCACAGACGACTGTGTCGGTTGGACTGAATGTCCAATAAACAGTTGCAACAACAGCACTTTCCCCTTTTTCAAGCCCATAGGAGAATGGTATAGTAATAATAATGGGTGCATTTGGCAAACTCCTTTATCCAAAGAGACATGCAGGGGGACATCCAAAGCTGCAACCTCTTGATCTGCAGTTGAATGCTCCAACACTGAGATACACACATCCCCATGAGCCCAAGAGCTTTACGCAATTAAACGGATCCCATACTGATACACACTGGGTCCTGACGGTCAGGATATGACAGGATCACAGCCTCTCTGACCCTGGATTGCTGCTTCTCTTCAGCCTTGCTCGCTCAGCGCCTTTCTCTCTCTCCGTCTGTTTTTCTTTCCTTGGCTTTCATCGGTCTCGTTCCCTCCCTCTGTGCCTCTCTATTTCTCCCTACACCTCCCCCTCTGTCTCTCTCTGCGTCCTTCTCTCTGTCCCTGTGCCTCCCCCCTCTATCTCTTTGCGTCCATCTTTACCGTGGTTCTTTGCCCTCGTTTAACAGTGCCCCATGCAGAGGCGATTTGAAAAGCAGAGGGTGAAAGAGATGGTCTGAAAGAGAGAGGGGAGAGAGAGAGAGAGAGCGTGTCCAACAGAGAAAGGCACTTCGCTCTATTCATCCTCAGAGAAAATCACCCACAGAGAGAATCTACCGCGGAGAAGAAATTGAAAGAGAGAGCAAGAGTGTGGGTGAGGGAGGGGCATATCTTTAGGGATGTGAATGGAGGTTAACGGTAGGTGAACGAGGTATAGGTGTGTGTGTGTGTGTGTTAGAGGGAGGCAAGTGAAGGGGTTGAGGCGAGACAAGTTGTGCAGAAGGAGAGAGAAGTTAGAGGAGTTGAGTCAGTCAGATTGTCTTGTGTTTGCACGAGCTCCATGCTGGTTCCTGCTGTTCTCATAAGTGCCTTCTGTCTGTACAGGTCCAGCTCTCGGCATTGACCACTTCTTGCTCCCCCGCTTGGCCAGCCCATTGACAACATCGACGGCACTGCCCAAAAACTGTGCCAGTAATGCAGCGGCTCCCAGCAGCCCTCACACCCTGTCTGTCTTCCTATAGCGACATCGACCACAAGAACTTAATAATACCAGTTCATGGATTCCTCCTCCTTCTCCACTTCCTGCTCCCCCCCGCCCCCCTTCCTTCTCCTCCTTTTCCTCCTCTCAACCGTCCTCCCTCCTCCTCTGCCCTTTTCCCCACCGCTCCCCTCTTCCTCCCTTCCTCCTCCCTCTCCTCCTCCTATCCACCTTCCTGCTCCTCCCTCTCCTCCTCCTCTCTACTTCCACTATCAGCTTCTTTCTCCTTCATGCTCAGTGAGTCTGCTCCCTTTGATACAGGAACGCACAACAATGGCCGACACGGGGGAAACAGAGGAGAAGGAGCAGTGGGCTTGTTCAGCACATCTCGCTACCACGATCCTTGAGCCGCAGCACTTCCCCATTCCGACAGGACGGCCAATCACAATCAAGGTTGGCTTCGAGAGGTAACCACTCACGTTGAGGAGCGGAGCGTTACATAACATCTGCTCTGTTCCAATCAGTGGTCGCATGCCAGTATCCTGGGGTAACGACCTGGCACGACAAGTCTTCATTAAGACAACCCACTTCCTGTGCGATCCACACTGATTGGTTGTTAATCATTTGGGGGGCTGGCATGCAGGAAGCGTTTGAGGCGGCTGTTGGTCCGATTCTATTTCATGGCTTGGCTCTCCATGGCTCGCACAGCACGAGATCGCTGACTAATTACAGCTGGGGGCTGTTGTTAGTACGCATCTTATACACCAGCACTAATACATCCTCCCACTAAACTGTCTGGTTCTGTCTGCGCCATGTCTTGCCAGGCACTGTCTAATGCTGGTCCTATATATACATCTCCTGCTAGGCCCATCTGCTCCTGATTGGTCCTCACTACTTCCTGGTCCAGGTTTTGCTCCGTTCTGACCTTCTGGTCCAGGTCTGGATCCTCTTTAATAGTCATATTATAGTCGTTCAGAAGTCCTGCCTAACAGTGTGTGGTTCTATCCACTGTGGTCCTTGTCATCTCTTGTTCTAGTCTTGCTCAGTCCTGGGTGGTTAGTACCTTGTTGTTGATTATCTCCCCAGGAGTCACAGAGGCAGGAACCTCCACCGCTCATGTCTGGAGGCTGGAAGCCTGTGATTCATCCTCAGACAAGCAAGCAAGTTAAGCTGTTAAGAAGAACACCGAGGGTCCTTTATCTGGCAGTGTGTGTGGGTGATGGTGCTAGGAGGCTTTGTGTGAGTGTGCTCATAGCCTTGGCGCAATGCATTCTCAAACCTTAGGTAGTGGGTGTACACAAGAAAATGTACGCAATATGCAAGTGTAAAGGTTTACGTAACAATGTTGTACACAAGCAAGTGTGCAATACACAATGAGCCTGTGTAAATGTTTATGTAACAGTCTGTGTGTGTGTTTGTGTGAATCTGCCAGCGTGTGTTTTTGCATGTGTGAGTTTGCTGCAGTGTGTGTCTGTTCTCTGTGTGTGCTTTCTCTCAGCCCGGTCCAATTACACAAACAGGACAATTAGTCGATAGCGAAAGTGGCTGAGGATCCGTGTAGGAGTGATTATCAGCAGATAGATTCATCTGGTCTGAACATCTCTCCTGCCGAGTGTCAGCTCATTACTGCTGCGCCGTGTCTGCTCTGGACCTGCTGGGCCACCGTATTGCCTGTCTGTTTACTTCCCTCTCTGAAACCCGGGAAGAGCTGAAGGCCTTGTCCGTGACCAGAATCCCACATCGGTGTTCAACACCCGGAGAAACAGACAGGGAATCAGTTTCCTGGAGACCAAAATGAAAATCAGTATACCAGTAAATCTCTCTGTGGGCTTATGCGGACACCCCCTCCAGCATGAATGGAAGACGGCGCAACCATTTGGGCATGCACACTTTCTGAATGTGAGTTTGCCGCAATCTGTTGCTATGGTGACTGCTACCATTGGTCAGATCTGACAGCTTAACCAACCAATCGGACAGCACCCAGGCAGATCCAAATGACCACTGTAGAGCATTTTAAGAAGTTGAAATGATTACACTCTGATGTAAATGTTCTTGTTCGGGTGGAAATTGCAGTAAGGGAGTTTTTGTTTCATTGGTGGCAGAAATTAAGTTGTTACGTTCTAGGACAAATTCTGCAGACTATTACCAGGCTGTAAGGCTCTGCTCTGAAAGACTAAAATCTAAAAATACTGTATATACAACAACCCAAGATTTGATTGGATTTGATAACCCCATAGAGAAGAGGAACATAATAGCTGGCATGTGTTTTTCATCTCCACCAAGCTTAACCCAACAAATTGGACTAATGTGTTAGTTTATGAGTGTTTATGATTAATTGCAATTCAAACTGAAGCGTCTAATTTTAACTAATGCATTAAACTGTTAACCGTTTCCTTGAAGAAGCTCACAGTATCTCCTGCCTAATTCATCCCTTCTGACAAGACCCTTTTCTTTCCCGACTGATGAAAACTGACAGGCATTCAGCTAGCCAAACATAAACAGATGTGTATTAGGCAGCCAACCAGACACATAGACAGACATTGCTCACCTGTAGACCAGAGCATCGTCCACAGAGCTGTTGTACTGGACTTGGTACATGCGAACACCTGGAACCGCCTTTTGGCTAGGCCAGCGGATCAGGGCCGAGGTCCCTGTCAGTTCCACCAGAGCCACCCTTTGTTCCTGTCCCCTGGTCTCATTGCCCCCCCCTCCCCCGGCTGTCGCCTTGGGGGTGAGGATGGGGGGAGGCTCTCGAACGCGGCTGGTACTAGTTCGCCAGGTGGGGCAGCGGGCTGACCACCAGCTCCACAGTTCCGGTAGATTCCCCCGCCGCGTTGGAGGCGATGCAGGTGAAAGTACCCGAGTCCTTCACGGAGGTGATGTTGATCTCCAGGCTGCCGTTGCTGAAGGTGAGGAACCTGGAGGAGTTGGAGATGAGGCGTCCGTCCGGGGAGATCCAGTGGACCTCCGGTTCGGGGTCGCCGTTGGCCTTGCACCTCAGGCTGGTGGGTTGGCCCTCCATGGAGAGCATGCGAGGCGACTTCCGTGTCATGACCGGGGGGTCACAGATGAATTCCTCTTCAGAGATGGTCCAGAAGTACTTGGCAGAGAGATCCGGCGGCGAGGCGCAGGTCTCCAGGTCGTCCTCGCGGGTCAGCCTTCGAAGCCACAGAAGCTCACAGTTACAGTGGAGCGGGTTGCCCCCGAAGCTCATCACCAGTGAGGTGAGAGGGGAACCTTTGGACTTGGCGTACACGGGGATCCTGAGGAACAGAGGGTCTGGAGGGATCTTCTTCAGCTTGTTGGAGGTCATGTCCAGCCGAGCGAGCTTGTGCAGGTTGGTGAAGACGCCCTGAGGAACGTTCTCGATCAGGTTGTGGTCCATGTTGAGGGTGTTGACGTTGGTTAGGCGTCCGATGGTTTCCCAGGGGATTTCCGCCAGGTTGTTGTAGGACAGGTCCAGGTCCTCCAGGGTGGACACAAAGTCGTCGAAGGCGTGCGGCGACACGCTGTGCAGCTGGTTGTTGCTCAGGATCAGGTGACGCAGGTTGGTCAGGCCTCGGAAGTGGTCGTCCCTGATGACGGTGAGGCGGTTGCTGTCCAGGTGCAGCGCGCGGAGCCTCTTGAGGTCCTCGAAGGCGTAGGGCAGGATCTGGCTGATGGTGTTGCGCGACAGCGTCAGGTGCAGCAGGCTGGTCATGTTGGCGAAGTCGCGCTTCCTCACGGCCGTGATGAAGTTCTCCGTCAGGCGCAGCTCCACCGTCCGCCGGTCGATCGCCGTGGGGATGAACAGCAGGCCCGTCTTGGCGCAGAGGATGGCGAGCGAGGGCGACAGGTTCTGGCACATGCAGCGCTTGGGGCACAGCTGCCCCCTGGTGGTCACGACCAGCATCAGCAGGGAGAAGATCAGCCGCTCCATCCTCCTGCGGCTCTCTGGGGAAAACTGAAACACAGATGGGGAAGAGCTAGCGGTCAGACCACATAGATATGTGCTGTGGGCCATATGTTCACTGCTCCAGGACACTGGAGCTGACGCAAGCAAGATCATGGTTGGACCGGATAAGATGTGTCAGGTGGGTAAGGAGCAGTTGGAGAACTGGTACCCTCATGAGACAGGAGACAACTGGTCAAGTTAATGAAGTCTCGAGGAGGTATAGATGCCTCAACTAGATATGCCTGAGAAATTGTGACTCAAAGGAGAAAGGAACAGAGAGATTTATGTAGATCATGATTTTTGGAAAGCTGAAACCAAGCTGGAAGACAAATACTATGGCTGGATCTCAGGAATTGGATCGCAATTTAACTATGGTCAGTATATAGAGAAAAAAGACAGACAGGTGCAGACCGTTCACCTTATCCTGATATTCCCTCCAGTACAAAACCAGCAGACAGCGAAGCCCTATGACTATGACTCGTGAAGGACAGGCCAATCACACCGTGATGTACGGTATATCAGTGTTGATCGAAAGCATCTAATCCCATAGTGACATCTATACTGTGAGATGACCTTGTTCATAGGATTATCTTCCTCATTTCTGAAAGACACAAGAGAATCTTCTAATTGCATTTAAACATTATTTCCTTCCTCTGCATGTTTCTAAATTCATAGAAATATTCATGTATCAACGACTTGATTGACTCCCCAGGAGTAGACTCAGTACAGCCAATGAGCAGATAATGGGAGGTGCAATTAAAGAACTTGGAGAACCATTTTTCTCACATACCACTGTGGGCTAAACATACCATCTGTTAGCTCCCTGTCTAGCCATTCGTCCCAGCAGGAACACCATTTAAATCTCTCTGGAAATCAGTATTTAAAATATCCCCCAACATTCCATGGTACACATGAAATGTTAACGTCAAATTATAACACTTAGTCAGATCAACAACACTGTGTTAATGTGGAACATACTGTAGAAACATTTCATTATTTAGGAAAGCGCACACATCCATTTAACACCTCGATGAACTTGCATAGCACTTAACAGCTAATAATGTACACCAACAACAAGGTGGCTGGCTATTTTCCTTTTCTGCTCCACTTTTCTGCTACTCCAACAAAATCTTATTAAATATATAATGGTGGTAACACTGTTCTCATAGCACTATAAATTAAACACAGTAGTCAAGATAACATTACGCGTCCTATAAGTGGTCTCCCTCTCTCTCTCTCAAGATTTTATGAAGCCAATTGCTCTATCTCCAGTTATTAAGCTGACACCTCATACAGTACCAAGGCAGGAACAGCTAGATAACATAGTAGTATGATCTCATGGTCTACTGGAGACCATAACGCAGCCCACTGTTTTGTTTTAGAGGAAGCCAATAAAACCAGGAAGTGGAAAGGAAGCCAATATAAGCAGGAAGTGGGTACTGTAGGAAATGGGTGATGCTTCCATTGTGCTGCATTTTATGACCACTGTGGTGTGAACGATTGATATAGCCCGTGAAGATCAGACAGTTCACAGTATATCACAGTACATTGTAATACTGCAGCGTTGGATTGTTTCACCTCTGCACCTGTGACCTGTGACGAGTTAAAGAAACAAGGAGGTGAGACAGGTTAGTGTCAAGTAGGTAAAAGGAGGCGATAGGGGAGATAAGGAGAACAGAGCAGTGGGCTGAATGTTGCAAAGACAAGAGTTCAGAGGAACAATGAGGAAAAAAATGTAAATGAGGAGATGAAGAGTGCAGCTATAACCCGGCCCGCTTCAATTGTTGAATTATTAATAATGATGTCAGCAGCTTTGAACATGATAACAGTAGACTTATACACAGCAATGCTGCAACTCAACACAGTCCAACAAATCCTCTTATTTACTTAATTGAGAATAGCACTTTGTGGTGGAGGTAGCCCTCAATCTCTTTTTTTCTCTCTCTCCTTCCCTGCCTCACTCTGTCCATGTACAGTATATCAGCTACATTCTGAATCCTGTGGTTAAGTTACAGATCAAAATATTCACTGGTAGCTACTGTGTGCCTGTTAGAATGTTTGCTAATTTTCCTTTGTCCACCTATTAGCATTTTCGCTTATCGACTGTTGTATGCTTATTAGCATGTTAGCTAGTCTTCTGTGGCACAATTGTTAGAAGGCTAGCTAATATTCTGTGGTACGGTTGTTAACATGTCAGCTAATCTACTGTTGTACACCTTCTAGCCTGAGAACTAATCATCTGTGGTAGCCCTATGCCTGTTTGTCTGCCTTTCACAGATAGCAGGCCACTAGCTAGATATGCAATACTTAAGACAGGGCCCTCTCCATGGTACAGATCCCCCAAGAGAAGCGTCAATACCAGGGAGCCAGGGTTCAACTCCCCAGGGTCACCACAGAGACAAGGGACTGTCCCCGCCGCTGAGCTTATTTACGGGACCAGCTCCGTAACCTCGCCACAAGTCCCAGGATCCTTCACTCCCCTCAATGGAGATAGATTAGGCTCTCTGCTGTGGAGTGGAACGGCTGGCTGCCTCCCGAGATGTGTGTGTGTGTGTGTGTGTGTGTGTGAGAGAGAGTTTGTGTGTGCGCACCGCTCTCTGAGGACCGAGTAGAGCAAGAATAGAGAAAATGTGGAGAAAATAACTTGCCATTGCCCCCGACACTGAGGCCGAGCTTACAACATTGTATCTCTCCCTTTTCCTCCTTTTCTCTGATCCCTACTTTTCCCCTCGTCCCTCCTGGATCTCTCCCTCTCCTCGTTCTAAACCCTTCCCTTCATCATGTGATACTCCATTCCGCTCCTATGGCCTCTGCCTCTCAGATGGGTTATATTGAAGGCTAATGAATAATTAAACATGACATGAAGAGCAGTAAAACTGTCCTACCAGACTCCTGTGTACATGATACATTACAGAACCCTTCCCAGCTAAAACCATGATACTCAGTCCTGCTTTACCATACATCAGTGTCAGGATCCAGGCAGTATTGTGAAATAAGAAGCAAGGTCAAGGCTACAGAGTGGAGATTAGTACTGCATGTTTAGTTGCCCTGGGGCTTAGATGACTAAACAAGGACCACGACCAGATCATCCCTGCAGAAGGTTGCCCGGAACCTTAGAAGGCTCAAGCTCCGACACTGGCTGTCGACCAATCATGGCCTGATTAAAGTCCTGTGGCAGAGTGGATTTTGACCAATCAAAACCATTGTTTTTCGGCTGAAAAGATGAAAACCAATCAGGCTGTCGTGAATCGCGAGAGTCCAATTGTTGTGACGCACCATCTATCTCCGTCCTAATTACTCCATGTTGCTACGACAACCGTGTTTGTGCGCGGTATTAATCAGGTCTGTGAAGCCGTCGTCCATCAAGCTCTGGGAGCTGGTACCTGTGAGGCCCCCTGACACCTCAGACAGAGATATCTGCATGTTTGTTTAATGAGCTCCTAATATCTCAGCTCAAACTGTCAATTTTCCGTAGCCTCATCCGATGGCAGGGCTAGATCCGATGGCAGGGCTCCAGAAAGACTGGAGACTTATGTAGCCGGTCTACCAATGGACCCATGGGAAACGTGATGGGCTACCCATCAAAGATCTAGACTCTAAACTACTGGATCAATAACAATAACCATATAACCAGTTGTTGTGCAACTGCAGATTACAGTTTGAGCTTCGGATGATGCTAAAGGGCCTTTCAGAATAAAAGCATTTTCTGTCCGTACACAGGGTCAGCTCTGAAGGATGATCTTCAGTTCTCGCAGATACACAATCAGGGGTATAAGCACTAGAGAGAAAATACCATAAATATCTCCTGGCAGCTTCTGGCCTGGCAGGGTTGGCCGGAGCAGAGCCAGTCCATTAGACCAGGAGGCTGCATCCAGCACCCTCTTCCCATTACCCTCCTCCCCTCCTCAGATGGAGGGAGCCAGGGATGAACGAAGGAGCGGAGGGGGTCTGGGGGGAGAGAACCAAAGTGCTTCAAAAGAGGAGAGCATTTATCAAGACGCCCAAGCGCGCCTCGCCGCGATTGGTCAGGGGCAGCCTTCGGAGCGCACTCCGAGGGTCTTGTCTCATAGCAACGGCAAATGAACAGACAGACAGAGAGGTCTGATGGGGGGGGGGGGGGGGGGCGTGCTTGGATTGGGTTTCAAAGCCTGTAAATTGTACATGTGGAGATGGTGTTGATGGTGCCAAGGGTGAAAAGGTGGATGCAGAGGTAGGGAGTCAGAGTGACACTGCCACAGAGAGTGATGCTAATCAAAACACAGCTTTTGTCAGCTACAGAGATGGACCATCACACTACTGAACTACAGATCAGGCTGAGACACATACAGATCTCTATTAAACCACACAGAAACTCACTGACCCACACTAACCCACACTCAACTACATTAACTACACTTATTGAACACTCCCACACACTAAACCACACTAAACTAAGCTAGAGACGTAAACCCACACCAAATTGTGGTGTGGACCAAACCCTACTTACGCACTAGCCCAGACTAACCTATGCTATTCTACACTCAACCACACTCAATCACTAGCCCAAACTAGCCCAAATGAAATCTAACCAGTATTCAATCATATGGAAACGATCTATATCTCTGAGGATTTGTTGCAGTTCTTCAGAGGCATGTCCTCTATCTGGCACTCACCATGAGGTATTTATTATACAGGAGAATATGATGGTAGTCTGTTCCTATCTTTGTAAATGAGTAATGTTCCCGATACCCTCTGTAAACCACCGCCAAAGTAGCGGAATGTGAATATATAAACACACACACAGTATATATATAGTATATGTATTCAGTATATTCTTCCTTGAAAACAAGGGTCTACCTTGAACTTTCAAAGCAACGTATAATAACCATCATTATTCCACGTCCTGTGATCCCAAACATTCGTCCGTGTGTTCCAGCTATCCAGTAGACACAGCTCTGGATCTAATCTCATTAACGACTCGGGTAGATATGAGGAAACAGGGCCGCAAGGAGGACAGCGTGGCCCCTGCAGAGGGAGACCTCAGTCTGAAGCAAGTCTCTCCCCACAGCCCACTAAATGGATGTTAAATCAAAGCCAGAGTCTAAATGCTCCGTGGCTGTGGTCTGAATGTGGTGACTCTTGCTGGTGGGGGTGTCTTTGAACGTCGCTTTCTACCAAGAGGGGGATGGACGGGAGGGAAAAGACTTGTGTGTGTCTGTGTGTGTGTGGGTGGGGGGGGGGGGGGGTGAGAGTCAGAATGCTTGGCAGTCAGCAGATAGGGTTTAGGGGCGGAGGGAAGGCAGGAGGTAGAGGTAGGAACGAAGGCAGGAGGGCATGGAGATGGAAGGAGGGAGGGAGGGATGGAGGAAGAGAGAAGCTACTTGATAGTCAACAGAGCTCACTGGGCTGCATTCATGATCGCAGCATGCAGCTGTCTCCGTGGGCCCCTCTCTTTGAAGAGACCTCACCAACTAGCTCGATAATCTGCTGCTTAGAGAAAAGTAACCCAATAGAAATATACTTACGCAAAACTATTATTCTGCTTCGAGCTCACACTAGCCCTTCCGGCTGTGTATATTAGACTAACTAAACATTTCTGTTTTTTAAGAGCACCGACTCCATTTGAATTGTGGCTACTACACAAGACAGAAGGCGAAATTAATCTTCTGGCGAACCAAAACAATTCCGTATACAGTTTCTAGAACACCAACGACATTCCCTATGCAGTTTCTGGAACACAATCATGCAATCATTTGCATACACAGTTTGAGGACGTGCAGAAGAAGAAGCAGAATGTTTACAGAAGTAAAAAGGCAGCATAGAGAACAGTCTTTGTTGCATTGGTTTGGCATTGAATGTGTCATTTCTAAATGAGCTTCTCACAACAGGCTCTTGCGTAACTATCCGTCCGTCTGTCAACACGGAAGACACTTGAATACAGCTGCGTGGAGGAATCACAACGCCGTTCAAATGATTCGTTTTTTATCGCGCCTTTTCCCCTGCTCACACTGCACCTCCTAGTTCCTCCCAGAATGCTTATCTCTGCCGACAGGTGTGGAGGGAAAAGTCTCAGCCAGGCCAAATGGCTTTGAGGTACAGTCAGAAGTCGGAGAATGAGGTCTCTGTTTTTTGTCACTGAGTCCCCCTCTGATCTTTGTGTGTGTGTGTGTGTGTGTGTGCTGGAGAATGTGTGTGTGTGTGTGTGCTTGAGAATGTGTGTGTGTGTGTTTGCCTGAGAATGTGTGTGTGTGTGTGTAGTACAGAGACTGTACTGTATGTCAGTGAATGAGACAGTGATGAGAGATGAGACAGAGTCCTGGTAGGACAGGAAGGCAGTGCTACAGT
The DNA here is from genome assembly GCA_023658055.1 of Thaleichthys pacificus. Lineage (NCBI taxonomy): Eukaryota > Metazoa > Chordata > Actinopteri > Osmeriformes > Osmeridae > Thaleichthys > Thaleichthys pacificus. The sequence goes on from CM042852.1 coordinate 5,050,799, forward strand.
ATGTGACTGATCTGTCAATTATTTGACAATTCATTGCATCAACAACATCTTGGAAAAATACTCTGAAAATGTACTGATCTCCAGTTCCCTGGAACAAGAAATGATTCTTCTCTCTCTGTCCTTCGATCTCTCTCTTTTTTAATATCTTTCTCTTTTTTTTTAATCTGTCAAATGTTCTCTCTCTCCTTCTCCTCTCTTTATCTCACTTGGTCTTTTTCCTTTCCCTCCTTCTCTCTCAGTGAACGTTGTCAAGACGAGCACGACTGGCTGTCTTCCAGTGTTGAGGAGTGACCTGTCTGTCTGTCTGTCGATGCCCCCAGAGACCTCCTGGTATTTCTACCACAATGCAACCCTCTCCAATGCCACTAATGATGGATAAATGGAGGGAAGGCGGATGCGCAAACTGGTTCCTGTTCTTAGAGTAGTAAATGTCAAATCCTCCGCTGTCACAGGGGTGACCGGTAGAGGTTCAAATGCAGGAGACGGATACCACAAGACCAATAGGACACACTGCTGGTCTTACACTTGCTCGGAATGCTAATCTCGGATAAGAACTCCTTATGGTATCACTGGAACACAACCAGACATGTGTATACCGCATCGGGCATATCTATGCATGCAGGCTTTAGTTTGATGGGATCATAGGGTGTGGTCGGTCGTAGTTGCGTAGGGTACATACCTCTATCAGGTGTGTCTTGGCTGGTGGAGGATCTTCATGAAGATAGTGGTAGAGTGGAGGCGCTGGAGAAGAGAGTCATCGAGGAGAGGAAACAGCAGCTGACAGGTGTGTTCTGGGGCATGAAGAGGTGGGCAGGGGCGCAGAGAGCCCCAGGGGCATCAGGGAGACAGATTTGGACACCAATCAGGAGTCAGAATCCAGGTGTGTAGGTGGGAGGAAGGACCTGGGGGAAGGACATAGGAAACAGGAAATGGTCACAGGGAGTACACGATTAAAAAGAGGGCAGTTGATTCACTTAGAAATAGGCTACAGGGTTGGAGAGTGGTGGTGAGGAGAGGAGGAGCAGACAGGCGGGGCGGGGAAGAGGAGCGGAAAGTAGAGGAGGTGGAGAGAGGAGGTGAAGAGAGAGGAGGTGAAAAGAGGAGGAGAAGAGACTGGGAGAAGACACGGAGGAGCAGAGAGGAGGAGCAGAGAGGAGGAGCAGAGAAGAGGAGCAGAGAGGAGGAGCAGAGAAGAGGAGCAGAGAAGAGGAGCAGAGAAGAGGAGCAGAGAGGAGGAGCAGAGAGGAGGAGCAGAGAGGAGGAGCAGAGAAGAGGAGCAGAGAGGAGGAGCAGAGAAGAGGAGCAGAGAAGAGGAGCAGAAAGGAGGAGCAGAGAAGAGGAGCAGAGAGGAGGAGCAGAGAAGAGAAGCAGAGAGGAGGAGCAGAGAAGAGGAGCAGAGGAGGAGGAAATTAAGTGAAAGGAGAGGAAGTGAAATGAGCGGAGCTAGTTCAGGCATGGGACTCGGGCAACGCGCGTCATCCGCTCATTTCTACACCTGTGTTGGCAGCACAAGCCCATGGGACCACACAATAAGGCGGCATTAAAAAGCCGCGCGGATTCGCACACACTCACCCCCTGTCTGATCCGTGCTGCTGCCGCCCTCCACCATCCCCTTCTCCCCCTTGCTGTCTGTATGTTCTATCTTTCAGGGGGAGTCAAACCTATGTCCATGTCATGGTTATCAATACATGCTCAAATCTAATACGTGAGTGTTTTGACTGAACTGTAAATGGCCACAGCCTTCCGCCTCAGACAGGCTGCCTTTGAACTCCTGTACTTGCTGCTGAAAACAAGCCCTGGAGAAGCACATTAGCATGGCTGAGGTGGGAAAAACACCAAACATGTGCATAATAATGAAGCACTGAAGCACTGTCACGGCCTTCCCGATAAAGAAACAAACACAGGCACAGACATGCATAAACACACACAAACAGGCACGCACACACTTAAACTGCACGTAAACAAACGGCCAGCGGTTATCTCAGGGGTTATTTGAATAACTGACCTGTTGTTGTTTATAGCTTTAAACAGCTCATCAAGATTAAAAAATAAAGCCTTTTATTTTCACAGGCATTTGGACCAACGTTCTCCATATATTTTCTGTTCTGTCTCTTCCTCTCTCACCCTCTTCCCCTCCCCTCCTCTTCTCTCCCCTGCCTCTCCTCCTCCCCCTACCCTACCATCCTCCGCCCACCCACCCTCCTCTCTCCTTCCCCTCCTTCCCCCACCCTCCCCTTTCCCTCCCCCCCCCCCCCCCCCCCCCCCCCCCCCCCCGCCCCTGTTAGCCTCTTCTTAGTGATATGAGCAGCAATTACTGTCAGAAGCAATTTTCCTTGTAAACATATGCATGTCAGTCCTTCTACATCAGCTGTTTTTACAGGCTGTTTCAGAGCTGGGCTACCCTGTCTACCGAACGGCTGTTGCAGGTTTATAAACATGCATTGGCCGGAAATAAAAAGCAGAGTTGATATTTTACCAGTCACATTTCTGACAGCGAATGTTTACATTTAAGTACACATTTAATGTAGCAGGCACCTTCATCCATCCAGATGGGGATTTAACCCTAAATCTCTTGATCTGCAGTCAAGCCTCGAACACTGAGCAACACCTATATGAATATATATACCGTATGAATATGTAATATACTGTGTATATACAGGCACATTTGCAGGGGTCCTTTTGTAAACAAAAAATCCAAACTTGACATTCCAATTACAGCAATGTTACGTGTGGCACTATTCAGCTTCAGGAGGTCGGAGGTTAGTCTCTCGTCGCCCTGACAGCAGTCATGGACACCGCAGAAAGTGAAAACACCCAGAAATAAGATCCCTCTGCCTCGGGTAATTATTTCTGGCTCTCCTCTCATCCGGACGTGATCCTGCAGAGCTTCAGTTTCTGGTGTTGGGTTTCAGACGGAGGCTGCACTGAGGTGAGGCGCTGTGTCTAGCTGCTGATGGCTACACAGAACACTGCAGTACTGTAGATCTAGGTCAAACTCACAGTATGGTACACACCTGTCTGTCTGTCTGTCTCTCCCTCTCAATCCCTCTTTCTTTCTCTCTCTCTCTCTCTCTCTCTCTCTCTCTCTCTCTCTCTCTCTCTCTCTCTCTCTCTCTCTCTCTCTCTCTCTCTCTCTCTCTCTCTCTCTCTCTCTCTCTCTCTCTCTCTCTCTCTCTCTCTCTCTCTCTCTCTCTCTCTCTCTCTCTCTCTGTCTCTCTCTCTCTCTCTCTCTCTCTCTCTCTCTCTCTCTCTCTCTCTCTCTCTCTCTCTATCTATAAACATATATGTATAGTGTATAATGTAGTGTATGAATATGCATATATCCCTCTGCCTCTCTCCCTCTATCTCTCTCACAGTCTGCTACAACAATGCCAATCCCCTCACCGTCTCATCCTTCCTCTCTCTCCACCCCTTTCCTCTCATCCCTCCTGTTTCCTCTCCCACTCCCACCTACTCCTCCCTCCCCCCAGCAGTGTTTCAGTGGGGAAGAAGAATCCTCTGTTCTGTGATTCACTCCTGGCTGCTACATGGATGTGTGCTCTGTATCCATGCCCCTGGCTTTCTCCATGGGCCATGTGACCAGACCCGGTGTGTGTGTGTGGTTAATGGCAGTTCAAAAACAACAGGGTCAATGTATCATGGAACCTGAATGGCTTCTAGGCTGATGATCCCCCACTGCTACACACCTGTCTGTCTGTCTGTCTCTGTCTCTCTCTCTCTCTCTCTCTCTCTCTCTCTCTCTCTCTCTCACACACACACACGCACACACGCACACACGCACGCACACACGCACACACACACACACACACACACACACACACACACACACACTGAGCTGAGACCTCTAGTCTCCACAGTCCCTCCATCAGATGTCGATATAGCATGGTGGGAGCCTTGCTTATTTATAAACAATGTACGTGTGTGTTTGTGTGCTTGTTTGTTTGGGAGCAAGTGTGTTTGTATTCGCTGCATATGTGTGTGTGTTACATGTTACGTGTGTCACTTGTGTGTGTCTCTGTGTGTGTGTGTGTGAGGCTGCCTCTCCTTCCGCCCAGGCAAGGTGGTCTGAGCGAGGGGGAGTTAACATGCACACACTGACGCTCGTTTCTAGTTTAAGACTAGCCCTAGATTACTCTAAAACAGATTACTTTGCATTGTGCTTGGTAAATACAGGCTTTCCTTGTACAGCATATTTTGTGGAAGTGAAAAGCTTATGGACACGGACATGGGACCAGCTTTGGCAAAATCAAAATATTCCAGTCGATGCCAAGATTAACAAAATATGGCCTTTAAGTGCATTTGTGCTTACATAGTCTGTTAGTTTCATTATGTAGAATTTTCCTGAAAATAATAGATGTTTACAACGTATTGTGTGATAACTTGTATGATTGTTCTGATACATTTTTTTAAGGAGCGACAGTTAGCGACCAGCCAAGGTTAGTGCAGGCTGGTTCATGGGTCTGTGTCTGACGTTAGGCAGTGGTTGGTGTTGATGAGGTGGGAAGATCCCAGATGCCTGGGCCTGCTCGTTGGAGCGTATCCCTCCGCCGCCTACTGCTAGGCTGTGCTGAGGCAGGATTTAAAGCCTGATATGTTCACAGCTCAACACTAATGCTCTGGTGCAAACAGCTCTGATCCCTACCTTCATAGTCCACCTACTGCCTGCCTGCCTCCCTCCCTGCCTGTCTGTCTATCTATCTGTCTGTCTGTCTGTCTGTCTGTCTCTCTGCTTGCTTGCATGTCAGTCTGTCTGCTCTCAGTGTTGGTTTGTCTCTCAGCAGAGCTGATTGTCTGAGACAGGCTCCTCCAGCTGCAAAAGATTTGGCAACAAATCCTGCTGACCTTTTAGCGCGCTAAGGACAGAGGCTCAACACATTCACCCATTTACCCTGTCTGCTTTCCTCGCCCTCCTCTCTCCACCTCTCCCTCCCTTGTTCTCTCTCTCTCCACCTCTCCCTCCCTCCTCTCCTTTCTCCCCCCTCCCTCCCTCGTTCGCTCTCTACTTCTCAGAGTGTGAAGACACACTACCGATGGGAAAGAACGGCACTCTTGTTTCACCTTTAAACACACAAACCTCCATCTGATCCTTAATCCAGTGATTCTCCACAAATCTTTCAATTTCATCTCTCTGTCATGTTATCCACCCCATCTCTGAGGTCAAACCTTCTCTCTCAGTTTGACCTTGGGATGTCCTCCACCACACCCTCCCCTCCTCCTTTCATCCTCCCTCTCTTTTTCTCTCCATCCCCTCTCTCCTTCCATATCATACCTCATGCCTCCCTACCTCTCTTCCTCGCTCTCTTTCTCTCTCCATCCTTCCCTCTGGTCCTCTTTCTCTCTCCTCGACACACTTGCTATCGCCCTACCTGTCTCCCTCCCTTTCTCCATCATTCTCTCCATCCCCTCTCCTCCCCTCTCTCCCTCACTCCCTCCCTCCATCTCTCCCTCCCTCTTTCTCTCCTTGTTACTCCTTCTCTCCTTCCCTGATTCCCCCAATCAACCTCGCCTGAGGCTGAAAATCCATCCTTAATTTATTCATGATGCATTAGTATTTTTATTTTAGAGGAAACTCTCCAATGGTCTGGTCCAGTAATGAAGCGGGCCTCCTCTCCCCTGTGCCCAGCTCAGAGCCCCGTCACTTCAGCTAACGAGAGCTCAGACAGCTCGTGAGACACGAGCCGCCTTGAGGACCCCAATCATTATAGACGGGCAACGAGCACGGACGCCCTAATGGTGATCCCTGGTGGAGCGTGGAACAGCCTCGTCACCTCTTCACACTCTCTCCACACACACAGACGTACAGTGTGCAACGCACACACGTTCTCCCCACTCCCCACACACTGACATGTACTGTACATCACACACACACACACATCCTGGCCAGACTGGGCTTCCTCGCCCAGTTGGTTTCTCTGGCAGAGAAGCATATTATGTTCCTCCTCTTAGCTCTCTGACACTAAACTAATAATGTGTTGAACTATCTTTCTGTTTGTCTCTCCCACACTGGCTCCCTCTCTCCATTCCACTTCGCTCTCTCCTCCTTCTCTGGGGTGAGAGAGACATAAATTAGATCAAAAGAAGAGTACAGTAGGAGAAGAGAGAGGAGGTGAGAAGAGAGGGAATAAATCAAAGTAGCGATGTGGAGGAAGTATACACGGAAAATGGAAATGGTTGAACCCCCACCCCAGACACACACCCCAGCTGGTATAGAGGGCAGAACCCCCTGATGATTTCTCATTAAAAGTCTTAATTCAAGTTATTGATTTGTCGTTTGGCAGAACCCTGAGATAAACGTTGTCTCTCTCAGACGTGTTGTGATCAGCACCAGAGGGAGACGTTTTACTGCAACGTGATCAATAACCACACACACACTCACACACGGTCACGTTCACGCACACACACACACGTTTAGGGGTATTAATATTTCACGAAGCTATTCAGACATTAATGTTAACTTGACAAGTACTTGTGATACGCTACTTTTGTTTTCGAGCTACTGTCAGTGAAGCCATCTTGGATGCGTCTGCCATGTTACTATTAGTAGCATCTGTTATATCAGTGTCTGTCCTCATCCACAGAAACACTTCAGCTGGGAGAGCGGAGGAGATGAGGAGAGGAGGAGAGGAGGAGGAGGAGAAGAGGGGAGGAGATGAGCGGAGAAGAGGAGAGGAGGAGGGTGGGGAGGGGAGTGTCGATGACAGGAGAGCGGAGGGGAGAGCAAGGGAGGGGAGAGCAAGGGAGGGGAGAGCAAGGGAGGGGAGAGCAAGGGAGGGGAGCAAGGAGGGAGAGATTAGAAGAGGAGAGCAGAGTTGAAGAGAGGGGAGCATTCTGACTCGGATCCAACTGGCATCTTCACTCCTAATGCCCTGCTTACTGTAACATTCTCCTGAAACACTCTAATCTGGTCTCTAATCTGGCCTCTAATCCCAACCTCAAATCCTTCATCTGGAGCCTCCAGCCTCACCAGCCTCCACCAGCCTACCTTGTCATAGAGGTCGATAGTTAATTATTTGAGGTCTGTCCGCCCTCCCAGGTCTCTGCCATCTGTGGGAATACCGATCAATATCGTTTCCAATAGCTATATTGATGAGCCACAACTCTTGACCAATGTCCTAGTGCATAATTTGGATTATGCTAATCCCTGGCATTACCATGCATGGGATTCAGTTTCTCTATCGGCAAGGCATCAATAATTCAGTACAAATTAGGATATCAGAGAGGTTTGGGGGAGTTTTGGAGTTTAGAATAAATGCTTTTGGAATGCATTTGCTTTATCTTGAGCAATAAGAGAGTGAGAGAGAGAGAGAGAGAGAGAGAGAGAGAGAGAGAGAGAGAGAGAGAGCTGTTATCAAAGCTGCTGGCTTCACATGTGATCTGAGAATCATTAGTCAGACAGCGGGCCGACCAAAGCCCCCCACTGAGGCTGTGTGTGTGTTTATGTGTGTCTGCATGTGTGTGTGTGTGAGTGTGCACTGTGTGTGCATGTGTGTGTGTGTGCCCCACTGCAATGCAGTACACATCCTCACCCAAGCTCCTCTGCTTCACCTCGCATATGCAGGGTTCCCTCCTCACACACGACCACCTCATCCCGCCATGCACCCCCCCTTTACTCACCCCTCCCCTTCCCACTGCACTCCTCCTAACCTACTCACCTCCACCTCCCCCTCCCCCAGCAACCTCCTCACACACACACACACTCACACACACACTCATAGACACTGAAGGAGGGGCACACACCGTGAGCACCCTCACTCACACACATCTCCACCATCTCTCTCACTCTGTCTCTCTCTCTCACCGTCCTTCTCTCTCTCTCACCACTAGGGATGGGCATAATTAATCGACGATCGATTAATTGATCATTAAGAATTTCGTCTATGACATTATTTTTTCATCGATAAAACTAATGCGTGTTCTGTTGCGTAGTGTGAGTCTTGAAGGAATGCAATGGATTTCGCTATGTGGCAGCAATTAAACATTTTACCACACAAAGGCAATATTTGTAAAAAAACAGCCACAGGCTTAGCCTACTCACTTGAAGAACGTAGCCTACATCCGACCCTGGTTAGTGGCGGTGCATCCTGCTCTCGGTGTTAGCACGGAGGAGCTGAGATGCACACCAAGCAGAGAAAATTACCCAACGGATCTGCAAGTCCATCAAGATGGATATGCTACCCTTAAGTATTGTTGAGGGCGAAGGTTTTTATGAAGCTTTGTTAATTAGCCGGAAAAAAATCGAGTGTCAGTTGTGTTTGAGCACCGGCTTCTAGATGTCGGCTCCGCTGCTAGGAGTACAGAAAGAGTTGTTCTTCTTGTAATAAAGATCTCAATGCGGAAACAAGCTGTTTTTTTCTATTTCCACTGCATTTTAATATAGCCTATAAATAGTGCATTTAATATAATTTTTGTAATGATTAATCGAAAATCGATCGTTTATTCTCCCAACGATCGATTAAGACAATTTAATCGAATGCCCATCCCTACTCACCACTGCTCTCTCTCATCCCCCCCTCTCATCACCGCTCTCTCTCATACCCCTCTCTCACCACTGCTCTCTCTCATCCCCCTCTCTCACCACTGCTCTCTCTCATCCCCCTCTCTCACCACTGCTCTCTCTCATCCCCCTCTCTCACCACTGCTCTCTCTCATCCCCCTCTCTCACCACTGCTCTCCTCTCATCCCCCTCTCTCACCACTGCTCTCTCTCATCCCCCTCTCTCACCACTGCTCTCTCTCATCCCCCTCTCTCACCACTGCTCTCTCTCATCCCCCTCTCTCACCACTGCTCTCTCTCATCCCCCTCTCTCACCACCGCTCTCTCTCATCCCCCTCTCTCACCACTGCTCTCTCTCATCCCCCTCTCTCACCACTGCTCTCTCTCATCCCCCTCTCTCACCACCGCTCTCTCTCATCCCCCTCTCTCACCACTGCTCTCTCTCATCCCCTCTCTCACCACTGCTCTCTCTCATCCCCTCTCTCACCACTGCTCTCTCTCATCCCCCCTCTCTCACCACTGCTCTCTCTCATCCCCCTCTCTCACCACTGCTCTCTCTCATCCCCCTCTCTCACCACTGCTCTTCTCTCATCCCCCTCTCTCACCACCGCTCTCTCTCATCCCCCTCTCTCACCACTGCTCTCTCTCATCCCCCTCTCTCACCACTGCTCTCTCTCATCCCCCTCTCTCACCACTGCTCTCTCTCATCCCCCTCTCTCACCACCGCTCTCTCTCATCCCCCTCTCTCACCACTGCTCTCTCTCATCCCCCTCTCTCACCACTGCTCTCTCTCATCCCCCTCTCTCACCACCGCTCTCTCTCATCCCCCTCTCTCACCACTGCTCTCTCTCATTCCCCCTCTCTCACCACTGCTCTCTCATCCCCCTCTCTCACCACTGCTCTCCTCTCATCCCCCTCTCTCACCACCGCTCTCTCTCATCCCCCTCTCTCACCACTGCTCTCTCTCATCCCCCTCTCTCACCACTGCTCTCTCTCATCCCCCTCTCTCACCACTGCTCTCTCTCATCCCCTCTCTCACCACCGCTCTACAACAACAGCAGCAGCAAGAGTTACAGGAGCAGTTAGAGCCACATCTCTGTTCTGGCCTAGCTCACCTCCATCACTTATTAATGCAGGCCACCCTCCCTTCCCTTTGTGTCTGACTTGGAAAGGGTGTGTGTGTGTGTTTGGGAGGGAGGGTTGTGTGTCTGTGTGTGGTTTGTGTGGGTGCAATGGGATGGGCGGGTGTGTGTGGGGGATGTTAGCGTTCGTGGGCATGTCTGGGTGGGTTGGGTGTGTGAGGGGTTTGTGTGTGTGTGTGTGTGTGTGTGGGGGGGGGGGTTAGGGTGTGTGGGTTGGATACACACAGCCTACATAGATTTAATGAGGTCACCTAAACCTTATCTTTAACTCGCTCTCTCTCTCTCTATATATATATTATCTTTATCTCTCTCTCTCTTTCTGTCTCTCTCTTCCCTTTCGTTTAGCATGGTCTAATAACTCCACACAGACTGACAAGAGATCATCATACACCCCACTGTACAACCGTTAAACATTCCACAGTGTGAGCACACACACATACACATGCTTCCGAATGCACTCGCACACAGAGCTCATGGCTCTGTCACTGGGCCCATGCATGGCGAGCATTCCAATCAGAGTTCAGTGTGGCGATGCAGAGTAGCATGCAGAGACTGTCTCCAGAGCTCTGCCAAGGACTTACGGTACAGCAGGAGTACACTACTCCCCTGTGTGTGTGCGTGTGTGTGTGTGTGTGTGTGTGTGTGTGTGTGTTTGCACGCATTTTGAATCGTGTGTGTGTGTTCATGCATATACATGCTTGTTACGGACCGTTTATGGTTGATGGGGTGTGGTGCGACTATGCGTATTTGATTGCATGTCTCCTTGTCTGTGTGTGTCTTTGTGTGTCTGTGTGTGTGTGTGTGTGTGTGTGCCGAGGAAGGGTGCTGTTATGTCCCAACTCTCTGTAAAATCATGACTGACAGCCTCCCTCTCGGCCCAGTGAAGAGAGCCTATTGTGGAGCAGCTATTAGCGAAAGGTTAACAACATGCTATTCTGACTAGCTGTCAGAAGAGAGGGAGGCAGAGGATGAAGGGGGGGGGGGGGTGAGGGAGGCACAAGCCTGGATGAAAAGAGAGGATGACAGTGGAAGAGAAGAAGTACAAAAAGAGGCAGAAGGCACAATGACCCGGGGACTCAACATCGGTCGGGCCCAATCAATTTAACAATGGCCAAGCTCTCCACTTCAGCCATTCATTGTGCTCTCTGGCAATTCTATTCTCTTATGTTCCTATTCTACTCTCCTTTCTTATCTATTCTCCTCTAATCTACTCCCTTCTTCACTCACAATTAGACGGGGGAACTGCTGCAGTTCACTTCAGTCACTTACTCTGGCCCCCTGGGATGTGTAGTCCTGTAGTTTGATTATTGCACACCTCATCTGCCCCCTGGGAAATGTAGTTCGGTAGTTAGGTTTTGTGCCCGCCTCGTCTGCCCCCTGGGAAATGTAGTTCTATAGTTTGATTATTGCACATCTCATCTGTATATCACTTCTAACATCCATTATCTTTCTCTCTTTTTCCATGTCCCTCCCTCCATCCCTCCCTCTCCGTCTCCCCTGCCTGTCTCTCACGCTGCCCTCTCATGTGTGCCTAGAAAGGTGGTGGTGGTGGAGGAGGAGATGGGAGGGGTTGGGAGAGACAGAATCATGCTGTGAGAGAGAAGAGACAGGAGCAGGGCAGGGTGGGAGAGAGGACAAGCCGGCTGTGGAGGGAAGGAGAGGGGTGAGAGGAAGAGGACGGGAGTGGGGGAGAGGAGAGGGGGTGAGAGGAGGAGGACGGGAGTGGTGGAGAGGAGAGGGGTGAGAGGAGGAGGACGGGAGTGGGGGAGACAGGAGGGGTGAGAGGAGGAGGACGGGAGCGGGGGAGAGGAGAGGGGTGAGAGGAGGAGGACGGGAGCGGGGGAGAGGAGAGGGGTGAGAGGAGGAGGGGTGAGAGGAGGAGGACGGGAGCGGGGGAGAGGAGAGGGTGAGAGGAGAGGACGGGAGCGGAGGAGAGGAGAGGGGTGAGAGGAGGAGGACGGGAGCGGAGGAGAGGAGAGGGGTGAGAGGAGGAGGACGGGAGCAGGGGAGAGGAGAGGTGGAGGAGCAGATCGCACTGGTGGGCTTGTCTACACGGACCCCCTCCCAGGGAGTGTCTCGTCAGCGTCTGTCACCGGAACGGAAGGCGCTTGTTCCCCAGAGAGTGACACCATGGGGGGGGAGGGAGGGGGGCGGGGTGTTGAGGCTCCTCCCTCTGATCCTGCATCCGCTTGAACATAGGCCCTGTCATCACGCACACTCCCTCTCTCTCTCTTCCCTGCTCATACAACGCGCCGTGCTTTGATCAGCACGAGGATGTCACACATACACACACACACACACAATCCAACCACAGGGACCCTTTGAAAGTGCAGTGTGCCAACAACAGTGAACATTGTACTGATGTGACTGAGAAAAACAACTTTGCTAACTTTGGGAGCGAGAGAGAGAGGCTGACGATGGAAAGGAGGCAGGGGAGGGAGGGAGGGAGAGAGACATCAGGGCAAGTGAGAGTCAGAGACAGAGACAAAGAGAGAGAGAGAGGGATCAGCGAGAGAGCGAGAGGCAGCCAGACAGACAGAGAAAGACTAGAATATAAAGAGAGAGGAAGACAGAGAGAGAGAGATGTCAGGGTGGGTCTGCCCCATGGAGAGGTGTGCATGCAGGCTCCCCGGTGGTGCTGTGCCTGTCTGGGTGTCTTCAGTGGGTCTCAGCCCCGTCAGCCCAAGACAGAGGCTCTTCCTACAGCACTCCACCCAACAATGAAGCACCCACACACACACACACACTGGAGCAAAGAAATACACACACACACACACACTGCACTTAGACACCACAAAAGGACACCAACTGGCATGGCTGGCATTGCAGAGACACTCCTAGGCTCTGCATACTGCAAACACTGAACAACACAAGGATACACACACACTCGGTCTGATACGTAATTGGGATTCACAGTTTTATTTTATCCGCTTAGTGCAGCAGGAAGTCTAGGATCATTTCGGCAGGCAGTCACGACAACAGTCTGTATTTACCAGACACATCTCAGATACCAGGCACAGTGTAAATAATTCACATCTCAGACACAGTCAACAATAATGAAAGTCTGCTTAATTAAAGGACGTTTTAGCCAACGGAGCCAAAGCCAGAGCAGATGCAGCAGAGGTGGTTCAATAACGTACCTGTTCCAGCCTAGCAGTCTGTGACCTTGATGTCCAATCGAAACATCGCCAGGCCTTTAGCTCAGTGTGCTAACCAGCGACCAAGCTGCTCAAGATGGGAAGTAAGTGGTACGAGTTCAGGCAGGTCTTAGTCCATGTCCTGGAAGAGGAGGGTGGTGCGGCGCTGCAGCACTTCCTCAGTAATCCTGGTGAACAGGCCTACGTGGGAGACCGACAGGCCGCCTCAAATCTGGGTTAGAGTCCATCTGTCAGACGTGAGTGGGCAGCAGCGTTTGGTCGCGCTCCGGCGCTAAACCGCTCAGACACGGGCCGTTGTGCCGCCCGGTGTCACCGCGGAGCGAGGGCTTCCACGGGAGACGATCACTTCCTGCCTGCACGGACGGTCGTTATCGAACTGAGAAAATCAGCAGGTTCAGTGTGTGTGTGTGGCTCACACTCACACACACATACATGGCCACCAACATAGATTTGAGCATCTCAACCCACTCGGTAGATTCAAGAAATAGTTTCAGCGTTTAAGTATTTAGACCCTTCAGACAAGACCCTTTGGTTGGGTGATTCTGCTCGAGAAAACTCCCAGAATTCCCTGGGATGCAGGCCAAAGTTACCTGTCTTCTGGGTGTCTGTGGTCCACAGCCCATTCATGTAATGCCAGGATCAGATTCGAGCTGGGAAACACTTCTTTCTTTCATTTGAAAACGTCTGAAACGTGGACGGAAATAACCCCTTGCAACATTATAAATCTGGAAAGCACTAGATCTAACAAATATTTGCATTTCTTCATACATTTTCACAGATCTCCATAAATTAGTCATAATCATCCCAGCAGACTTGGGAACTGCAGTAGCTAATCATCACCTTAGTAGGTTTGTCTCGCTCACCCCCACTCTCTTAAACTCACTCCAGCTCTCTCTCTCTTCCTGCCTCTCTGTTTCTCTCTTTCTCTCTCTCATGCCCTCTCTCCATATCTCTGTCCTCCTCACTTAGTCTGGCTCTCTCTAGCTCTGTCTCATTACATCAAACAGATACGGTTATGCCTTTCTACAGAGTCAACAGCCCACATTAGTACAGTCACCTTCTCGTTCACCTCCTCATTCAACTTCTCCCTCGCCTACTGGTTCACCTCTTTCCTCACCCTCTCCTCCCTTTTCTTTCACCTCCTCTTTCATCTCTTCTTTCACCTCCTCCCCCACCTACCTTCGCACTCGCCTGGGCATTCACCTAACTCTCACCCTAAATGTGTCTTCTCCACTCCTAGCTACTGTAGCTACCCAGCATTCCACTAGCATGACTCATTGACTCAAATTAACATTTACCTCAGTGATGGTGTGGGTCAAACATTCACATGTCCACACATATTATGTTCTATATGCTCTCCCTTTCTCCCTTCTCAGGCTTCAGGTCCCCTTCAAAAGCCTACAGTGACCTATGGCCCCTAGCTGACCTCTGCAGTAGCCTCTCTGGAGGGTTTCCTGAAAGACTGTCACCCAGTATATAAACGCTTGTTGTCCCCACCAGGAGCCAATGGCAAATATGCCACACTCCACTCACTGCTTAGGTGAAACTGGTCACGTGGTCTCAATGGACGGTCACAACCACATGTTTAACATGTTGTACTCAACCACACGCACACATTTCACAGGTGTAGGCCACATGTTACACCAGAGGTACTTTACAGCAGGTTTGTGTCCATCAACGCTAACACGCTAGAAGCAGGAAGCTATTAGGACCCTTACCAAGCCAGGCTAAGCCAGCAACCACATAACCCACGCTCCACTTAAAATAATGTTGTACCCGAGTAAACATGATATGGATCAGGGCCAGGGTCCTGAGCCATTTGTCCCTTGCCGACGCCCCCCTCCCCTCCACCCCTCCCCTGCTTATCTTAAGGCAAAGGAGCTTATAAATAAAGCAGGCCTTCCTATCAAATATGGAGGAGGTCCTCGATTAACACCCAGAGGTACACAGGACCTTTCCACAGACCTGCTAGGTGGAGGGGGGTGGGGGGTGGAAGGGTGGAACAAGGCGAAAGTGTGTGTGTGTGTGTGTGTGTGGGGGGGGGGGGCAGGATGAAGACTATGTAAATTCCGTACAGGCCTCACTCATGTGCTCTGATGGAGTATGTAAATCCGGCACTGTGCCGAACCATGAAGCACACGGCGCCTAACCCCTCCTGTCGAGGCGACAACGCCACCATCTGCACTCAGACGCTCACTGTGACAGCTCTCCCTCAGCCAATCAGACGTCAGATCCCCCCCCCCCGCCCCCCCCCCCCCCCCCCCCCCCCTTTGACTTTGGCAAACTGTTATGCTAATGAGTTTGTTTATGGTCGTGGTATCTATCACCAAATCTGTCCCTCATTCACGCTGCCTAGCAACCGCGTAGCCACATGCCCCGGTACCATGGCGATGAGCGGCTTTGTGTCGCTACCAAACTTCGCACCTTCCTTCACACCAGGAGGTGCGCGTTACGATTGGCTGGCAGATGGCTCGTCTAACTGGCTGGACACAATCTGTCTGGCCGTATCAGAGAAGCAGTTTTACACACAGCCTTGAAATATCTCAGCAACATGGAGACTCCACTGCCCACACTAGACTGACTTTCCTTTTAATCTCTCCTTCCCTTCGTCGCTATTCAACTGCACCAATGCCAGCCTTGCCAGACTAGTCATGGATGACCTGGCTTTGTGTTCAAGAGCTCCGGACACGGGTCTTACGTCTCTCCCTCCCCCGCCCCCCCCCCGCATTATCACTGTTTCTATTTCCCTCTCCCCCTCACTCTCTCTGTCACTTGTACTACCCACCCTCTCCCTACCTCTGTCTCTAGCCCTTTCTCTATAACCCTCCATCTCCTTCTCCTCTTCTTCCTCTCTCTTCTCTCTCTCTCTCTCTCTCTCTCTCTCTCTCTCTCTCTTTCTTATCAGACATTTGAAGTGGATACCCAGGTCTCAGACTCAGTGAAGGAACCAGATCACTGTAGATGCTATATATCAGTATACAGCTGGTTACCCATACACACACAGATATCACACACCCACACCTGATTACACAAACACACACACACACCTGATCACATACACAAACACACACAGATTGCTAGCATACTCACTCTGAGTACCTCCCACTTCTAGTGATCTTGTCATAGTAGAATCTGTATCAACTCAACCAGCACAGATCTCCGGTCATATTATACACACACACACACAACCACACTCGCACACACAGACATACACACACACACGCCCCCACTCACACATAGAGTGGGGAGGAGGAGCACTCACACAAGAGCCAAAAGCCGCAGATGTCACTAGGGTCAGATAAGGGACACTGGGTCATGGTGACGTAACCGGACGTGGTGAGGATTGATCCGCTGTGGAATGTTCTGGCAAACTCACCAAAGGGCTGATTGGTCCTGAGATGAGAAACTGGCATCACAGGCCCTCCCCCTCACATCTCAGCATCATCATCTCAACATCAAACCCTGGCCATCGTGGGAGGAGAGCTTGTGTAACAATGTTGTGGTCGGACAGAAAAGCCTGTACACCCAAGCCATAGCATCTGAACATCTGTGTGTAGGTGTTTGTGTGTAGAATCTGGACGTGTGTGTGAAAGGCAGCGAGTGCTCGTGTGTTTGTGTGTGTGTGTGTAGTTTATTTGTGTGTGTAGAATCTGTGTGTGTGTGTGTGTGTGTAGCATAACATATGGCAAACACAACGGCACAGACTTGGATGTCTTCTTAACAAGAACTTCTCAGCTTCCAACATTATGTTGTATGAAGGACCTGTCAATCAAAGCTACATTAGATATGTTAGCAGCTGTTTAGACAGAGAGAGGAAGGGGGTAGTGGGGAGGGCCTGTGTGTGTGCATGTGTGTGTGTGTGTAGGGGGGAGTCAGGGTTCATCCCGACACGGGCACGCTGCTGGCACAGTGAGAGCCGTGCACGCTTGTGGTGCTCACAAACCGAGGCCTCCAGGCCTGATGCCTAATCTAGCATTAAATCATCTGATCTGTGTAAACTGACAGGATATGATGGAGGAGCAGCTGGTGTCTCCCTCCCTCCATTCCGTCGTTATCTTTCTCTCTCTCTCTCTCTCTCTCTCTCTCTCTCTCTCTCTCTCTCTCTCTCTCTCTCTCTCTCTCTCTCTCCCAGTCCCTTAATATCTCATAATCTCCATCTCTCTCTCACTCACTACATATCTCGCCCCCTTCCCTTCCCTTGCCCTCCCTACTTGTCTCTCCTTTTTCAAGCTAACCCCCGTTCTCTCCCTCCTCTCCCCACCCCTCCTCTCTCTCAAATCACTTCTGTCCCTCTCTCGCCACCCCTCTTTTCAGCCCCCTCCTTCTCCCTCTCTCTCTAAAAGCCCTTCCCTTCCTCTAACCCCTCTCCTCTCTCCCTCCCTTTTCTCCATAACTCCCTCTCTGCCCTTCTCCCTCTCTCTCTCTCTCTCTCTCTCTCTCTCTCTCTCTCTCTCTCCCTCTCAGCATCTGCTCCTCTCATCAGTAGATCTTTGCTATTTCAGTCGTTGTTGTTCCTCAGTCCCTGTGTCTTTATTTAGAGGACACAATCTGTCTGAGGTCCCCCGAGGGCCACAGGAAGACAGGAGATGCAATATTGGGTCTTAATCCTCCCGCCCCACAGGCCTGTTTCCTAGCTGTCCGGACACGCTGGCCTTAGCCACACCGATGCTATTGCAAGTCTATAGACCCAGCCTTGCTCCTCTGGCATATGGGCTGGAGAACTGGTTCATATCAGCCACTTTGTGTGTGGGTGAGAGAATACGTGTGTGTGAGTGTGTGTGTGTGTGAGTGAGTGAGTGTGTGCTAGGTAGGGATGTCATGGTACAGTGGGTCCACAGTATGGGATGTATCACAGTTTTTGAGCCACGGAAACATTCCAGTTTCACTTTCTTTATCTGTAAGATTTTTTTTTTTTTTTAACTGAACCTAAAACGATCAACTATGAATACTCCCTCTGCTTTCATTATTTCTTTATGTTTTTCTGAATCTGTCGCAAATTGTTGTCGGAAGAGATTGTTGTGTGTTTTCTCTAACAAGTGGACCATGCTCCAGCTCCAACTGCAAGGGACACGGCTGGGTGACAGCAGTGTAAAGGAGACATCTCGTTAGGAGTGTTCCGCTCCAGTGGCCCACAGTGGCAAAGCAAAGTTTGGAGAGCTTCTTTGCTTTGTTTGGTCCGGTCATCTTGTCATCGTCATTGTCTTGAACGCTGAATCCAAACTGTGACACAGCGACATTTGCAAGACCTCTTCAAATGTGCTTCTCTCTGTCTCGCGGGCGCTCGCCATTGTCACATTGGAGCTGAGAGAATATTTCTTGTTTTTAGTTTCCCCTCTCTTCTCCAGCTCATATTTGCATACAGAGAGCCACAGGGACATTCTGTTGGTCTCCAGAGATGTTCTGTGAATCTGAATGTACAATGTGTGTGTAGTCGCACTGCAATAAGCACGTTTGGGGAATTATAGGGAAAGGACATAACACCGTGGTTGATGTGTGCATGAACCGTAAGGGGCGTGCCGAATGGTTCCAGAACATCCCATGTACGTGTGTGTGTAGTGTGTGTGTGGTGTGTGTGTGTGTGTAAGAAAGGGAGTCAGTGAGAGAGGATGCAGGTTTGCTGAGTCACCATGGAGACCGATGCTTGTGTAGGGGAGGGAGTCAGGCGAACAGACCGGTTACCTTCACGCTACATTTCGACCATGGCAACGCAGGTCGGCTGTCAGGCTATTATGGGATGTCCAACTATTAGGAAAGGATCAGTGAACTTTAAGTGTTCTGCTTTTGTGACACTTAGGCTGTCAGACAGACAGAGGAAACGTCTATTTATCCCACAGTATGACACACACGCACGTGCAATGAGTGTCAACAGTGAAAATGCACACATGCATGCACAATTGTCCACCGAAGAAATTAGATATCTGCATTTTCCTATCCATGCTGTCCTTCCTCCAAGGGCAGCCAGGAGCAGTGGGCCGCCATATCAGCGGCGACCGGGGACCAGCTCCAAGCTGCTCATGCCCATGTTTTGGTCAGGGACAGGGCAGGAGAGCAATCTGTTCTGTTCGGCATGTTTTTGTATTTGGGTTCTTTGTGGAGGAAACCCATGTGAGCACGGGGAGAACATGAAGCTTCACACAGACATGTCCAGAAGATAGCCCACCTGAGCACCGACGGGCTGGGGGAGAACATGAAGCTTCACACAGACATGTCCAGAAGATAGCCCACCTGAGCACCGACGGGCTGGGGGAGAACATGAAGCTTCACACAGACATGTCCAGAAGATAGCCCACCTGAGCACCGACGGGCTGGGGGAGAACATGAAGCTTCACACAGACATGTCCAGAAGATAGCCCACCTGAGCACCGACGGGCTGGGGGAGAACATGAAGCTTCACACAGACATGTCCAGAAGATAGCCCACCTGAGCACCGACGGGCTGGGGGAGAACATGAAGCTTCACACAGACATGTCCAGAAGATAGCCCACCTGAGCACCGACGGGCTGGGGGAGAACATGAAGCTTCACACAGACATGTCCAGAAGATAGCCCACCTGAGCACCGACGGGCTGGGGGAGAACATGAAGCTTCACACAGACATGTCCAGAAGATAGCCCACCTGAGCACCGACGGGCTGGGGGAGAACATGAAGCTTCACACAGACATGTCCAGAAGATAGCCCACCTGAGCACCGACGGGCTGGGGGAGAACATGAAGCTTCACACAGACATGTCCAGAAGATAGCCCACCTGAGCACCGACGGGCTGGGGGAGAACATGCCCCCAGAGCCCCATGCAGGAATCAAACTCAGAACTTTCCTGCTCTGATTTGGCAGTGTTGCACCATGCCACCGTGCCTCTACAGACAGACAGACGCTCAGACAGACAATCAGACAGGCAGTTAGACAGACAGTTGGACTAGACAGTACAACAACAGTAGACCTTTCAGACAGAAGGCCCTGCTGTGAGCAGCTGAATTATGAGTGCTAATGAGTCATGATTGTCATACTTGACCATTCTTAACCTCAGGCTTGTCACAACACGCACTAACAAACATACACACACACTCTTTATTTGACTGCTAACAAAATCCTATGGTCACATATATATATATATTTATATACACACACACACACACACATTCGAACAAACAGACCAGGTTGACCAGAAGACACAACGAAAGACATTGACCCAGACCCCGCAATTGCTGGCTGTCATTGATTTCCTTCAGAGGTGTAAAAAGGTTTCAGACCCTCTATTGATGTGCTTGCTTCTCTCTTTTCGTCTCGCACTGAGATAGGGTAGAGGGGAGACGGCGAGGGAGGGGAGGGGCCGACGGGAGGTCTACAGTCCAGTATAGTGACTCTGTCATACAGAGAGCAAGGGAGGGAGGGAAGGAGAGCCACGAGAGAGGGAGGAGGAGAGGGAGAGAAGTGAGAGGACCGAGAACAAGAGAGAGATAAGATGAAGGAGAACGAGATACGGTGAGGGAGGGAGGGAGGGAGGGAGGGAGGGAGGGAGGGAGGGAGGGAGGGAGGGAGGGAGGGAGGGAGGGAGGGAGGGAGGGAGGGAGGGAGGGAGGGAGGGAGGGAGCGTGACGAGAAGACATAGAATGAGAGATAGACGAGAGGAAAACGGGAGAGATGGATGGGGATCGGGTGAACACTCTTCCACTGAACTCTAATTAGAGCTGATAGGGATCAATTGGTAAATTACATGGCGGGTTGATTGTGGATCCAGTCCAGAGAGGGCCCGATGTGAAGCACCAGATTGGGGGAGATAAGTGTGCTTGTGTAGGAACGCTGCGTTAGTTAAGTACTGGGGAAGGAGAAAAGAGGGAAGCGAGGGAGGGGGCAAGGAACAGTGTCCATTGCAGCCAAGGACAGAACATGGTGAGTGTGGAACGCAGGCAGTTTAGTTCTCTCGCTGCCCTCATGAGCCTTGTGTTTAATGATTAGGACTTTAAGCTCTCACAGCGAGGGAGAGAGCGGCAGATTCTCTGTCTGCACTCTACCCTAAGGGATGAATAAAATACCTCTCTGTTGGTCTGTCTGTATAGCCATCCATCCATTCATTTATCTATCTATCTATCTATGTATCTCGAAATCCATCCATTTTTCAATCTATGATGACGATATCTCCACCATTCACCTGGCAGGTGGTAGCTTAGCAAGCTAGCACGAGCACATCTGATCCTCCACAGGGGACAGAGGTTCAATTCCCTGCTGGTTTCCCAGAGTGGTGGCAGGCAGTTTGGCTCTGGCACAGAGGGTCATCCCAAGGGAGTGAACGACAGCTGTTTGACAGGTTCAGCTCATTACCCTCTGATGAGACAAGCATGAGAGCTGCTAGCATCTCCTGAAGTTAGCAGGATTAACCTGAACAGATGCTTTTTTACTTTCTACATTCTACTTCTATTCTTTCCTTTCCCCCTCCTTTCGTTCTGTTTCCTATTTATTTTATGATGTTTCCACCTCAGATTGCATTTTACGCAAGGTCTTCGAATAGATGTAGGTGACGTGCTCTGCACCTGCTAGCCTACTAGATCGGTGTCTCATAGCCTACAAGCTTGGTATCTGCTAGCCTGTTAGCATAGCTTAATGTAGCGTGCTACTCACATCGAACCAGCCCTCAAATATATACATGTAATGATGGCCTATTAAAGCCCATCTCTGTTATCTCATTACACGCCTACAGCATCTGCTAGCCTACAGAAGGTATCTGGTGTGACTGATGAGATGCTGCTAGCCTACAGGTCAGCGTTGGCCAGCTGCAGAAGCTTTCTAGCAAGGCATTACTCGGCAGAGGCTACCGCTAGCCCCGCTAGCTCTGGCACAGTGCGCTAGCTCTCTGGTGTGATGGATAAGCTCCTGAGTGGTTTAGACTGCTAATGACTACAAGCCCGAAGGAGGACCATAGAGGGACTTGTTGGCTTCAGAACAGCTGATCTGGCACATAGGGTAGGTACACCTGCAGCCTCTCCACATCCGCTGACTGGCAGACTATGTGCTGGCTCTGGTGTAACTGTATCCGTTGACTATTGATATCACTCAGAGTTTAATAATGTTATAATGAAGTGAAATTGTAAACAGGGTTGTCTAAAAGGTTCATGAACAAATGGGCCCTGTAGGAGGTGTACATAGACAGTTTTGTTGGTTTGGTTTACAGACCGGTTTGTGTGAATGGTAGGTCAAGGATGGCATGACTGTTTGTGGTGAACGGTTCATGTACACAGGTTGACCAGTGTGCTGCCTGGTTACTGTGCTGCCTGGTCATTGTGTACTGTTCACTGTGTGGCCTGTAAAAGCTCGGCACCCATCCATTAAATAGTGTTTCAAGTCTTAACGAGGCCCTGTAGCAAATGATCTCTAATGAGTTGGGTTCAGCTCTCCCTGTATCTTAGAGTCCCTGTCAAACATGACATCAAATATGTATGCAACGCTCTAATGTAGGTCTCCAAGCACCAAGAAGGAAAATAATACTCTATAAACCTCGTTAGCCAACAGCAGCATCTCGATAACTGCATTACAGCCTGAGAGTAAGACATCCATATTTATGCATGAAATAACCTATTTGGCACAAAAAAGGCATATTTCTCAAAACAGGTCTGAATAGGAAGTCTGTGGAGAACATATACTATATTTCCAAAACAGAGTTGACCCCTGTGTTCATTAACAGGAAAGCAGATCCACAGTGTGTATTCAGACCGACACCCAGAAGAAGAGGGGGAGATGGAGAACAGAGAAGACAAGTGGAAGATGAGAGATATTTGAGGGAGAAAAATGGGGTTGGTTGGGGTGGAGGGGTGGGAGATGGATAGAGTGAGAGAAAGCGAACATAATGTAGAGAGCAGACCATCCATCCATCATCTGGAGAGAGCGAACGCCAGACACTGTTAATAGATCTCAGAGGATACCTCAGGAGTGCATACACTCTTTGTCAATTTGAGGACTGTGTGTCTCTGGGTTCACATGTCAGGTCTGATTTGTCACCCTGAGCTAGCAACAGAATGACAGAGCTGGGGTGATGGTTGTTCGAGGGCACACACACACACACACACACACACACATACATCCACATCCACAAAGTAATCTGAGTGATAGTTATCTAAGAGTATCGACCAATCGCTTCTGTAGACATAAGCACATAACCATCGCTTCTCTTGTACACACACACACTCACACACAACCAGTACACACACAGATAGAATAGACCAGACCAAACATGCTTTAGTATGTTATTAAACCTATAGGCTGGAGTAGTTAAAGACTGAGGTATGTGGCTAGGTGACCATAGGATGCTGAGGCCGGGGGCTAGGGCTGGGGACAAAGGTTAAGACTGGGGTTAGGGTTGGGGATAGGGATTGGGCTGGGGGCTAGGGCTAGGGGCTAGGGGCTAGGGGCTAGGGGCTAGGGGCTAGGGGCTAGGGCTGGGGGCTGTGGCTGGGGGCAGTGGCTAGGGCTAGGGCTGGGGGCCGTGGCAGGGGGCAGTGGCTGGGGCTGTTTATTGTTACAGGTTTTGGGGGCAGGCACTAATGGTCACAGGCTGTGGTCTGGGGCCCGGATGTTGAGGCTGGGACGGCTACCTGTGATGGGGAATAAGACATTCAAGCACTCTGCAGTGTGACATTCAGTCTGCATCTCTGTGGAGTACTGCCCCAATACTGAGACTTAGGGAGTCAGATGGCTGAGCGGTGAGGGAGTCGGACTAGTAATCTGAAGGTTCGATTCCCGGCTGTGTCAAATAACGTTGTGTCCTTGGGCAAGGCACTTCACCCTACTTGCTTCGGGGGGAATGTCCCTGTACTTACTGGAAGGCGCTCTGGATAAGAGTGTCTGCTAAATGACTAAATGTAAATGTAACTTAGCCAGGCACCTCAGACACACACACACCCACCCACACAAATAACACACACACACTAGCAAGCTAGAGAGATAGACTGACCAAGGATGAGATAGACCAGAAAGCAATCAGTGCCCAAAGACAGATAAGGAAGAGAGAGGGGGGGAGAGAGAGAGATGAATAAGTAAGGAGAGAGAGACCACAGAGGCAAATACCGGTTGAAAAAACAGGTATTTGGACTAAGTGACCAGACAGACCGAAATGTATAGAGACCAATACAATCCACTCTACAGACCTTCAGTTAGGATGAACAGAGAAATGATTCCAACATTATGAAATCATATAAGAAGCAAGTTATCATTCGTCTTGTATTACCAGACAATCCCATCTGGAGAATCTACAGAAATCACGACGTATGAAACTGGATAAGTTCAAACAATGCTGTAAA
The DNA here is from genome assembly GCA_023658055.1 of Thaleichthys pacificus. Classification (NCBI taxonomy): domain Eukaryota; kingdom Metazoa; phylum Chordata; class Actinopteri; order Osmeriformes; family Osmeridae; genus Thaleichthys; species Thaleichthys pacificus. The sequence continues at coordinate 5,074,877 of CM042852.1, forward strand.
GATGATGACCCTTTACATATCAATACAGTCCAAAGCCGTTTTATGTACCCTTATGCAGTAACGTTGTGAGGACATCTCACATCTACAGACAACAGTTTGACCTGAGGGGGCATATCACGCACACTGCCACGCATCCCAGCCCCTCCCTTTCGCTCTGCGAGTTGGTCCAAGCCCGGCTAGGCTGTCAGAGAGAAGCCCAGCAGCACTCATACTTCCGTCCCGAAGTCAGGAGGTACAGCAATGTGAGTCGGAATCGATTTCACGGCCTCGGCCTCGTCTCTCGTTCTTTATCCGAGCCATCAACAAACAATCCATTTATTCTGACAAGACAAGGCTGTCCACAGATGAGAGCGCCCTGCGCGGCTTCTCCGCTCTGCTAGGCTCTCTCACCGGGAAACCGTGTTCACATTACAGCGGAGGAAAGCGATATGCCCGGGTCCAAGTGTCAAAAATAAAAAAAACGCAATTAGAGGTTCTCAGTTTAGATCAAAGAGCCATAAATAGACCTATGGATTTCGGACAACACTGATTAATAGTTCACGTGCCGGGTAGCAGATTATGCGCTCGGAGTGTCAATCTAGTACAAATCATTTAATAAACACTTGAAAGTGTTAAATTGTAGACATTGTATAGACACTATAGCACGGTTGCTGACTCTACCTCTGAAAGGTGGTCTTTTTTATTTTTTGCAAAGGTGCGGATCTACCTTATCATGGTGCACTGCAATACCCACCAACCATTACGCAGCATTCTGCCGTCCCCGAGTAGGTTCTGGCTTCCCCCTTTTTAGCCAGTGTGTGAACCTAACTGTAATGAATTGCTGTCTCTGTTGAGTGACATTAGTTGTAATTATAATATCATACTTTGCCTAAAGTCGATAGAAAGGACACATTTGAGAAAGGTTAGAATAAGATAAATATAGGCTGTCGTTACCTTTATTCCGCGGTGTAGCAATTCCGCTCCGGTATCTGACGATCTGTGGTTTGTAGTGAATAGCCCATGTATGTTGAATTACCGTGGATTTTAATGAATGCCCCTTTTTATCGACAGTGTTCTTGAAGACGCACCATAACCAGTCAAGATATCTGGACCTTTAGCTCAGTAGAGGCACTCTCACTGGCACCGTTTAGGACGGACAATGGTTTAGTTCCCACAGATACAGAAGATACCATCACATAACAACCAAGAACATTATAGTCTTATATCCATGTAGGGTTCTTCGGGAAGTAAAGGTTCCCTGACAAACTGACTATAAATGCCCTTTTCCCGCTTCCAATTACGCAGAGCTCAACTGTCATTCCAAAGCTCAGTATGTGAAAACGAATGCGCTGCTTCCAGTAAAAGCCTCTCCTGGTTTCTAAAGTAAAATATGTTGTAAAAGCTATGTAGTTGATGCGGGGAAATCCTCTTTAGGTAAAGCCTACATCCTGGAATGAGACGAATCTTCCTTGGAACTTCATTCCGCGGAGTCCGGTGCAGCAATGGCAGTGTGCGGCCGTTGGCGCTGCCCTGTTCGGATTGATGAGTTCTTTAGAATGGAGACTCGCTCCGCCTCACCGACTCATTGCGTGCCGATGTGCTCTGCCAGTTCACAGCAACTTGTCCCTCAAAGCTGGTTTTATCGCTGTCCGAGCTATGTTGACAGTACGGCGCTGCACTTATGAGATAAGCTATATACCACTCGGAAATACTGGGTAGCATACTGTCAAAGCCTGCTATCGAGCACGAGGAAAGAGCCTCAGGAGACAAGCCATCGACCGCTGTCAGAGAGTCCCTTATTGACACTGAAGCTACAAGACAGTTGTTAGGCTCTTAACGAATCAGAAAAAAAGAGCAAGTCGTCGTGTTGTTCTTGTGTGATGCCTGGGTGTTATATAGCGGCTGCGTTAACCAGCGGCTCTCGGTTAGGCACGGATTACCGAGATCACTTTACAGATTCCATGAGATTATTTTGACTGTTCCCAATTAAAGGATTTATTTGATGCTAGTTTGCGGATTTAGCGGGTTTGGGATGCTTCGTCACATGGCACAGCAGGTTCAGTGGAAATCACATGTGTTATGAGGCCTTGACAGGAATAGTTAATTGTGTGTGTCATGGAACGTTGCATACGTTTATTTGAGTTACTTTGAAGATCAAAGGGCTCACTGTTGCTGATTATATGTTGTATGGATTCATTCTTAAAATAGATATAATTTGAATACACAACGAGAGAAAGAATGACATTAAAATAAACATTATTTAAAAAACCTGAACTGTAACCTGCGTTTGTCTCAATGTCAGCAGCGCTATTCATAACATTTTCAAAAACGTATTTTTGCTGTCTATCAATTTATAAGTACCATGGAGAGCGCCGACCAGGGCGCGTCGGGATTCAGCACCGGGCTTTGCATGTTTTTTTTTCCACCCCCTCCGCGACCCAGCCAGCGGAATGAGCTTTAGCCCCGAACATCAGTCTGATCTGATCACCTCCCCTCAGGCCCCCCCCCCGCCTTTTCCCCTCTCCCTTTCTTTCTCCCACTCCCTCTGCCTCTCTCCCTCTCTCCCTATGTGACAAGCAGTTCCATCCTCTCTGATCTCATTTTAGGGTTGAATGCTCTCTGGGGCTCAGCATCTGACAATGCCAGCACTTGCCGGGAAACAGTCTGGGGCCAGGTGCTGTAAACCCCTTATATTCACGCACTTCCCACAGAATGACAAGCGGCGAGAAGTCCAGCTGGATGTAATTCTTTTGACCTACATACTTCGCTGTGTGGTGGTAGTCGTACAGTTCACAACAGTTAAACAAGTTGTATTACAGTAATACATACAGTAGCAAGCATAGCAATGGAGCAATAGCAAGGATAGTGGAAAGTGTAGGTTGTATTTGACGTCAACAAAGAACTCTTAGCTATTAGCGTTAACTGCGTGCTGCACCTTACGTACATGACAGGGGCGCCATAGCCCAGTGGTTCTCAATCCTGGTCCTCGGGACCCCCTGCCCTGCATGTTTTAGATAGTTCCCTGCTCCAACACCTGATTCAAATGAATGGGTCGTTATCAGGCCCATTTATTTGAATCAGGTGTGTTGGAGCAGGGAACTATCTAAAACATGCAGGGCAGGGGGTCCCGAGGACCAGGATTGAGAACCACTGCACTGTAAATTGAAGATTACATGACTTAAAGGTCTATCGACGGTCAATCAGTCAATAGCCCTATCATTCCTGTCCTGTCAGGCTTCACCTTCAGGTACTGACATTGATCCCTTATCCACAGGCTGTCTGCACGCTGCAGCCTGTGTGGCGCGAGATGCTGATGAAAGCAGACCGGTCACATAGCCAACCACACATCAACATGACAGGCAGCTGGAGCAAAGTCACAAACCAGAACCAGGTGGATGGAAGGAAGGACAAGAAGAGAAGAGAAGAAGGAAGAAAGAAAGGGAGAAAGAGATGAAGGAAAGGAAGAGAGGACAGAAGGAAGGAAGGAATAAAGAAAGGAAGCAAGCGAAGGGAATAGGAAGGAAGGAATTCTTAATTGTCTAGTGGAAAACCATTGATATCAACTGACATTTTCATGTATTGTTGTCTTTAGATAGAAAAAAGATGAAGAGGTAAATCAAATGTTTGCTGACTCACCTTCAGCGGCCCACGTTCTCAGCCTCTGGCCGCATCCATGTCCAATCTTCTTAAGAACGCTTTTTTTCTTCTGTTCACCAGTATGTTTCCACTCCAGCCCTCCAATGCCTCAGAATAGACACGGCTGCTGTAACAATGTCCTTCAGACACACAAGGTTGGTGTTAAATGGAGCCAGGCAACCTCTGGCTATCTCACCTGGCAACTCATTCATCCCGTCCCTGGGGTGAGGGGGCGGCGGACTGACAGAGAGGGCAAGAGAGATCGAGATCCGCAAAATGATTGAGGAGATAGGCTGCTGGCAAATGTCTATCTGCTACAGGCTAGGCCCAGGACAGAAGGATTGATTGAAGATAAGGAAGTGAGGAAAAGTCAATAAAGAGAAAAGGGAGAAGAGGGGTTGTGTTTTTTGGGTTTGTTTGTTGTGTTTTTTCTCCTTCTTCTGGTGAATTCTCGGACGTTCTGAGGATGGGAATAGAAAGCAGCAGCCCGTTTCTGTCCACTGCAGGACACAGACATGCAGGCACACACTCACACACACACACACACACACACACTCACACAAAATACACACGCATGCACACACTAACACATGCATACGTACACACATTGGATGGAAAGAAGACACACAGCCCTGTAAGAGCAGACAATGAAGCTGAACATGGGGAGAGACTGGATGAGAGACAAGTACAGAGATAAAGACAGACCAGTGCATTACAATGTGTTTGTGTATATGTGTGTGCGTGTGTGTGTGTGCAGTACGCCTATGTGAGAGTGTGTGTATGTGTTTACAGTAAGCCTGTGTCTGTATGTGTGTGCATTTCCAGCAAGTATATGTTTTTTGTGTGTGTGTGTGTGCGTGTGTGTGAGTGTGAAAGAGAGTTTGCGTTTGTTTTTCTGCATGTGCAGAGAGGTAGAAACCGTTCCAGCAGATGCAAAAGCAAAACACAACCCCTGTCACGAGTGTGCGGACATCAGCAGAGAGTCGAGAACCAGAAGCAGTTTCCCACAAAGGTAACCTGAGTTCATGGAACCCGGAAAGCAGAAAGTCTGCCTTGAAAACTCTTCCTTCCTCTGAGTTTCCGGGGGAGCAGAAGTTCCAGCCAGACTCTGGAGGTCACTCGGGAGCACAGCTCATCTCTCCTCTCTCCGGGGGGTCTGAGCTGGAACGGAGAAGGCAGGTGAATGAGGGATCTCTCGCTGCAGGACCTGACAGTACCTCTAGTGATGTCCATCTCGCAGGAAAATATAACCCGGAGGAATTTCAAAGTATTACTTGACAGTTTTGAAGGTCCCTCTCTCATTCGGGGAAATTCGCCAACCAGAGGGTGTCCGATTCCAAGAACCACACAGTACTCAGTGTCCGGATGTGTCTGTGCTGTATCGTTGTCCAGATGAATTGGGCCTGGTTCTGATCCCCATCTCTCTGTGGACGCCAGGGGGGATATCTCTATCAGCCTGGGGGGTTCTGACCTGGTCCTGTCCCAGCAGGGGTGGGGGGTGGGGGTGCTCTGAGTTGATCTTTCAGCCTCTGTTGTTGGCAATTCTCAGCCAATTCTCAGCCAATTCTCAGCCTCTGTGAAGCCTTAAAGCATAGACCACCTTCCCCACCTGCACACATATACACAGACACCGAGTCTCACACACACACTCCTAGGTTGTGGCTTGTCTCTCTGGTTTGTGACTATATCCTTGTCTCTCTGGGTTGTGACTCTGACCATTATTCAGCCCCAGCACCTGTTCTTCGCATTGACAGTCCAATCTCCATTGATAATGGTAGGATACAGAACCGGTCGGGAGGGCTTATCTTCCCCATATCTCCCTTAGAAGCCAGTCACTTCTCCTCTCCTCCAAATGTCACAGACAGCAGAGGCCTTCTGCGGTTCAACACAGATATATGGCTAATGCATTTTCCATGAAGGAGGCCAAGCAGGGCCGACATTGTAATGCGGAGAGATGATTGTGTGCGCAGGTTTTGTCCCAGGTGAAAAGCAGAGTCGTACAACATTGAAATGAGCACTTTTTCCACTGCTTCATGAACACTTCACAAAGCCTTTACAGATCTTTACGTGTTTAAGTGGCACGGCTTCAGCCCCACAGCACCACTTCGCCTACTCCAAGAGGAGACATTTGAATAATCATGATAGAACTTGCGGAAACAGCATCCGCTAATGTGGGCTAAAGTGTTTCTTTCAGCTCCAAGCGGAACCAGACCAAGGAGAGAACGGAAGGGAGGAACATTTTACGGGTCCATATCGAAATCTACAGTACGATTGAAATACAGCGTCTCCCTACCTTATACCTACCTTCATATTCAATTTACACCTCTGAGGTGGAACCAAGGTGGGAGTTCGTTAAGGGTTACGTAAGCAAGTCTGGGACTGCATCGCCTTCGAATGTTGATGACATCGACACATTCCATCTGTAAGTCTCTGGGGGGGGAGGGATTTAATCATGTTCACCAAACCTGCCAGCTGAGATGGGATTACTTGCAATGAGGCTAGTAAATAAAGACTGTTTCTTAACTCTTACCACTGAAATACTGTCGGAACTGAGCACTACTGATCCGCGATCTTGTGCTGTACTTTCTGTACGCCATGTTCTTTTTGTTTGTGCGTCTCTTCGGATGAAAGCCTCATGAATGAAATGTCAAATGTAATGGATCTCAACATCCACGCTGCCTCTGGATCTATTCAAGGTTTCAGGGAGGGACATGGTACTTATCACCACATATCACACAACATCATTTCACACCTACTCACTGGACACCTCTGACAGATTGTACCAGAATCTATACATCTCAGGTGTGTGTGTGTGTATGGGCAGTTGCTTGTACTGTTAAACAACCAGGCCCTTCTCACATCATGTTCCCACCTCTGCAGGTGTGGACAGGTGTGTGTGTCTGTCTGTCTTGGTGTGTGTTGGTGTGTGTGTGTCTGTGTTGGTGTGTGTGTGTGGCGAACAAACCTGCTCTCTCTGTGACTTGACACATCGCGCCTGATGTCTCCCTCTATCCCTCCATCCTTCCATACCTCCTTCATTCCCCCACATCCCCCTATCCCTTCATCCCTTCATGCCCCACTCCTACACCCATCCAACCTCCACCCCTCCACCGCATCATCTCACCACCCCTGTCCCTCCATCCTTCCACCTTTCCATCCCCCCATCTCCAGGCTTCATCAGCCCAGCCCAGCCAGGCAGCACCAATAACCTGGGCACGCTCCGCTGGTGCACAGCCTCTCTCTGCATTCCAGTCCCTCCGCTCTGCAGCCCCACTGTCTACACTCCCCACCTCACAGCACACCAGGCCGCAGGGGAGGGGAACAGGACTGTGTTTATTTTGATTCAAGCAGCAATTTTTCCAGTGGGTGTAAATTGATTTAGATTCATAAATGTATGCATGCAGAGAGAGAGAGAGAGAGAAAGAGAGAGAGAGAGAGAGATAGAAGGTGTGTTGAATACGCAGTCACAAGACACATCAACACATCGAAGCCATAACATAAATTCGACTCTCCCTGACACACAGGCTGCACTGGGAACAGTCTTAGCTGTGAGCTGTAGGCTAATTGAGAGCACACACAAACACACACGCACATCAATATACTGTATGTGTGCATACACACACACACACTGATCCCAGATGCCTGAGTCCTTAGGCATTATATTGTACACATGTTTATGTCAAAAACCAAGACCTGTCACACAGGTATACTCATGTGAACGCCTGGTGGAATGGAAATGGAGCAAAGGATTAGCATTGACTGAGTGGACAGGTGTGTTTGTATGTGTGTATGCATGTGTGCGTGTGTGTGTTGTGGCAAACAGATGTGGGATTGTATGCTTGCATACATGGCGAACAGGTGTGTTTGTTTGTGTGCATGAACGGGCATGTGTGTGTGTGCATTAGTGTGTGTGTGTGTATGTGTTATGCGTGTGTGTGACCTGCGGGCTGACAGCAGAGTGTGTGTGATGTGTCCATGACTGTTGCTCATCCTGCGTCAGCTACTTTGCCCCAGGGATGCCACCGCCTCTGGTTGCCCTGGAGACCCCCTCCTCCATCATCCCTGGGCTGGAACGCCCAGAGGAGGGGAGCTTTGACAGCCCAGGGTGACACATGCATGACACTCGCTAGACTTGGAGATGAGGTGCTACCAGGTGGTTCTATGTTTGTGAGTGTGTGAATGTGCATGTACACACGCAGTGTGTTTGTGTGTGTGTGTCGTTGTGTGTGTTGCATAGCTAACGCTCATGTAGGCTGTTCCTCTGCCTTGAGAGACATGGAGGTCTTCAACTTTTTTGTTTGAATCAGAAACACTAAAGTAACAATAAAATGGCTTCATCTATTTCTAACTCTCTGTGGGGTTTACACTGGATGTGGTGAGCCACATGTAATGCTGTAATAGGAGGGTGTGTTTCTGGCCTATTGCACTTAGAACACAATGCTGTTTCTCTAGCATCTCACACCCTCAGCCTCAACCTCCAACATTGTTATTCAATCTCAGCCTCTGTCAAGCCCCAGCCCCAGCCTCAGCCTCTGCCAAGCCCCAGCCTCAGCCTCTGCCAAGCCCCAGCCCCAGCCCCAGCCCCAGCCTAACCTCAGCATCCAAGCCTCAGTTCCACATCAGACCCCCAGCCCCAGTCTTAGCCCCAGCCTCAGGTCCAGCCCCAGCCTCTGCCCCTTAGTTCTGCACTTTCACAGCAGAGCTGATTCGGCTGTTGTTGGTTTTGCTGCCCAAGGCGCTGGTTTTTTTACGCTGACTGATTTGAAGGCAGCAGCATTGTTGATCTTATCTCTCGGTCTTGCCAATTTACTGCATTTTTAGAGCGGCACTTTGGAGCTATCGAGGCATCGGCATGGCTGCTGGCAGGGAGGGAGGGAGGCTGTGGGGGGAGGGCTGGTGTGGGGGGGGGGAGGAGCGGGGCATGGGTAGAGATGGGGAAGAGAGGGGGAGGAAGACACTTCCTGCCGTCTCACCAGGGCTTGTGACGGGTGTTTGATAGGAGCCAGAGTGGCGATGGGCACCACACAGGGCATCAGCCTGCTGGCAGGGCCACCATCATCATCAGGGTGAGACTGGAGCACATATCATTATATGTCCTGCTCTCCTGTAGATCTGTCCAGGTTCCCTGTCTGATTCCAGTGATGTCCATGACACTTCTCAGAAGCCATGGCAACTGGGTGACAACCTGACACCCAGACCGTCCCTGGTGCCACATGTGGGCTTGAAACAGGAAGTCCTGACCGGAGTGTCCTGGAGGCCAGCTGTCGACCTATGGTCTCCTGAGATGAGAAGCGTCATGGCAACCAGCAGACACTATATAGGCAAACTTCCTAGATACTACTGGTAGCTACAGCTGCAAACCACTCTCACCACGCTAAGTCACCAAACTCTAACCAGCTAAGACCCATCATCAATACTGTCAGCAAGCTGTCATTGTCACACTACAGTCAACGAACCAACTTCATCAAACGACAGTCATCAAACAACAGTCACCAAACAACAGTCACCAAACTACAGTCATAGAAAACAGTCAACAAACTACCATCACCAAATCAACTCCTTAGTAAGATAAAGCAATCCAACAACCTTTAGAGACTGTATCCTGTTCTGAAAACTTTCATTGGAAGCAAGCACTGGAAACTACAGTCAACAACCCTAGTCTTTGTCTAACTTCCCTTGAAAAAAGTTGTCTGGAAGGATGAGAAGTTTCCTGAGCAAACATCTTCAAAACTGTGATTTCACTGATCAATTTGACTCAGTCAAACACGCATGCCGCTCCGTGTCCATCCAAGGACAGATGATTTCTCTGTGGAGGCAAAGTGTGTATCATGACCTCCCAGGACAGAACACAGCGTTTGTGAAAAGAAGCTTGTCCAGACCAGAGCCAAGAGAACACAGACAACTCCTGCCGGCGGGGGGGGGGGGGTGTGAGGCTCCAGAGTGGACCCTTTGTGCACTCCATCACATCGCCTGGAGTCTAAGCGCGAGCGAGTCCGAGTCAGGGTCAAGGCGAGGTTTATCCAGACAACACAATGAAAACGCTTTTCACCATGCTTGAAAGGAGGCAGGGAGAGCCAGTCAGGGAGAGAGCAGCCTGTCTCCACTGAGGTTCAGCCTAAACCCACAGCCCTCTCATGTGTATGGATGCTGGATTAGCAATGATAATAATGACCCTCCCAGCCATCAGCATGAGCAGCGACCAGAGCCGAGAAAGGAGCAGACAGGACTAGAGGCTGGAGGAGAGGAGAGGGCAGGGAGACACAGAAGGAGACACGGGAGTTTCCAGGAGGAGAACGTAGGATCAGAGGCTAGGAGCAGAGCTGCCAGTCCCAATGAACGTGCTCCTGCAGCCTGTGCTTACACACCAGGGCATGTGTGAGTGTGCGTGGTGGGAGTGTGGGTTCGCAGGGGGCGTTTATGTTAAATCCAAAGGAGGCTGGCTGAGGAGGAATGTCGCGTGTCACAACGATGCTAGGGCATCATGCCCCAGTTAGCTTCCTTTATTGGAACTGTGTGTAGCGGTCTATGATGTCACGGACCCAAGGCAACTGAACAAGAACAATATGAACTTCAGGAGGTTTTCATGGTAAACAGAAACCTTGTTGAGAGCCAACGAAAGAGAGGGAGAGGGAGAGGGGAGAGAGAGGTAAAGGAAGAGAGAGAGTGACAGAAAGAGAGGGAGAGGGAGAAGGGGAGAGAGAGAGGTAAAGGAAGAGAGAGAGTGACAGAAAGAGAGCGAGAAGGTGAAAGCGGGGGAAAAAAGGGAAAGAGAGGAAGAGGGAAAGAGTGAGGGGGAGGGAGAATGGTAGAATAGTTCCAAAAAGAGACAGAGAGAAGGAGTGGAAAGGGGAAAGCCGGGCGGGGCTCAGCACAGTTGCCGTGGGACATTCCTCCCACTGACCTTTCTGTGATGTCATTCCCAACGACAGAGAGTGGGAGAGACCTGAAGACATGCTAATGACTGGACATTTCTCCACCTCCTTCCTTCCCTCTTCCCTCTAACCCTCCTTCCTTCCCTCTTCCCTCTAACCCTCCTTCCTTCCCTCTTCCCTCTAACCCTCCTTACTTCTCTCTTCCCTCTAACCCTCCTTCCTTCCCTCTTCCCTCTAACCCTCCGTCCTTCCCTCTTCCCTCTAACCTTCCTTGTCTCTTCCCTCTAACCCTCCTTCCTTCCCTCTTCCCTCTAACCCTCCTTCCTTCCCTCTTCCTTCTAACCCTCCTTCCTTCCCTCTTCCCTCTAACCCTCCTTCCTTCCCTCTTCCCTCTAACCCTCCTTCCTTCCCTCTTCCCTCTAACCCTCCTTCCTTCCCTCTTCCCTCTAACCCTCCTTCCTTCCCTCTTCCCTCTAACCCTCCGTCCTTCCCTCTTCCCTCTAACCTTCCTTCTCTCTTCCCTCTAACCCTCCTTCCTTCCCTCTTCCCTCTAACCCTCCTTCCTTCCCTTTTCCCTCTAACCCTCCTTCCTTCCCTCTTCCTTCTAACCCTCCTTCCTTCCCTCTTCCCTCTAACCCTCCGTCCTTCCCTCTTCCCTCTAACCTTCCTTCTCTCTTCCCTCTAACCCTCCTTCCTTCCCTCTTCCCTCTAACCCTCCTTCCTTCCCTCTTCCCTCTAACCCTCCTTCCTTCCCTCTTCCCTCTAACCCTCCTTCCTTCCCTCTTCCCTCTAACCCTCCTTCCTTCTCTCTTCCCTCTAACCCTCCTTCCTTCCCTCTTCCCTCTAACCCTCCTTCCTTCTCTCTTGCCTCTATTGTTCACGCCCTCTTCCCTCTTTCTCCTCCTTTCGGCCCTCTTCCCTTACCCCTCCCTCCCTCCCTTGCTCTCTCTCTCCTCTTTTTCTTCCCCAGGAGTGACACAACTCAGCTGTTTGCCCTATCGTCACGGCGACGCCTAATTTCACGGCCCGTCACTCAAGGATCAGGATTTAGGCTCTCAGGGCATCAGAAGAAGAACGAGGCGGAGTCTCGTTGATTGGGTTGTGGGGGGAGTGGGTCTGTTGATTTGGTTGGAGGGAGAGTGGAGGCATGATAGAGAAAGGGAGGGTGGCAGGGGTGGAAGGGGGGGGAGAGAGCGTGAGGGAGAGAGGGTGGGGGGAGGAGAAAGGGTGGGGGAGAGAGGGTGGGGGAGAGAGGGAGGGGAAGGAGAGAGGGTGGGAGAGAGAGGGTGGGGGGAGGAGAGATGATGGGGGAGAGAGGGTGGGGAGAGGAGAGAGGGTTGGGGAGAGAACGTGAGGGAGAGAGGGTGGGGGAGGAGAGAGGGTGGGGGATAGAGGGTCGGGGGAGGAGAGAGGGTGGGGGAGAGAGGGTGGGGGGAGGAGAGAGGGTGGGGAGGAGAGAGGGTGGGGGGAGGAGAGAGGGTGGGGGGAGGAGAGAGGGTGGGGGATAGAGGGTGGGGGATAGAGGGTGGAGGAGAGAGGGTGGGGGAGAGAGGGTGGAGGAGAGAGGGTGGGGGAGAGAGGGTGGGGGAGAGAGGGTGGGGGATAGAGGGTGGGGGGAGGAGAGAGGGTGGGGGAGAGAGGGTGGGGGGAGGAGAGAGGGTGGGGGAGAGAGGGTGGAGGAGAGAGGGAGGGGGAGAGAGGGTGGAGGAGAGAGGGAGGGGAGAGAGGGTAGAAGGGACAGGAGCTACACACCGGCAACAGAATAACATTGACCAACCAACTAACTAACAAAAAAGATGACACACATTAAGTTAAAGAATGAAAAAAGTTCTGTCACTAAGTCATTACAGACTGGAGCTCTTAACATTATCTTTGGCAACACTTTACATGAAACCTTGTTTTTTTCAGGTTCTCATTACTCACCAACTGTTCACAAATCTGACAGATCCATAACTGTATTGTGTTCCAACTTATGGTGTAAGAATGCTAAACCTCCTCCGCCTTCTTCTCATCTTTCCTCTTTCCTGCCCCTCTCCTTCCCTTCCCCTCCCTCTTTCCTCCTGCCCTCCTCCCCCTCCCTTCTCCTTTTACTCCTTGCCTCTATCCTCTCCCCTCTCTCTTTCCTCCTGCCCTCCTCCCCCTCCTCTCCTTCTCCCTGACAAGCTACGTCCCCAAGTGTCCCCAAGCAGCAAAAAGTCCACAGCCGACTCTCTCCACGGTACATCTCACTAATCATGTGTGACATTGATGCTCGGCACACGCCAGAGCCGTGTAGCGTGTAAACGTGTGTGATAATACATGCGTGTGATGACAATGGAGCTACGAGGTCAGTCCTACAGTGCTACAGTATGAGTCCCAGAGGATATTATAGCTGGTTAGCTGGAGCTGTTCTATTATCTTGTCAGCCCCCCCCCCCCCCACACACACACACCCCCGGCCAACACTTATGTAACCGTGACAGTACAGAACTCCCACACCGCCTCCACACCCTTGAATCCATCCCTTCCACACCACCCCCCCCTCACCATCTTCCCTGCGCCCCCCCCCCCGCTCCACCCTTCCCTCCACCATCCTTCCCCCACCTCATACCCCCCCCCTCTCTCCCTTTCTCTGGAGGCTCTCGCGGCCTCCAGAGAAAGGCGTTTGGCCCTCTCCTGACAGTAGGCACAGCATACCACACCAACGCAACCGTCAGGATCGACGATCTGCCAGCTGAGCGTTAAGCAGAGTGTGTGGCACACAAACAAGTTCTGAACGGGTTTCAGAGTGTTTACGAGGCATTTCCATCAATCATCTCTGCAGACTCTTTGACAACTGAAGAACAGAAGGCATCTCGGGGTATCTGTGAGTAGGTCCAGTGGGCTTCTGTACTGAACAAGGGTGTGAATGTTGCAGTACCAGCTACTCTGAAGATCGTCCAAGCTTTTGAAAAGTCAGCTTGATGTTCACGCGTGAACCTTTGTTCTGTCATCTGCTGTGTGTCGTGTAGTTACATTGAACACCAAATAAACAGGAAGTGGGCATGCTATCATGTAATGTGACTTATTTCTCTGTGTGAGCATTCTTCAGTTGAACCATTTAACCGACTGATAATGTTACACAAATGATAATGTGCTATGTTCTGTCTGAGTCTTAAGGATCACCAGCCTTTATGGTGGTAATGAATGCAAACATTAATGATACACAGTACAGGAGAATGGGAGGTTTGTCCCTGAGGGAGTGTGTGAGTGTGTGTGAGGGAGTGTGTGTGTGTGTGAGGGAGTGTGTGTGTGTGTGTGAGGGAGTGTGTGTGTGTGAGGATTTGTTCTCAGTAGGAGAGGAATATTGTAATGATTGCTACTGTAAGACATTTAAACTCTCTCTCTCTCTCTCACACACACACACACACGTTCATCCCATCACTCTGAAGTGATGGATATTGCCTTCATAAATACCATAGCAACAATCGAGGCTCACAGCATTAAATGTCCAAACTCCATTCATCTCCCACGCCCCCTCAACACTACCACGCACACACACAAACCTGCACATGGCACACAAATGAACACACGCACTTTTGGAAAACTGACACAGTAGAAACATTATCATTCATAATAAACTGTCACTTCCTTTTAAACACACAGCACCGCTAATTGCATCGATCATGTTGAAGTTGTTTTGACAGTGTTTGTTCAGTCCTTAATGGATCCTGTAGCACAGAACTGGAGAGATACATCTTAATAATCACTTTAGCTATCTGACATCACATGTACTGTAAATCAAACCATGGGGACAATATTGACATTGTATTTCTCTGTCTGGTACTGTACATGTCTCTGCCCATCACAGTGATACTCTGCACACTCGCACATTAAGTCTGGAAGTTTGCATCTGACTGTGTGGCTGTTGTGATCCACAGGGTTGGAGTCGTGAGGGGGGGGGGGGGGGGGGGCCTCAAACCTCGGGTTTCCTGCTCTCTGAGCCAAGTGTCTGGCCTATACGGGGACAGGAAGTGACATGGGAGGGGTCAGAGCACGCAGTTGAAGTTCCTAACTGATTCGATGAGGCTCGACACTCTCTCTCTCCAATTAAAAAACTCATTTTATCCCAAAGATTAGAAATGTGACAGGTGGCCACATTTCGAGAGAGAGAGAGAGAGAGAGAGAGAGAGGAAACAGCGAAAGACAGAGTGAGAGAATGGCGTGAGTGAAAAGACTGCGAATGAGAGAGGTGGAGGGAGGCAGGGGAGAGAGGAGAAGGGAAACAGTGAGAGTGTAAAAATAGCAGTGGGAAATTCAACTTTCTAGAGGACATGTCCCTTCACCATCTGCTCCTGTATGATTACTCTCAGACCACAGAGATTAACCTTAATAAATGGCACACAGCAGAGGAGTGAGTGTGTACGTGTGTGTGAGAGAGTGTGTGTGAGGTGGGGAGAGAGACAGTAAGAGGGACTCAGAAACAGAGGAGAGAGAGAGATGGAGAGAGGGAGAGGGGGAGAGATGGAGAGAGGGAGAGGAAGAAGGAGTGGATTACAGCCAGAGTATTTCCTGTCATCCCTCAGTGTTTCCAGAGTGCTGATGGCTCTCAGTAACACTAAGCAATAACCTGAGATCCCATAGGCTGAGCAGGCTCAATAACCTGTCATGTCATAGGCCAAGCTAGCCTCCTGTTTGTGCAGCTCTGCTTCACAAACACATTTCATGACTGATGAGGATTTCCCTGCCCCTGATGATATCATCTCTCCTCCAATTTCCACTCCTCAATTTTCACAGGAGCGCAATCCAATACAGGGGCAGGTCATTTTATTAGAAGCTCATAAGGACTTTATGTCCGACCAAAATACAATTTATTTCAGGAAGTGGGACTAGCCGCTACCAAATCTACAGGTCCAACTCTGGCAGGCCTGGACCTGGTCTCTAGACCCAAACCACCTCCTACTACAGGAAGTTGAGCACAGATTGCTTTGGGTGAGACTGGCACATTATCATGCTCAGTAGGCTTGATACTCCATCCGCTACATTACTACACATTAAGTACGATTATTAAGTCGTGTTCCGTGTTCTTTTGCTGTGTGATTATGCGTTCCACTCAAGCCACTAGAATGAGGGTTAACACTCGGGTTATGGTGAAGTTCAAAGGCCCAATTAGAGTGATTATGCTAATGTGCTTTGATTCTCATTAGGTTGACATACAAACTGCAGCATAACAAGTCTTGTATGAAACTCACCACGCCGACTTTGCATCCGCACACATGTTCACCCAGCGTGGGAATCACGCCGATGATGCAGCTTGCGTTTCCCGAGACGCACGGGTGGAGCGTCTCCAGTCCGCACGAGCGGGGACACGCCAACAACACGCCAACAACACGCCAACAACACGCCAGCAACACGGGCATTATGTCACAGTGTGGGTTAATACAGGGGTGTGTGTGACGTCACGTGTTGTTGGAGAGACGTGAGCCGTGCTATGAGAGGAACCAAGGAGGTCATGGACACATCCAGCCATAGGCGCCGACACCGTGGGTGCTCCTGAGCTCGGGCGCCCACGGAAAACACTGTCATAGTGCGCCCCTGAGCACCCACGGAGGGAAACATACATTTGGCGCCTATGCATCCAGCTCTGATTGGCAATTTACAGTACAACAGGATGTGACAGACAGATCTACACCTGCTGACTTCTTGTTTCTGAGTCACCCTTCCTGTCGTTGTTATCGGGCTGACACACACACACACACATACACACACACACACCCACACACAAAGATAGCTGTTTTTCTGGCATTAGTGCATGACTAGTCATGTTTTTTTTTAGCCTTTCTCTTAAATCCTCTTCACAAAGACCCTGCCCAGAACACCATCACCCTGTGTATGCTTGTCAGGGATTAATAATCTCAAATTTAATCCTGTGTGTTGAACCACCCCCAACTAGTGTGCTGCCATAAACAGGGGTATGATCCCCACCTCTGTAATGAGATTAGAGTTTAGGGCTGTGTGACACCTACCAACCACACAGTGCCAGATAACAAAATGGCGGAGGCTCCCAAAGGTTTGAGTGCCAACGTTATGAATCCAATCACAATACTAATTTCCGTCAAATTTCACAGGTTACAGATAAGTACCTTTTTTTTGCAGTTCCACAAGGTTGCGTTCGGAACTCTGAAGCATTCTTTTGTCACCAGGAAGGATTTCTATCCATAAAGGAGCTTTTACCAATGGTTTTTATATAGCTCCCCCCGTTCGCCAAGTGCGTGTCGCTGAGAATGGAGCGAAGCAAGTTGCTGCAAAGGTGGAACATCTCCTGCTGGGTCTCTCCTTACGCTCTCTCCTCTCATTCAGCGATCCTCACCCCTGCTGCGCCATATTAATTATACGCCCCATCGCACGATTAAGACGATTACTGAGGGCTGGGCTGGGAGAGGAGGCACGGAGCTGTCTTCTCAAGCTGTTTCTCTGTTTGCAGTTGTGTATCAAGATTGCTGCTCTGGGCTGATGAGATTCGTCGCAGGTTGTATATTTAGCTGTGCTCATGTATCAGTGTGCACAGTCACCTGGTTTACCAGCGTGAGGGAGGTTTGGAGAACCTGGGTGCCAGACGTGGGAGAGATGACAGGAGCGAGAGGAGAAGCGTCTGGCTGGCGCGCCGGCGTCCCCCAAGGAGGTGTTTTGGGATCCCTCCGTCTGCGTTTCATGGCGTTGCTTCGTGCCGCCTCGGGGTCGGTTCTCATCCGTTTGCTATGCGGCCGAGTCAGCACCCTTTGACTTCTGAGGTGACTGACGTGTGCCCATCTCCCACCTGTGGTTCGCTGGGATTGGCCAGCGCACGTGTGGCGTTGGAATGGAAGCCATCTGGAAGACAGAAATCAGGACCCTTGTCCTAACCCTTGTAAACATCAATGGATGATTACTGTACTTCCAGAAATGTGAGGGAATCATGCATATTCATGCTGTCATGGCAATTAGGGTGACTGGAGGACTGAAACGATGTCTTCTGATTCAATAAACAGCTTCCCCACATAACAAATTAATGCAAAGCGTACGCTCTGATCATTGGTATTGTTCTATTCAAATTGTGATTGATTTTTGATTATAATTATACCAATATCTCTTGAGTCTCCCTGCCTTCAAACACAGTTAATTGTTTTATTGCGTGCAGAGATAAACATCTTGAATCAGTTCCGTAGTGTTGATCTGATGTAAGACAGATCTGATGTAAGGCCCTTCAACATCAAACTCTTCACACTCTCAATTACACCGCTTTGTTTTAGGAGAAGAAGAAAAAACCTTTGTTTCTATTTGCAAATGTTTCAGACAAACACAAGATGACAGTAATATCAACAACAAAGCTCAATAATGAGAGTATGGAGTGAGTGATGAAGTTAGGCCGACATTTTAAATGAAGGTGGATTTGGAGTGGTGAAGGGATTTGGGGACTGAAGCTGTTTGTGTGTGTGTGTGTGTGAGAGAGAGAGAGAGAGAGAGAGAGAGAGAGAGAGAGAGAGAGAGAGAGAGAGAGAGAGAGAGAGAGAGAGAGAGAGAGAGAGAGAGCGAGAGAGAGAGAGAGAGAGAGAGAGAGAGAGCGAGAGAGAGAGAGAGAGAGAGAGAGAGAGAGAGAGAGAGAGAGAGAGAGAGAGAGAGAGAGAGAGTGTAGGTCTCCATTATCTTCCAGGTTGGTAGGCTGGAATCTGAGTGTTGGTTTTACATCTGCCGGTGAACCATTAGAACCTTCTCTGTAGTCCCGGCGCCTTCGGCAACACACAACCTGTCCCTTCAATGACTAATTAGTTCCAGTAGATTTAGGAATACTGTTGCCCGCCATCTGAATGGGGAATATGTTTGTGAGAGTGTGTTCTTTGCTAATGTACTGGGTTGTGTTTGTGTGAGGAACTATGACAACGTCTCTGTGTGTGAGCATCCATGCGTGTGTGTGTGACCGTGCGCTTGTATGTGCACCCGTGTGTGTGGAGGCGTGTGCGTGAGCATTCATACGGCTGTGTTTGACCTGTGTTCGTATCTACACTGTGTGTGTGTGAGCATTCATACGGCTGTGTTTGACCTGTGTTCGTATCTACACGGTGTGTGTGTGTGTGCATTGATGCGGCTGTGTTTGACCTGTGTTCGTATCTACACTGTGTGTGTGCATTCATGCGGCTGTGTTTGACCGCGTGCGCGTACGTGGATGTGTGTGGGCCCGGTTCCTGTCTCCACCAGCCTGTTTGACCTCCCTGGGTAAGACAGGCAGCCGGAGGCTAGCGACAGCTAGCGACAGCTCCTCAACATCGATGTGTCATTACCAAGGAGAAGGGGGGAGGCGGGGGAGGAGGAAGGGGAGGAGAGGAACGCAGAATATCAACCCAAAGGGACAGGTCCAGGCAACACAACGCTTGGAGGAGCCGACGGGGGAGCTTGACCAGCCGTCACATAGGACATGTTTAATTCAACCCTGACAAATCTTCTAAATGTTTTAATTACAACGCCGGGGCTCGCAGGCAGAGAGGAGGAATACTTTCGAGAGAGAGAGAGACAGACAGACAGAAAGAGGGAGAGACTGAGACAGAACGATAAGAGCAAACGGTACTTAGGTACCTATTCACTTAATGATTTGCCGGACCTGATGTTAGTTTCCTCCAGGAAGACAATGACTCTTATTGAGGGACTTGTCGCTCTTGTTGGTTAGTTGTAACTGATTTCACTTCTTGTACTCGCTGTGAATTATATTACTATAGCTTGCTTTTCTACAGGTACACTCTTGCACTTTTGAGGTTCATGTTGTTTAATTGTAACTTGTTTAACTGCATGCTCTTATGGTTCTTCCCATTGGCACTTATTTGGTTTTTCACAATGTATGCTTCATGTTTTGGCTACCCGCAATGTGTGGGTGTGTATTGGTGTGTTTGTGTGGGTGTGTGGTTGTGTGCGCACCACTGGCCCACATCAAATCTAATACTGCGACAATCCAACAGGCTGCGATACACACACGTACACACAAAAGAGGGTGAACGAGGTGGAACAAGAAGAAGAGGAGGAGGAGGAGGAGGAGATGAGGTAAGGAGAGGAGAAGTACGCCAGGACAGAGGTGGAGAGAGGGAAGAGGAACCGAGGCAGAGAAAAGAAGAAAAAAAGAAAAGGTAGACTGGAGAAATAGACTGAAGCAGCTCTTAAGTCCCAAGCTGCCAGACGGACAAATGCACCAGATTGCGGTTAGTGCTCTGCTGGGAGGCAGCCAGTTCTCCGGGAAAGACCAGACGCCTCTTGTGTGAAACGGACAGAGAAATATATATTTAATCTCCTGGTAAAGATCTAGCTGTGTAACTGTTACAGCTGTGTAAGTGGTTCTGTAGTGTGTCTGGGGCCCGGGAACTGTGCTGCTCTTCTGACTCAAGTTATGTAAAAGAGAGAGAGAGTGAGAGAGAGAGAGTGAGAGAGAGAGAGAGAGAGAGAGAGAGAGAGAGAGAGTGAGTGAGAGAGAGAGAGAGAGAGAGAGAGCGAGAGAGAGAGAGAGAGAGAGAGAGAGTGAGAGAGAGAGAGAGAGAGAGAGAGAGAGAGAGAGAGAGAGAGAGAGGGGGGGGGGGACATAAGAATCCCCAGTTTTTCCACACAACTCTTGGAATAATGGAGAGAGAGAGAGACAATCAGCCAGACAGACAGCCAGACAGGCAATCAAGAAAACAGGCACACTGTGTGTCTGCGTGTGTGCATGTGTGTGTGTGTGTGTATGGTGGTGCAATCTGGAGTACCTGTGTGTACGTGGCATTCTGTATGTGTGTTTTGTGTGTGTATGTGTGTAGGCTGGGCTGGAGCTGTGGCTGTGGCTGTGGTTGGAGTTGTGGTTGGGGCTGGGGCTGAAAGAAACAAGAAATGGGATGGATTAAAGGTTGCTGTGTTTGTGCATGTGTCAGTGTGTGTGTGTGTGTGTGTGTGTTTTGTTTATGGCCAGTGCCACGTTCTGTATGAGTATATATCAAATGCATCCATTAGTGACCTCTTGGAGATCCCACAGGTCATTATTTTATACTCTCCTCTTCTCCTCTCCTTTCCTTACCTCTCTTTTCCTGCTCAATTAGCACACAAACAGATTGTCTATCCTCCCTCTTTCTGTCTTTCCATCTCTCCCTCTCTTTCCATCTCTCCCTCTCTCTCCATCTTACTGCATCCTTTCATGAGACCATTAGCACCACCAGGGAAAGTGGATATTCGGGGTGACATGAAAGGGAAGTAAGTAATGTGTGAGAGGAGGGATGAGACAGAGAAAGAGAGGAGATGGAGAGGAAGAGAGGGATGGCAGGTTGTGTGGGTTATTGGTTGAGAGACTGGTTAATCTACTGACACCCTCGTTAGATGTGACCTCTATTAGATGGCTCAATGAAGTCATCCTTTTCGCTACCTCTCTCTCTCTCTCTCTCTCTCTCTCTCTAGCTTGCTCCCTCTTCCCATCTTGTCCAACCTCCCTTTTCTCCCCTGTTCCAATCCCTCTTCCTCTCCCTCCATTTTGTACTCTCGTTCTCTCTCTCCATCCCTCTGTCTTACTTCTCTATTTCTTAAACTCCCCATCCCTCCCTCCCTTCCTTCTCTCCATCCCTCCCTCGTTCTCTCTCTCCATCCCTCCCTTGGTCTCTCTCCTGCTCTCTCTCTCTTTCTCTCTGTGACTTACGGTCGTCTGTTAAAAAGCAGTGACCTTTCTCCTTAAGTCATTAGCCTTTTATGAGCCAAAGTTCCAGCAGAGTGTGAGTACTCAACTCTTCTCTCTCTCCTCTCTCTCTCTCTCTCTCTCTCTCTCTCTCTCTCTCTCTCTCTCTCTCTCTCTCTCTCCTCTCTCTCTCTCTCTCTCTCTCTCTCTCTCTCTCTCTCTCTTTCTCTCTCTCTCTCTCTCTCTCTCTCTCTCTTACACACAGTCACACACATACGTTGTGGGATCCCCTTAGAGCCGGAGGCCCTAATAATATGTGCGACAGGGCCTTCATTATGTGGTTATAGTGTTTGTCAGTAAACTCTACATCTTGACTTCTTCGCTGATTGGTGTCTGACAAACCTGTTAGAATAATTTGTTGGGAGGAACCAATCAGACGTGGACTATGGCAGTTGCTTTATCTGTGTAAAAACAGTAGTTTGCTTTAATTGTTCCCTACTCGAGATCCATGGTAACCTTCGCCTAGTAATTATCTCTGGCTCGACTTTGTTCTTCATTCTTGAAACATCCTCCTCTCTCTCTCTCTCTCTCTCTCTCTCTCTCTCTCTCTCTCTCTCTCTCTCTCTCTCTCTCTCTCTCTCTCTCTCTCTCTCTCTCTCTCTCTCTCTCTCTCTCTCTCTCTCTCTTTCTCTCTCTCTGTTTCTCTCTCTTTCTGTCTCTCTCTTTCCCTCCAACCCTGTTTTGCTTTTCACCTGATTCTTATTGAAGACTATTAAGAGGACATTAATTAATAGTCTGTCATGTGACAGAAATACCACAAGCATACCGACCTGGGGAGTGTGTCATACTGTGTCACACACACCTTGATAAATAACCAGACGTTTAATTGGATCCCTGTAAATATGTCAGGATTAATTGGAACTCCTCGTAACCATGGCGACTGCACCCCAAAACCCACGCCGTCTCCAGGGTGGTACGCGCTCAGAGAAGCAGCCAATATGCATCTCCCTCGCCAATCTTCAGTCATTATCCAGCCAATCAAAGTCTTTCGAGGAAATCATCTGCCAATTTAAAGCCAATCACCATCATATTCTTAGCCAATCAAGTCTAGTTAATGAGCAGCAGCTGTCACGTTTAATCCAGAAACACAGTTTAATGGTCAGAAACATGGTTAAATGGTCAGACAATGTCACACCCAACTACATCTGCTATCTGGTCTTGGCTGCTGCCAGGTAGTGTGTGTGTGTGTGTGTGTGCATGTGTGGCATGCATCACTGTGCGTGTATGTGTACGTGTGTGTGGGCATGCAAACACAAACATACACACACAATCACACAAAGGCTGTTTTTCTCAACACACAATGGTTATTTACCAAACAAGGTGTTCAGCTTAGTAGTTCTGAGGAGGTGGAGGAGGAGGAGAGTGTGGAGGTGGAGGAGCACGGAAGAGAGAGAGAAGGGGACGAGGAGGAGAGCAGGAAGAGAAAGTGAGGGAGTGAAGGAGTTATCAATCAAGGTGTGGTTGTTGTGATTCTCCCAGCATGTCACTGGGGATGAGTTTGTGTGTGTTTGTTTGTGGGAATGTGTGTATGAGTGTGGGTGGGTGTGTGTGTGCTTTTTCGGAGGGTGGATCAGAGGAGCAATCAAGCAGAGCAAAACAGTGCAGTCTGCACTGCAGGGTATCAGAACCTCCCAGGGAGGGGGGGTGAGGCTGCGGGTGAGGGGGGGGTAGTAGGACCAACAGGAGATGGGATTGCAGGCTACGCCTGGATCAGGTTAAAAGATTAAGGCCTAGATCTATCTGTCTGTGGGTCATTCAATCTGTGCACACACTTGCACACAGGTATTTACACAAGCACATGGAAGTACGCACACACACTTGTATTCACGCACCCGTATTTACACACACACCGTTGCAGATAGGCAGGGATGGAGAGGAGATGGAACACATCGAGGAACAGCACATCCTCTGCTATGATTAATTAACTCAATTATCTAAGATGCCACACTTTGCAATTTCAGTTTTTATTATGAAGGCCTACATATACAGCCTACTGTATATCAATTAAATAAATAAATATCTTAAAGAAATTGCCTTGAGCTATAGAGCTGCTCATCCATGCCCACCAATTTGTCTTCATCTGGATCCGATGTCTTCCGTAAACATCCTGGAGAGTTCTGACATCAACATAGCCCCGTCCTTTGATGAGTGGGAGCTAATTAGCCGTAGCATTAGCAACGTTCTACTCTGAGATTTTCTCTCACATTACAACTGCAGCCAAACATGTGATTTGGGCCGTGCGCTGTGTAATTACCTTAATTCAGACCCACTAGAACTCTTAGCGGGAGTCATCAAGAGAAGAACCCACGTGATTGGTTCCTGTTCACAGCTCAGCGTCGTGTGGGGTTTCCCAGCAGAGGCTTGGGGCATTTGCATCTCAAAGCATCATGGGAGGTGAAGTCCTTTAGAGGAGTGGGCAGAGGGAGTGGCACACCAATCAGCACAGACAGCTGAATCCCTATTGTCTGGAGACAAACAAGAAGCCACAGGCCAATGAGGAAGAGGCTGGTGATGTGGAGGAGGAGACACAGTGTGACAGGATCTGGGTGTTAGTGGAGAATAGGACTGAAGGACGCTCTGAGTGTGTGTTTGTGTGGGTGTTATTGCATGTGTGCATGTGTGCATGTGTGTGCTATTGTGTGTCGGTGTACCTGAATGTGTGTGTGTTATTGTGTGTCTACATGTGGATGTCGACACAATGTGTGTGTGTGGAGGGGTGGGTGTGTTTGCGTGCATGTTTCAGACACCATCTTCTGTGTTCACAGTGTGCTGACACCTTTACACAATGCCGGTGTGCTTATATAAGAATCCAGCAAGAGAGAGGTGAGGAGGAGGACGAGGAGGAGAGAAGCACAGTGAACACACAGAGAAAGGGATCATGTCAACACCTCCCACACACACACACACACACACAGGCTCACACACACACACACACACACACAGGCTCACACACAGGTCCACATGCACACACACACACACTTGGCCCACGCCATGTCTAGCAGCTGTTCCCTGGACTCTGGGTGCACAACAGGTCCCAGTGTTCTCTGGGTAACTTCATCAAGATGAAGATGAGCAGGAAAATCCCAAGGAGCAGAGCACACCCAACAACATCCTCCACAACAACATCAACACAGGAAACAGCATACAACAACAACGTCAGCAGCCTCAGAAGTAACAACACTATCGGCTGGCATTTCATTTACATTTAGTCACTTAGCAGACGCTCTTATCCAGAGCGACTTACAGTAAGTACAGTAGGGACATTCCCCCGAGGCAAGTAGGGTGAAGTGCCTTGCCCAAGGACACAACGTCATTTTTCACAGCCGGGAATCGAACCAGCAACCTTCAGATTACTAGCCCAATTCCCTAACCGCTCAGCCACCTGACTTCCACTGTAAAGATTTCTATTAATGTTGAACGGCCTGTCTCGCACAGTGCTGATGAGACACACTGTGGGATTACTTCGAATGCCCTACAAGTCCCCCCCCAATCTCCCCCCAGGCTCCTGTGTTGTGGTGTTGTGTTGTTGTTAGGCTCGTGTAACTGTGGAGGTCTGGTAAGGACGAGTCAATCCCATGGTCTCATTAGAGATAATGACCTTCAGGACTGGAAGAGGTGGAAGCAGGCCACACTCTCATTATGCATCAACAAAACAAGTCCTTCTCTCAGTTTATGGAGATGACCGCACAGCTGTAAAGATTTAAATA